>CM026184.1:17462693-17661168 GCA_014825925.1 Bombus breviceps
AGAATGGAAGCTCTAGGCATTGGAAAATATTTGGAAATTACAACCCTTAAGAAAGATGAACTTGAAAATGCTATTACAGAGCTTATAACTAACAAAAAGTAAGTATAAACTGACTTCCTGTGATAATTGTGATATTTTTAAGACTTTAACGCTAGAACTACCTAATCTGTGAAAATGTCGGACGAGTCTTCGAGTATTCTTTTTTGTAGTCACATTGATCTTTTGGGAAAATTTATTTGGATACCAACTTATCAGAATTTTTGCAATAAAGTATTCTGTGTTCTAAAGTATTATTACTATAAGTTGTTCGAGATTGTAGATTCATCTGAATAATGAAAGGAAAGCAATCAAGTTATTTTCACATTGAAAGGTATTCAAAATTGAAAAAGAATTAATACAATGAAATTTTTAAATCCTTTCAGCTAGTAGATTATTCTAGTAAATCTTTTAATGATATTGGTCGATGATAATGTTCTATGTGATGTGATTTTGGATTGAATTTAGTATGCTTGCTTTCAGGTACAAAGAAAGGATACATTACATCCGAGATGTCGTTCAGGATACACCGTACGATCCGGTAGAGAATCTCGCTTGGTGGACAGAGTACGTGATACGAACGAAAGGCGCCCCTCATCTTCACAGTAGTCTAGCTTTTCAGCCTTGGTATCAACGCTGCGATATGGACATTGTAATGTTCTTAGCGATCACAATATTCTTGATCGCTTCTACTATCTTTCTTTTAATTGCCAAGATTGTCATCTACATTCGTAAGAAAATCAAATCAACTGAAAAGCAAAAGATAAGCTAAGTATTTATGGTCCAATTAACCAAAGAGAAATACTTATAGCACAATTCAGTCCAAGTGACGGAAGTGTTTGGCATCACATTTCAACGAATGAATTTTATCTAGTTATGTTAAGGAGATGATCATCCCGCGTTTTATAATTGTCGAGTTACTCTGTTCACGAGACTAACGATTCTAGCACGGAAAAAATTTCAATTGTAAGAAAGATTTGATTAACATTAAAATCTCATTTATACATTGTTGATCTCATGATTGAGATTTTTTGAGGAATCGTCAAGTTTATTCTAAATTGTTATCATCGATTAGGAGAAATTACATTTAAAACATAGGTATGACGAAATAAAGTATTGATATGTATAGATTTATGTATAGATATGTCTGTTGCGTTCCTGAATTTATTTCGTTTGTTTCCTAATTTATTGTTTTTAATTGTAACGCGTCTTCTATTGTTGGGAACGAAAACGAAATACTTTAAACCTTATATTATAAGGGGTCAATCAGTACTGCTGGCAATGTGTTAATCATATGATCAAATAGTACTTGTTATTCGCCTATATGTCGCAATTTAGCCAATAAAAGTCTGCGCATCCTGCTCCGTTAAGCGAAACAAAATATTGATAATGATTGATATTGTAATTTTAAAAACTTGAAGGCGTCATGTAGTTATTGGAAGTGTAGTTATTGGAAGTAGATCCTTCTTAATTGATACAAAATTATGTGGCAAAAATCGTAAAGCAAAAGATAAACAGAATAACAATTAAAGTACATCTATTCAGGAAAACAATAATCTTTACAAACCCTAATAAATATCATAATTTTTATATCGGTAAATGATTCTTCCCACAATTTACCCTACGAACTAATTATTATAGTAGCGCTTTACTTAAATAATAATCAGGCTACTTAACCTTATACCAAATAATCAGGCTACTTAACCTTATAATTATGCTTACCAGACTTTTCATTTAGTGACAAACGATCTTTGTCAAGCACTTTATTTTACTGGCAAATTCTTGTCAGTTTGTCGTTTAGATGGCAAATAATCTTTGATGTTATATCTCTCTGGCCTGGTATTTCGGACAATTTCTCGTATAGTAACAAAAAATATGTACCTGAAAAGAATTTTGTAATATTGTTATAAGTATTTAGGAATGCTTCGAACGATTTATATTCACATGATGTCTTCATACCCTATTCATAAAACATTGATAAAGTATCGTTATGAAAAATATAGAAGCAAAATTCCAATTACTAATTAAAATATTGTTCATATCTAATTTTAGAGTATTAAAATTAATATGTATAGAAATATTTTCAGATAGAGAAATGATCCGTTATGTTCGGTTATGAGCGTTTATGATAAAAGTGAGCGTGCATTAAAGCCTGTTGCATACGAAGCTTTGCATTTGGATTTATAACACTATAACAGTAGTTTTCGTCGTCAATCTAATAGCGTAAACTGGTAATAGAATACAACTATATATTTCTAATAAATATTAATTTGTATATATAATTACAAATATATAATAATCACAAATATATAATTGTATATTTCTCATGATGTTTATTATTTGCTGATTTAATCCTTTTATGTAACAAGTGATTTCTGTCATTGCCACTTGATCGATAAAATGGTATTAAATAGCAGAATACGAGTGTGTTATATGATTGCAACATAGTGGCGCACAGTTACATTACATGACATTGTGATAAATATTTTATACCTGCCATTGATATCCTATGTCGCTATTACGTTTGTATCTTATACAAAGTATTTTTTATCATGATAATTATCATACTTTCTCATGTTTTTGAATCGTGTTCTAGTTTTTATACGAAAAGTGAACAAGAAATGGCGGAGGCTATAGGCAGCAAAATGCTTACATTTCTTACAATTTCTTTTGGAAATAGTCATATATATATATATCGGGTTCACGTTATGATTAGGGTTAGGGATAGAGAAGTGAAACGAATCTTCGTTGTGATTAAGCATTGTTGTTATGCAATAGAGAAGATATTGACTAGTGCAAATATGATTATTACAGATTTCGACAAGTAACCGTGGTAATTATATACTCGAGACGCTAACGACAATGATCCTAGGTTCAATAACGAATCCGCGGTCAATGGGATAACGAAATGCGCTGTCTTTCAAAGTCCAAGTTGTACCCAACTTCCTTGTCTACGGTACAAGTGTTACTGAACTAACTCTTTGTTAAAACATAGAATATCCACCGTGCGTAAAGACACTATGTAACTCGCTAATGCGACCTCGCGAGAGAAAATGACTTTCCGTCACGATGATGCTGCAGAGGAAAACCATAATGGGCTGTGTCCAAGGACACGAGGTCATCGGATTCGTAGAACGATGCCTTCGTTGGGAAAGTGACGGAAATTGACGTTGCTATTAATTGGTCAATTTCAATATTGGTGATTAGAAAAGGATGCTAGCCGCCCTTGAGGTAAAGTTGCTGGCCGGAGGCGCCGTTTCATGAGAAAATAGGTTTCCCCTATCTTCCCGTAGTAATAACAAAGACTGTTTGTCTGTTTGAAAGACTTTAGTTAACTAATTCTTAAGATTTGTAACGGGTCCTCAGGCTAGCTGAATATGTACTGTGGAGATGCATCGACATCTGGTAATTATCGCAACAGGAGAATAGGGTCTGCGTGTGACGAGCCACCGGACAGAAACCGTGGGAATGTTTATTGTGGAGTGCCGCTACAACTATTTGTCACCTCGAGCCCAAACTCACTATCGCAAATCTCGAACAACTACAATCGGATTGAATGACGACAATTGCTTAATTACGGTTATGGTAGAATGTAGATTAGAGTGTTAGGGGATTTTCCCAAAATTCCAAAGGGAAGGCTTCGGTGTCCTTTCGTCTCCGACATATGTATTCGTATTATCGATTGTAAACGATACTTTACAAATCCCTTTACTTCTGCGTTTTATCATTATATGCAAACACAAATTTTAAAAATGATGAAACATGCATTAAATTGTTTCAGGCATGAAATATTGATAAATATATCGTACAATATATAATATACTAAATGAATATAGCATAAAACCCCGCAATTTAATAATCACTGCTAAGATCTAGATGATATGCATCACATAATGCAGTAAGATATAGATGTCAAAACAACAAATCCATTCCGCAAACATATGTTGTCATTACTCATAGTAATAGTTAACTGTACTAGCGATATGAAACAGAAATTCAACGATGACGGGTACCATTTTAAAATTATAATGTAAATCGATATCGTATCCTTATTACATAGATTGTGTAAAATGGCGCTAACTTGGGGACGTCCCTTTTAGTAGACCTATAACCAGGATCTGCTTCAGTTCGTCTCGACACGAGGAATATGAAGCATCACCTCTCTAGTCTGTTGTTCGTTCTGTGCGTCTTGTACATCGCGGAGCAGTCCGAATGTTACAAGATTCTAGCCATCGTTCCAACACCATCTTACAGTCATCAAATACCGTACCGACGATTATGGCTGGAATTACACAAACGAGGTCACGAAGTTGTGCTAGTAACGGCCAATCCTATACCAAATATCAAATCACCGAATTTTACACAAATCGATATTAGCCAATCTTACGGCATCACAAAGAGTTTAGATTTTGTTCAAATGCGATTCGAGGGAAAACGTTGGCTGGATATTGTGGAAAAAGAAATGTTCCCTCTAGTCGAAGTTTTTGCGGAAACGATGCTCAATTCTACAGAACTACGAAAGCTGTATGCTCCAGAGAGCAACGCAACGTTCGATATCTATTTGACGGAATTCCTCTTCTCCCCCGCCACTTACGCTTTCGCACATCGATTCAATGTTCCTATGATAGGTATGACTTTAACAATTATATTTATATTTATTAGCTTTGTTACTTTTAATTCGTTCTGAAAATCAGGAATATATAGTGTGAAGCACGTAATACATACAGTCTGATATCTTTCGACGTAGAATATTCAGATGAATCGACATATGTAAAACTAGCTCCAAACGGCCTTCATATGTTTTCTTGCTCGTACAAAAGAACTAATCATGTCGAATCATGTTTCCGAAACCATGCAAGTTCTACCTAGAACATTCTTTATTGAGATTGAACTGGTTTTGGTTACATGGTAATAATTTTAATAAAAAATCATGCATTAAGAGTATAACAGAAATAAAGTACATTACAAAACGAGTATCACTCGAATGATTACGATCGCTATTGTATGCATCTTACCATATTAATCGAACTTGACATATACACACAAAGATTTTCTATGAGAGCATGAGGAGCTAGTAGTAATATAACACGCTGAAAAAACATATCTCTAAATGGTTGAAACTTCAAACACACGTTCGCAATATTAAACGTTGTCCCTCTGAGAGCTGAACCCCAGAGCGACACCGAGACGTCATCGATCTATTCGCAATTATGACTCATTTTACAAAAGAACCGAAAATGACTAGAAAAAAGACGACTACAATAGTATCGTCACCTACTCGATGAGCAGAAAGATGATAGAAAAATGAAGAGAATGTATTGGGTAAATCGAAGCTTGAAATCAAGAAAGAACGAAAATGAATTTCATAAACAATTCTCAAACAACAAATTTCAAAAACAGCTAATTAGGAACGAACAAAGATACCACCAATACTTTCCAATGTCAACGACTCAATGTTAGATACTATTTAGAAAAATAAAAAATGTTATACGGAAACGAAATACAAAATATATAGAAGCGATAACACCCATAGAAAAATTGACAGAATGTTTAACGTAAATGCAGGACCATAAAATTTCATATACAATATTTATAATTATATATAAAACAATTAACTGTCTAAAATTAAATCAACTGAACTAACTGTAATAGTTGAAACCACCTGAATTAGTAATTTGGAAACCTGAAATAATTAAACTACGTACGTAAAACGTTTTAGTTATTCTCAAGGTGATAAGATGGAATATCGATGTTGTGCTCTTGTCGTTAAGTGCTTGAATGGATATATTTCGATAAGAATACATGTAAATGAGGTGGATATATCGATTGCTATTTAATGTAATTCAGACGTTGCGGTTACGAAGGCGAAGGCCTTCCACCGTACACACCTCATGTTTATAGAAAATCTCATTTTAATTAGTTAACCGTATCATCCCTTATCCAAAAATTTCTGTAGTTGTGCACTTAAAATTTAATGGTGAAAAGAAATTTATTTCAATTACGCCAGTATTAGTAAATGTATGACATAATTTAGTTAAAAAAAAAAAATGAAATTATATGTAAAAAATAAAGAATATCTAAATAGTGAATCTATAATATTATTAGCGAATTATTTATTTTTTCCGGCTAATAAATTACCGTGCAATAAGTCAATCAAACTCGTAACAGTTTGGACAACATAATTTCTTTATTTATAGATCTCCTATATTTTAATACGCGATTCTGCCTCAATTAAAAATCAAGCTTATCATATATGCTACACATAGTTAGAAGAATTAAAATTATCCTATTTAAAATTAACATCTCTTTATTAATTTTTAATTTAATCATTATAGAAATGTTTAGATAAGCATTGATTAGATTAATAGATTTAGATTAACAATCATTACGTTTTGCATGACTGTAGGGTTAAGTTCAGTAGGGATGCATGCCATTAACGAACACGCTCTTGGTGGATTGGTTCTCCCTTCTCACGAGTACACCTGGGAAATGGAAGACAACACGGGTAGGAATCTGCCGTTCTTGAAGAGACTGCGCAATTTCGTCAACATGTGGTATAACATATACAACTACTACCGTAAGCTCATTCCTCAGCAACAGAAATTGGCGGAGAAATATTTTGGGCCTCTGCCACCAATGCTAGATATATTGAAGAACGTTAGCTTGCTTTTCATCAATCAGGCCGACGTTATGACACCGGCTCGACCGAAACTTGCGAACGTAATCACGTTTACATCCTCCCACATAGAAAAGAAACTGTCTCCCCTGCCTAAGGTAAGGTTTATACAATGGCATAAAATGATTTATTTATTTACTACATTTGGATTTATCTGACACAAACACAATTTTATTACTTGTATGTTTAGTAGAATCATAAAGTTTAGGAAGGTTGATAGCAAAATTGTAGTTTGACACTAAACGATAACTTGGGTAAATCGTATATAGAGTTCCACTTCTTCTAGAATTATCGATGATTTGTAACTGTTAATTAAGTTCTAACTTTTGCTAAATAAGCATTACAAAGCTCCTGAATAATAATATCACTAATTTCTTTCCAGTTATTATTTTTAGCGCAACACAATTTTTACACACAGGTGTCTTTCATCAGGATGTTCTATTTTGTCACAGGACTTACAAGCATTTCTGGATGGCGCCACAAATGGGTTCATCTACTTTAGTCTTGGTAGTAACGCAAGAAGTGCAAGTTTACCACTGGAGATTCGACGCGTGTTCTGCGATGTGTTCGCCAAGTTGCCTTATAGAGTTGTCTGGAAATTCGGGGAGGATTTTCCCGGGAAACCTGATAATGTTTACATCGGAAAATGGTTCCCACAACAAACCATTCTCGGTATGATTTTATTCTCTATGAAATATATATACATCGCAGATACAATTCCTTAATGAAAAAGGTCTAACGAATCATACCAATCCGCAGCTCATCCGAACATTAAATTGTTCATTTATCAAGGAGGCTTGCAGAGCAGCGAGGAGACCATCTATTATGGAGTACCAGTTATTGGTTTCGCGATTTTGGGCGATCAAAATTATCAAGTAACCAGAATGGAAGCTCTAGGTATTGGAAAATATTTGGAAATTACAACCCTTAAGAAATATGAACTTGAAAATGCTATTACAGAGCTTATAACTAACAAAAAGTAAGTATAATCTGACTTCCTGTGATAATTGTGATATTTTTAAGAGTTTAATGCTAGAACTACCTAATCTGTGAAAATTACGGACGAGTTTTCGAGTATTCGTTTTTGTAATCACACGATGCTTTTGGAAAAATTTGTTTGGATCCCAACTAATCAGAATTTTTGGAATGCAGTTTTTTGTGTTTTAAAGTATTATTACTATAAGTTGGTCGAGATGGTAGATTTATCTGAATAAAGAAAGGAAAGCAATCAAGTTATTTTCGCATTGAAAGGTATTCAAAATTGAAAAAGAATTAATACAATGAAATTTTTAAATCCTTTCAGCTAGTAGATTATTCTAGTAAATCTTTTAATGATATTGGTCGATGATAATGTTCTATGTGATGCGATTTTGGATTGAACTTAGTATGCTTGCTTTCAGGTACAAAAAAAGGATACTTTACATCCGAAATCTCATTCAGGATACACCGTACGATCCGGTAGAGAATCTCGCTTGGTGGACAGAGTACGTGATACGAACGAAAGGCGCCCCTCATCTTCGCAGTAGTCTAGCTTTTCAGCCATGGTATCAACGTTGCGATATGGATATTGTTGTGTTCTTAACAATCACAATATTCTTGATCGCTTCTACTATCTTTCTTTTAATTGCCAAGATTGTCATCTACATTCGTGAGAAAATCAAATCAACTGAAAAGCAAAAGATAAGTTAAGTATTTATGACGCCATTAATAAAAGGGAAGTATTTATAGCACAATTCAGTCCAAGTGACGGAAGTGTTTAGCATCACAATTCAACGATTGAATTTTATCTAGTTACGTTAAGGAGATGATCATCCCGCGTTTTATAATTGTAGAGTTACTCTGTTCACAAGATTAACGATTCTGACACGGAAAAAATTTAAGTATAAGAAAGATTTGATTAATATTAAAATCTCATTTATACATTGTTGATCTCATGATTGAGATTTTTTGAGGAATCGTCAAGTTTATTCTAAATTG
The DNA here is from genome assembly GCA_014825925.1 of Bombus breviceps. Taxonomy (NCBI): domain Eukaryota; kingdom Metazoa; phylum Arthropoda; class Insecta; order Hymenoptera; family Apidae; genus Bombus; species Bombus breviceps. The sequence goes on from CM026184.1 coordinate 17,471,383, forward strand.
TTATCATCGATTAGGAGAAATTACATTTAAAACATAGGTATGACGAAATAAAGTATTGATATGTATAGATTTATGTATAGATATGTCTGTTGCGTTCCTGAATTTATTTCGTTTGTTTCCTAATTTATTGTTTTTAATTGTAACGCGTCTTCTATTGTTGGGAACGAAAACGAAATACTTTAAACCTTATATTATAAGGGATCAATCAGTTAATCAATGCTGACAATATGTTAATCATTGATCAAATGGTACTTGTTATTCGCGAACATGTCGCAATTTAGCCAATAGAAGTCACCGCACCCTGCTCCGTTAAGCAAAACAAAATGTTGACGATGATCGATATTGTAATTCTAAAAAATCGAAGGCGTCATGTAGTTATTGGAAGTAGATCTTTTGATTGATTGATACGAAATTATGTGGCAAAAATCGTAAAGCCAAAGATAAATAGAATAACAATTAAAGTACATCTATTCAGGAAAACAATAATCTTTACAAACCCTAATAAATATCATAATTTTTATATCGGTAAATGATTCTTCCCACAATTTACCCTACGAACTAATTATTATAGTAGCGCTTTACTTAAATAATAATCAGGCTACTTAACCTTATACCAAATAATCAGGCTACTTAACCTTATAATTATGCTTACCAGACTTTTCATTTAGTGACAAACGATCTTTGTCAAGCACTTTATTTTACTGGCAAATTCTTGTCAGTTTGTCGTTTAGATGGCAAATAATCTTTGATGTTATATCTCTCTGGCCTGATATTTCGGACAATTTCTCGTATAGTAACAAAAAATATGTACCTGAAAAGCATTTTGTAATATTGTTATAAGTATTTAGGAATGCTTCGAACGATTTATATTCACATGATATCTTCATACCCTATTCATAAAACATTGATAAAGTATCGTTATGAAAAATATAGAAGCAAAATTCCAATTACTAATTAAAATATTGTTCATATCTAATTTTAGCGTATTACAATTAATATGTATAGAAATATTTTTAGAAAGAGAAATGATCCGTTATGTTCGGTTATGAGCGTTTATGATAAAAGTGAGCGTGCATTAAAGCCTGTTGCATACGAAGCTTTGCATTTGGATTTATAACAACACTATAACAGTAGTTTTCGTCGTCAATCTAATAGCGTAAACTGGTAATAGAATACAACTGTATATTTCTAATAAATATTAATTTGTATATATAATTACAAATATATAATAATCACAAATATATAATTGTATATTTCTCATGATGTTCATTATTTGCTGATTTAATCCTTTTATGTAACAAGTGATTTCTGTCATTGCCACTTGATCGATAAAATGGTATTAAATAGCAGAATACGAGTGTGTTATATGATTGCAACATAGTGGCGCACAGTTACATTACATGACATTGTGATAAATATTTTATACCTGCCATTGATATCCTATGTCGCTATTACGTTTGTATCTTATACAAAGTATTTTTTATCATGATAATTATCATACTTTCTCATGTTTTTGAATCGTGTTCTAGTTTTTATACGAAAAGTGAACAAGAAATGGCGGAGGCTATAGGCAGCAAAATGCTTACATTTCTTACAATTTCTTTTGGAAATAGTCATATATATATTCGTATTATCAATTGTAAACGATATTTGACAAATCTCTTAACTTCTGCGTTTTATCATTATATACAGACACGAATTTTACAAATGCTAAATCATGCATTAAATTGTTTCAGGCATGAAATATTGATAAATATATCGTATAATATATAATATTCAAAATAAATATACTATAAAAGCCCGCATTTTAATAATCACTGTTGATATCTATATGATATGATTCACATGAAACAGTAAGATATACGCGAAAACAAGTATTCATCGAGCACACATACATTGCCATTACAAATAATACTTAACAGTAATGGTGGTAGGGAACGGTAATTTAGCGATAACAGATACTATTTCAAAATCACAACATACACCGATATCGTATCATCATTACGTAGATTATGTAAAATGGCGATAACTTGGAGACGTCCTTTTTAGTAGACCTATAACCAGGACCTGCTTCAGTTCGTCTCGACACGAGGATTATGAAGCACCACCTCTCTAGTCTGCTATTCGTTCTGTGCGTCTTGTACATCGCGAAGCAGTCGGGATGTTACAAGATTCTAGCCATCATTCCCTCACCATCCTACAGTCATCAAATACCGTACCGACGATTATGGCTGGAACTACACAAACGAGGTCACGAAGTTGTGCTAGCCACGGCCAATCCTATACCAAATATCAAATCACCGAATTTTACACAAATCGATATTAGCCAATCTTACGGAATCATAAAGAGTTTAGATTTTGTTCAAATGCGATTTGAGGGAAAACGTTGGCTGGATATTGTGGAAGAAGAAATGTTGCCTACAGTCGAAGTTTTTGCGGACACGGTGCTCAATTCTACAGAACTACGGAAGCTGTATGCTCCAGAGAGCAACGCAACGTTCGATATCTATTTGACGGAATTCCTCTTTGCCCCCGCCACTTACGCTTTCGCACATCGATTCAATGTTCCTATAATAGGTATGACTTTAACAATTATATTTATATTTATTAGCTTTGTTACTTTTAATTCGTTCTGAAAATCAGGAATATATAGTGTGAAGCACGTAATACGTACAGTCTGATATCTTTCGACGTAGAATATTCAGATGAATCGACATATGTAAAACTAGCTCCAAACGGCCTTCATATGTCTTCTTGCTCGTACAAAAGAACTAATCATGTCGAATCATGTTTCCGAAACCATGCAAGTTCTACCTAGGACATTCTTTATTGAGATTGAACTGGTTTTGGTTACATGGTAATAATTTTAATACAAAATCATGCATTAAGAGTATAACAGAAATAAAGTACATTACAAAACGAGTATCACTCGAATGATTATTGATCGTTATTGTTTGTAATTTACCATTTCAATCGGACTTGGCATATACACACATAGATTTTCTATGAGAGCATGAGGAGCTAGTAGTAATATAACACGCTGAAGAAACATATCTCTAAATGGTTGAAACTTCAAACACACGTTCGCAATATTAAACGTTGTCCCTCTGAGAGCTGAACCCCAGAGCGACACCGGGACGTCATCGATCTATTCGCAATTATGACTCATTTTACAAAAGAACCGAAAATGACTAGAAAAAAAACGACTACAATAGTATCGTCACCTACTCGATGAGCAGGAAGATGATAGAAAAATGAAGAGAATGTATTGGGTAAATCGAAGCTTGAAATCAAGAAAGAACGAAAATGAATTTCATAAACAATTTTCAAACAACAAATTTCAAAAACAGCTAATTAGGAACGAACAAATAAACCACCAATACTTTCCAATGTCAACGACACAATGTTAGATACTATTTAGAAAAATAGAAAATGTTATACGAAAACGAAATACAAAATATATAGAAGCGATAACACCCATAGAAAAACTGACAGAATGTTTAACGTAAATACAAGACCATAAAATTTCATATACAATATTTATAATTATGTATAAAGCAATTAAATGTATAACATTAAATCAAGTGAACTCACTGTAATAATTGAAACCACCTGAATTAATAATTTGGAAACCTGAAATAATTAAACTACGTACGTAAAACGTTTTAGTTATTCTCAAGGTGATAAGGAGGAATATCGATGTTGTGCTCTTGTCGTTAAGTGCTTGATTTCGATAAGAGTACATGTAAATGAGGTGGACATATCGATTCCTATTTAATGGAATTCAGACGTTGCTGTTATGAAGGCGACGGCCTTCCACTATACTAGCCTCATGTTTATAGAAAATCTCATTTGAATTTGTCAACCGTATCCTTCCTTACCCAAAAATTTCTTTAACTATGAACTCAAAATTTCATGGTGAAAAGAAATCTATTTCAATTACGTCAATTTTAGTAAATGCATGATACAATTTAGTTTTAACAAAAATGAAACTACATGCAAAAAATAAAGGACATCTAAATAGGGAAACTATTATATTATTAGTGAATTATTTATTTTTTCCGGCTAATAAATTAGCGTGCAATAAGTCAATCAAATTCGTAATAGTTTGGACAACATAATTTCCTTATTTATAGATCTCCTATATTTTAATACACGATTCTGTTTCAATTAAAAATCAAGCATATCATATATTCTACACATAGTTAGAAGAATTAAAATTATCCTATTTAAAATAAACATGCCTTTATTAATTTTTAATTTAATCATTATAGAAATGTTCAGATAACCATTGATTAGATTAATAGATTAAGATCAACAATCATTACATTTTGCATGACCGTAGGGTTAAGTTCAGTAGGAATGCTTGCCATTAACGAACACGCTCTTGGTGGATTGGTTCTCCCTTCTCACGAGTACACGTGGGAAATGGAAGACAACACGGGTACGAATCTACCGTTTTTGAAGAGACTGCATAATTTCGTCAACATGTGGTATAACATATACTACTACTACCATAAGCTCATTCCACACCAACAAAAATTGGCCGAGAAATATTTTGGGCCTCTACCACCAATGCTAGACATATTGAAGAACGTTAGCTTGCTTTTCATCAATCAGGCCGACGTTATGATAGCGGCTCGACCGAAACTTGCAAACATAATCACGTATACATCCTCCCACATAGAAAAGAAACTGACTCCCCTGCCTAAGGTAAGGTTTATACAATGGCATAAAATTATTTATTTATTTACTACATTTGGATTTATCTGGCACAAATACAATTTTATTACTTGTATGTTTAGTAGAATCATAAAGTTTAGGAAGGTTGATAGCAAAATTGTAGTTTGACACTAAACGATAACTTGGGTAAATCGTATATAGAGTTCCACTTCTTCTAGAATTATCGATGATTTGTAACTGTTAATTAAGTTCTAACTTTTGCTAAATAAGCATTACAAAGCTCCTGAATAATAATATCACCAATTTCTTTCCAGTTATTATTTTTAGCGCAACACAATTTTTACACACACGTGTCTTTCATCAGGATGTTCTATTTTGTCATAGGAGTTACAAGCATTTCTGAATGGCGCCACAAATGGGTTCATCTACTTTAGTCTTGGTAGTAACGCAAGAAGTGCAAGTTTACCACTGCAGATCCGACGCGTGTTCTGCGATGTGTTCGCCAAGTTGCCTTATAGAGTTGTCTGGAAATTTGAGGAGGATTTTCCCGGGAAACCTGATAATGTTTACATCGGAAAATGGCTGCCACAACAAACTATTCTCGGTATGATTTTATTCTCTATGAAATATGTATACATCGCAGATACAATTCCGTAATGAAAAGAGGTTTAACGAATCATATCAATCCGCAGCTCATCCGAACATTAAATTGTTCATTTATCAAGGAGGCCTGCAGAGCAGCGAGGAGTCCGTCCACTACGGGATACCAGTTCTTGGTTTTGCGATTTTCGCCGATCAAGATTATCAAGTAGCCAGAATGGAAGCTCTGGGCATTGGAAAATATTTGGAAATTACAACCCTTAAGAAAGATGAACTTGAAAATGCTATTACAGAACTTATAACGAACAAAAAGTAAGTATAAACTGACCTCCTGTGATAATTGTGATATTTTTAAGACTTTAACGCTAGAACTACCTAATCTGTGAAAATGTCGGACGAGTCTTCGAGTATTCGTTTTTGTAGTCACACTGATCTTTTGGGAAAATTTATTTGGATACCAACTTATCAGAATTTTTGGAATAAAGTTTTCTGTGTTCTAAAATATTATTACTATAAGTTGGTCGAGATCGTAGATTTATCTGAATAAAGGAAGGAAAGCAATTAAGTCATTTTCATATTGAAAAATATTCAAAATTGAAAAAGAATTAATACAATGAAATTTTTAAATCCTTTCAGCTACTAGATTACTCTGGTAAATCTTTCAATGATATTGGTCGATGATAATGTACTATGTACAATATTCGATTGAACTTAGTATGTTTGTTTTCAGGTACAAAGAAAGGATACTTTACATCCGAAATGTCATTCAGGACACACCGTACGATCCGGTAGAGAATCTCGCTTGGTGGACAGAGTACGTGATACGAACGAAAGGCGCCCCCCATCTTCGCAGTAGTCTAGCTTTTCAGCCATGGTATCAACGTTGCGATATGGATATTGTAGTGTTCTTAACGATCACAATATTCTTGATCGTTTCTACAACCTTTCATTTAATTGGCAAGATTGTCGTCTACATTGGTAAGAATATCAAATCAACTGAAAAGCAAAAGGTAAGCTAAGTATTTATGACGCAATTAATTTAAAAAAAGTACTTATATCATAATTCAGTTCAAGTGACACAAGTATTTAGCATCTCATTTCAACGAATGAATTTTATCTAGTTCCGTTAAAAAAATTATCAGTCCGCGTTTTATAATTGACCAGTTAACCTCGTCACAAGACTAACGATTCTGGCACGAAAAATCTTTCGAATACAAAAAAGCGTTCTAATAAAATTGTAATCCCATTTATACATTGTTAATCTCTTGATTGAAATTTTTTGACGAAGCGTCAATTTTACTCCAAATTATTATCAATCGATAATATCATCGCATTTCGCTCGATGAATGAGATAGCGCAAGGAGAAATTACATTGAAACCATAGGCATGTCAAAGTATGGAGTGTCAGAGTGTTGATATATATATATATAGATATATGTATACATCTGTCTGTTGCGTCCCTGAAGTTGTTTCGTTTGTTTCCTAATTTATTATTTTTAACTGTAACGCGTCTTCTGTTATCGGGAACGAAAACGACCTACTTTAAACGTTAGAGGAACCATAAGTATCGCTGGCAATATGTTTAATCATCTAATTATCAGATAGTCCCTGTTCTTCGTAAAGGTATCTCAGGTTATCCAATAGAAGTGTCCGCATAGTGTTCCGTTAAGCGTTCAAAACATCAATGATAGTTGATATTAGATCAATAGATATTAGATCTAATATCATCAATGATATTAGAATTTTCAAAAATCGAAGTCGTTATGTAGTTATTCGAAATAAATTCTTCATATTATAATACATCTTTATAGTAAGCATATATTATAGTAAATATTTATGTTACGCGCAGATATTCAGCACGTTTTATTATGTACGAAATTTTAATAAATGTTACATATTTTTAATAAATATCACAATTCTTATACCCGCAACTCATCCTTGCCATCATTTACCTTACGAGTAATTATTGTTGTTTCCCTTTATTTAAAAACAAATAATTTTTGTCATTTCTTTTATCTCACGTGCAAATAATCCTTATCAGAACTTTTACTTGATGGCAAATTATCTTTGCCAAGCACTTTATTTTACTAGCAAATACTTGTCGGCTTGTCGTTCAGATAGCAAATAATCTTTGACGTCATATGTCTCTAGGCTGGTATTTCGAACAATTTCTCTTATAGTAACAAAAAATATGTACCTGAATAGAATTTTGTCGTATTGTTCCAAATATTTAGCAAAGCTTCGAACGATTTATATTCACATGATATCTTCATATTCTATTCATAAAACATTGATAAAGTATCGTTATGAAAAATATACATGCAAAATTCCAATCATTAATTAAAATATTATTCAGATTTAATTTTAGCGTATTAAAATTAATATGAATAGAAATGTTCTCAGAAAGAGAAATGATCGGTTATGTTCGGTTATGAGCTTTTACGATAAAAGTGAACGTGCATTAAAGCCTGTTGCATACGAAGCTTTGCATTTGGATTTATGTCAACATTATAACAGTAGTCTGCGTTAACATTTTAATACCGTAAACCGATAATAGAATGCAACTGTATATTTCTAATAATCTTTCTCGTGATGTTTATTATTTGCTGATTTGGTCCTTTTATGTTAATGCGTGATTTCTGCCGTTGCCATTTGATCGATATTTACTATTATATAGTAAATAGGATAGTGAGTTGTATGATTGTAGCATAGTTACGCAATGTTACATTACATGAGATAGATGTAGTAGCGCGGACAAAAGGCCTAGGAGTTAACGGGTATACAACATACAATGTCGCGAGAGCCAGTGGGGCGTCGGGCCCATCAAAGTGTCGTTGGTCCGTCAATCGAACAATTCCGTAAAAAAGGCCTACGTGGTCTTGGCCTCGAGCGGTTGCGGAACACGTGCGTGGCGGGTCTAAAAAAAGACGAAGGGGATGGGAAAGCAGTCAGTGTTAATTGCGAAGTCGGAGAATGTCAATCGGGAAGTCAGAGAGTGTGAATCGAGAAATCATTGTCGAGAGAGAACGTTGAATCCGTTGTGGCGAGAGTTGCAAGTGAACCACTGAATTATCTAAATTATAGCGCGTTATTGTGACTAGTTCGTGTTAAACAACCATCATTCTTCTGTACAATCCATTCGTTGTAAATAAATCATCATTAAATCATAAATATCAGAATATATAATTACAATATATTCCATCGATATTACATAGAGGTAGAGATTCTATGCCAACAATAGATTTTTTATCCCACTATTATATTCGTACAAGGGTTTTTTTATCGCAATATTTATCACATTTTCACATGTTTCTAATTCGTATTGTATTTTCTATTGAAAAAGCAGACAAGTAGTGGTGGACGCTATAGGCAGCAAAAAGCTTAAGTTTTTTACGATTACTGTTAAAAATAGCCATGTATATATCCGCATTACGGATTGTAAACAATTTTTTACAAATCCTTGAATTTCTGTGTTCTATCGATTTGTACAAACACAAATTTTACAAATGGTGAACAATGCATTAAATTGTTTAACATATGAAATTTTGATAAATATGTCGTATAATATATAATATACTAAACAAATATTAATACAAATCTGTAATTTAATAATAAGATCTATATGATATGCTTGATATGATAAATTAAATTATAGTCGCTAAAACAACATATCTATCGCGCACACATACATTACCACTACATATAGCAATAACTAATAGTACTAGCGGTACGCGGCGGTAATTTAGCGATAACGGATACTATTTTAAAATCACAGTGCATACCGATATCGTATCATCATTGAATAGATTGCGTAATATGACGATAGCTTAGAGATGTCCCTTTTAATAGACCCGCAAGCGGGATCTGCTTCAGTTTGCCTTGATACGAGGAGAATGAAGCACCACCTCTCTAGTCTGTTGTTCGTTCTGTGCGCCTTGTGTATCGCGAAGCAGTCAGAATGTTACAAGATTCTAGCCATCGTCGCGACACCATCCTACAGTCATCAAATACCGTACCGACGATTATGGCTGGAACTACACAAACGAGGTCACGAAATTGTGCTAGCCACGGCCAATCCTATACCAAATATCAAATCACCGAATTTTACGCAAATCGATATTAGCCAATCTTACGGAACCATAAAAAGTTTAGACTTTGTTCAAATGCGGTTTGAGGGAAAACGCTGGATCTATTTTATAGAAGAAGAAATGTTGCCTATGGGCGATGTTTTTGCAGAAACTGTATTCAATTCTACAGAACTGCGGAAGCTGTATGCTCCAGACAGCAACGCAACGTTCGACGTATTCCTGACGGAGCTCCTCTTCCTGCCATCCATTTACGCTTTCGCACATCGATTCAATGTTCCTACAATAGGTACACCTCTAATATTTATTTTTATATATATGTGTTAGTTTTTCTACCTTTAGTTCGTTTTGAAAATTACGAATATATAGTGTGAAGCCGTCTAATACTTTTCGACGTAGAATGTTTCGAAGAATCGACATATGTAAAAAGACCTTCAAACGACCTTATATGTCTTCTACGCATGTTCCTAAAAAGACCAATTCTGTCAGATCATGCTGCAGAAACCATCCAAGTTCTATCTGAGACATTCTTCATTGAAATTGAACTGGTTTTATTTATATAGTAGTAGTTTTAATGAAGAATTGTGCATTAACAGTATAATAGAGCGCTACTTTATGCATCCTACTGTCTCAATTGGACTTGGCATATAGACGCACACACGCACGCACATGTACACGCACACATACACACACACCGGATCTTCTATGTCAGTGTCAGGAACTTGTAATAGAATCTATTGAAGAAACATACCTCTAAATGATCGTGAAACTTCGAACACATGTTCGCGTCAATAAGCGACAATATAAAGCGTCGTCCATCGAACAACGCAATGCTTAAGCGTCACCGAAGCAGCATTCAAATATTCGAAACTATCACTCATTATGCAAAAGTATCGAAATTTACTATTAAAGGTATTGCAATAATAGCGTTGTTATCTATTCGATAAGGAGGAAGAAAATAGAAAAAACAGAAAGAGAAAGTACTAGGTACATGGAAGCTTGAAGTTAAGAAACAACCAAAATGAATTTCATAAACCATAAGTATAAACAGTTAATTAAGAACGAATAAAAATACTATCAATACTATTCAATGTCAACGCTCCAATATCAGATACTATTTAAAAAAATAGAGAATTATGTGGGAACGAAATACAAAATTTATAGGAGCAATAACATCCATAGAAAAACTGACAGACTGCATAACGTAAATGCAAGACCACAAAATTTCATATATAATATTTATAATTATATATAAAACAATTAAATGTATAAAATTAAATCAACTGAACTAACTGTAACAATTGAAACCACTTGAATTAATAACTTGGAAAATTGAAATAATTAGACTACGTAAGTAAAACATTTTAGTTATTCTCAAGGTGGTAAGGAGAAATATTATAGCGGTGTTGTTGCCAAGTGCTTGAATAAATGTATTTCGATAAGAATACATGTAAATGAGGTGGACATATTGTTATTTAATGCAATTCAGACGTTGTATTGTTACGAAGGTGACGGCCTTCCACCGTACACTCTACATGTTTATACGCTTCATCCCTTACCGAAAAATTTCTGTAATTGTGAACTCAAAATTTAATGGTGAAGAGAAATCTATTTCAATTACGTCAGTTTTAGTAAATGTATGATACAATTTAGTTTTAACAAAAATGAAACTACATGCAAAAAATAAAGAATATCTAAATAGGGAAACTATTATATTATTAGCGAATTATTTATTTTTTCCGGCTAATAAATTAGCGTGCAATAAGTCAATCAGATTCGTAATAGTTTGGACAGCATAATTCCTTTATTTATAGATTTATATTTTAATACGTAGATCCATTTCCATTAAAAATCAAGTATGTCATACATATTATTAGAAGGACTAAAATTATCCAATTTGAAATTAACATCGCCTTGTTAATTTTTAACTTAATAATTATAAAAACGTTTAGATAAGGAGTGATTAGATTAAAAGATTAAAATCAACCTTTATTACATTTTATATGACCGTAGGATTAAGTTCATTAGGATTGATTGGCTTTAACGAACACGTCCTTGGTGGATTGGTTCTCCCTTCTCACGAGTACACGTGGGAAATGGAAGATAACACTGGTACGAATCTACCATTCTTGAAGAGACTGTGCAATTTTGTCAACATGTGGCGTACCATGTACTACATCTATCATGAGATCGTTCCACACCATCAGAAATTGGCCGAGAAATATTTTGGGACTGTGCCACCAATCGTTGACTTATTGAGGAACGTTAGCATGCTTTTCGTCAATCAGGCAGACGTTATGACACCGGCTCGACCGAAACTTGCGAACATGATCACGTTTACGGCCTCCCACATAGAAAAAAAGCTGAAACCTCTGCCTCAGGTACGATTTATACAATAACATAAAATTTATGTGTATACTAAATAAGGATTTATATAGCATAAATACCTTTTATTACTTGCATGTTTAGTAAAATTATAAATTGTATAGGAAGGGTAACAGCAAAACAGTAGTATGAAACGATATGATGAATTGGGTAAGATGCATTAGGAGGCTCTAATTTTTCTTACTATTGTTGATGTTTTTTACTTCTTAATTAACTGTTAGATTTTTCTAAACCTAATTACAAGGCACCTGAATAATAACAGAACTAGCTTCCTCTTAGTTATTATTTTTAATGCAAAATCTACTCTTTTACACACACGTGTCTTTCATCAGAATGTTCTATTTTGTCACAGGACTTACAAGCATTTCTGGATGGCGCCACAAATGGGTTCATCTACTTTAGTCTTGGTAGCAACGCAAGAAGTGCAAGTTTACCAGTGGAGATCCGACGCATGTTCTGCGATGTGTTCGCCAAGTTGCCTTATAGAGTTGTCTGGAAATTTGAGGAGGATTTGNCCCGAGAAACCTGATAATATTTACATCGGAAAATGGCTTCCACAACAAACTATTCTCGGTATGATTTTATTCTCTATGAAATATATATACATCGCAGATACAATTCCTTAATGAAAAAGGTCTAACGGATCATATTAATTCGCAGCTCATCCGAACATTAAATTGTTCATTTATCAAGGAGGCCTGCAGAGCAGCGAGGAGACCGTCCACTACGGAGTACCAGTTCTTGGTTTCGCGATTTTGGCCGATCAAGATTATCAAGTAGCCAGAATGGAAGCTCTAGGCATTGGAAAATATTTGGAAATTACAACCCTTAAGAAAGATGAACTTGAAAATGCTATTACAGAGCTTATAACTAACAAAAAGTAAGTATAAACTGACTTCCTGTGATAATTGTGATATTTTTAAGACTTTAACGCTAGAACTACCTAATCTGTGAAAATGTCGGACGAGTCTTCGAGTATTCGTTTTTGTAGTCACACTGATCTTTTGGGAAAATTTATTTGGATACCAACTTATCAGAATTTTTGGAATAAAGTTTTCTGTGTTCTAAAATATTATTACTATAAGTTGGTCGAGATCGTAGATTTATCTGAATAAAGAAAGGAAAGCAATCAAGTCATTTGCATATTGAAAAATATTCAAAATTGAAAAAGAATTAATACAATGAAATTTTTAAATCCTTTCAGCTACTAGATTACTCTGGTAAATCTTTCAATGATATTGGTCGATGATAATGTACTATGTACAATGTTCGATTGAACTTAGTATGTTTGTTTTCAGGTACAAAGAAAGGATACTTTACATCCGTAATATCGTTCAGGATACACCGTACGATCAGGTGGAGAATCTCGCTTGGTGGACAGAGTACGTGATACGAACGAAAGGCGCCCCCCATCTTCGCAGTAGTCTAGCTTTTCAGCCATGGTATCAACGTTGCGATATGGATATTGTAGTGTTCTTAACGATCACAATTTTCTTGGTCGTTTCTACTACCATTCATTTAATTGCCAAGATTGTCGTCTACATTCGTAAGAATATCAAATTAACCGAAAAGCAAAAGATAAGTTAAATATTTATGATGCAATTAATAAAAGAGAAGTATTTATAGCGCAATTCAGTCCAAGTGACGCAAGTGTTTAACATCTTATTTCAACGAATGGATTTTATCTAGTTTCGTTAAGGAAGTGATCATCCCGCGTTTTATAATTGGCAAGTCTGGTCACGAGACTAACGTTTCTGACAAGAAAAATCTTTCAAATATAAAAGAGGTTCGAATAAATTTGAAATCCTATTTATGCATTGTTAATCTCTTGATTAAGATTTTTTGACGAAGCGTCAATTTTACTCCAAATTATTATGAATCGATGATATCATCGCTTTTCGCTCGATGAATGAGATAGCGCAAGGAGAAATTACATTGAAACCATAGGCATGTCAAAGTATGGAGTGTCAGAGTGTTGATATATATAGATATATGTATACATCTGTCTGTTGCGTTCCTGAAGTTGTTTCGTTTGTTTCCTAATTTATTATTTTTAACTGTAACGCGTCTTCTGTTATCGGTAACGAAATACTTTAAACCTTCTATTACAAGGGATTCATCGGTATTGCTGGCAATATGTTAATCATCTGATTATCAGATAGTCTCTGTTCTTCGCGAAGATGTCTCAGATTAGGCAATAAAAGTCTACACATACTGTTCCGTTAACTGAAACAAAGCGTCGATGATGATTCACATTGGAATTTTAAAAAATCGAAGGCATCGCTTTTAGTATTCGCAATAAATTCTCTTTCACTGAAAAAAAATTATGTAGAAAAATCATAAAACCAAAGAAATAATAATTTTTAGTAACGTTCGTACACTGTTTATTTTTATCATTGTATTCTAATACTTTACGTATAGATTACAGACTTTGACGTCTTGTTATGTACATGAAACTAAAGAAGAAATTTTACATAAGCGTAGATAGCTTTAGACTTTGTTAAGAAATTGTAATAAAAATACAAAATGCAGCATTAAATTCATTACTCTACAATGTTCGTCTTTCATTTTATTTGTTTCATATATTTTATGGCATATTTTCTGTAAAGAAATTTTCCTTGATTTTCCCTTACAGAAGCTTGGGAATTCCAGTTACGAAAGCCGTAAAAGAGATAAGTATTCTTCGTTGAAAAACGATCGCTGCATTTCAGAATCACATTTGACAATTTACTAACGGCATTCATACATATTACAATACACTTTTGAATATCTCAAATGGGAAAGATAGATCACACAGATAGATAAGAATGACTGATCTATTTCGTCTTTATGTTGTAACACACATTTATAGTAAGAATACTTCACAGTAACATTTCTGTTACGCACATATATCCTGCACGTTTATTATATAGAAAATTTTAATAAATACTCCATATTTATAATAAATATCATAATTTTTATACCAGCAAGTGATCCTTGCCATCATTTACCTTACGAGCTAATTATTCTAGTAACCCTTTATTTGGTAGTAAATAATCTTTGCCATCTCTTTTATTTGACATGCAAATTATCTTTATCAGCAAATAAAAAATAATCTTTGCTGCGACATCTCTCGATCCTCGAATATCTCGAATAATTTCTCTTTATTTATACAAAAAATATGTACTTGAATAGTATTTTGTAATATCGCTATAACTATTCAATAAAGATTCGAACGATTTATGTTCACATGATATCTTTTTTATCCTATTCATAAAACACATTGATAAAGTAAGATTATGAGAAATATAGAATGAAGATTCCAGTCGTTAATTACAAAATTGTTCACATTTAATCTTTGCGTATTAAAATTGATGTCTATAGAAATATTCTCAGAAAGAGGAATGATCCGTTATGTTCCGCTATGAGCCATTCTGTTTCATTTTGTTTCTTCTTAAGCTTCTATTATCCCGTCACAACTTCCGGTTTGAACTGTTCCAGAGCCAGTACCTGAGAGTAATGTCCCTCGATTGTTCCTCTCGAAGAGTTTCAACTTCATTTATTGGTGAAGTTGAACGCTTGATTGGAAAGCTAGTTATAAACGATTTAACATTTCCCGCTCAAGTCTTTCCTTAAATTTTCCGCGAAACATCTCATTATCGCATTTAAACTTTTACCTTATTGATATTATCGCTCAAATTTTTTTTACTACGAATAAAGTAACGAATATTATAAATAAATAGAAAAAGTTCTTATATTTAATTCAATTTGATTTGCTTCAATCAGAAAAGAAATATGACTCGTCCCAAATGTAAATCATCTTCTATACATATATGTAATCATATTTTATGGATAATCCTCAAATGAACGAGTATAGAGGGTGTCCAAGACACTAGGCGAGAGATGAAGAAGCAATGATTATTTGCCGATACAATGTTGAGCTGACAAGTATTTGCCAGTAAAATAAGAGGCTACTAAATGTAATTAGCCCGTAAGATAAAGGATGGCGAGGATCATTTGCAAATATAAATAATTGCGATATTTACTAGTGAGTGGACTGTATTACAAAATTGAGTTTGGTTGGTGTGAATGTTTCTGAGTTGACAATGGGTCAAGTATCGCAGGACTGGTAAAAAACTATTGATGAACACTAACCCTAAACTAATCGAGATGAGGTTCTTATAGTCCAATAAGAGAATTTTTGGCATGAGAGAAACACACAGATTGGTGGTTTAAACATTTTGAGCTTGCAAAGATAGTGGTCAGTTCAATACGACTGGTAAAACTTCTTCTGCAAGTGGTCAACACCACGTTACCAACCCTCGAGGTTACGGGGCGACTCGTGAGGGCCTGCACGGGACTTGCATGTGTTTTTGCCAGCGATTATAACACGCAATGAAACCTTATGAAGCGCGTACGAATACATGCTGGGTGTTTTATGGTTTCATAAGGTTATTGGTGCTGGAAAAGTCAGAATTTCTTAGACTTATAAACGTATAAAGATATAAACGCGTAAAGCTGTAAATAAATAAAACATACAAAGACTGATATAAATTTTGAACGTGAGATGAGTATAAGGAGAAATTCTGACTTGGAATCTAAAACTTTGTATATAATAAAACGTGTAGGATATTTGTGCGTAAAAAGTGGGTAAGTCAGAACACGTGGGGGCTGATTCGGCGTATTAAAATAAGAAGCAAAGTTCATATAAACACACATCCGATATGATCTGGTTTTCGAGTTACAACGTATTTTATAATGCTGAACATTACTAAGATCAACGATTTCCTGACAAATGGATAGAAATGGTGCTGATCTTATTTCCTGACTAGCTCGCTCTTCAGACCTGACTCCATTCAAGTTTATGTCAGTATTTAAAATCTCTTGTTTATAGAACGTCAGTTGATAATGTTGAAACTTTTCGTCAACGTGACAGCCCTAAGTTTCCGATAAATCCCTGTAAGCTGTTCGAACAAGTTCGACAATTTGTGATGCGACACATTCACGATCCTATCGAAGCTGGATGTGGTCACTTCGAGCAATTTCTCTCCAAATAGATAAACAACTATTACAACACGAAACAAGCTGTTACTCGAAAACATGGTCATATCGGGTATATGTTTACACGAACTTTTCTTTTTATTGTAACGTGCTAAATCAGCTGCTGCTGAGTTTTCCAATGTTCCGACTCGGCTTGTGCAATAAAATATTACGTAATCATGTTATACAATAATATTATACGGTGAAATAATATTTTAGACTTATACAGTTCAAAGGAATATTAAACGTTTTGCATCAAATTAGCGTTTGGTAATGAGAATTTCAGAAGTTCTATTATGTCCCTACTTTAATGCTTTGCGGTATACAAACAGATAATAATGTTTCGTTTCCAGCAAAAGAGTCGCAGAGTAAACGTTCCCTTTTTGTCTAAAAATTCATTTTCCAACGAACAAACAGTTCCATCATGATTCCGCCATTAATAGCATAACACGTAAGTACGAAAATCTTTTTACGATATACGTTATTATACGATGTACGTGATCGAATTAAGCAAAGTAATTTTGCAGGTAATAAACCTATTTTTGCAACTTCTGCGTTTCTGTTTTCTACTAGCATTTAGTTGCTATATAAGAAATAGTAAGTGAAAGCGTCATATTATGTACTTCACATGTCTTACGTCAACTCACTTAGAGTTATACAATGACAATCGCAAGAGAGAACACTTAGAAAGTACCAAAAGAAATTCTGTAATTTTAAACCTTGACAATATATATTTATAATTAAACAAATCACAGAATATCACCGTAGTCTTGTAGTAACAACTAGAACGTAATTAACGAACTTCTTCAGCGTAGTCATCGGAGAAAAATTATCAGAATTCGATGAAAGATGGCATCTTCCGTTCTTTTCGAACGCTTTCTGCTCGCACAATCTACGCTACAGTAAACTTCTTTGTTTCTGTGTTTGATAACGCGCCGTCCGTACATCTCGAACGACTTTCGAATTGTTCTCGAAGGCAGAGGCAAACGCCTTTTAAGGATCGCGATGTCACCGAACGATAATAGAGCGCGACTGTTTGTTAGAAAAGTATCGGAATCAACTTGAGTAGTGATAAACAGAAAAGAAGAAAAAGAAACAAAAATAGTGGAAATTGCTTCGCTATTGTTTCATACGATTTTCTCGACGTCATTGTTTTGTATGTCGTTGCCACGAACTTTTACAATTACACACTGCGAAACATCTTGAAAATCTTTCTGATATTCTTCGATTGTCATACGTATCTTAGCGATTGTATACCCTTCAAAAGTTACGTTCTTCTAGTTTCTTTAATCGAATTATCGACTGTTACGGTGGAAACATAAAATCTCGAGCTATTACGCGGATGATAAAAGGGAAGAGTTCACGGAGACCATCTAAATTTAATTAAAAATATCCTTCATAAGTAAGTACTTTAAGAGTATTTATGAATTTGTATGTAAGAGGAATTGTAACAGAAATAAAATAGCCCATATTAATTTTTCAAATTAGCCCCGGTCTTAAATAATTTCTAACTTTGTAACAAGTAAATTGAAATGATTTTTTGAGAAAACATTTATATGTTACCCTGTAAACGGTAAATAATTTCTGGTGAATTTTCTAGGCAATAGGAATGTTGCATTTTCTATAGCGTTTAATTGATCGGATGAGAGTGTAGTGAGTGACAAATTTTGGGTTCTTGTGAGTTTTGCAAAGAATAACAAAATAGAAGCGTTTTGATAGAAGAAGAAGATACGTAGAATAGTAAAACACAAATACTTTCGTCATACTCTTACCATATAATTATGACTTATCATAATTGGAACCATTAATAGTTTGTGGTTATTATAATAATTGTGGTTATTAATAATTTTTGTGGCTATTATATACAAAAGACACGTAATATATATAGATATGAGGAAATCATGTGTTATTGTATCTAAACAACATATATATCAGATAATAGCGAAAAGAGTTATGTGATGACGTAACAACAAAATTTTTCATTTGAAAGTTAGACTTTTAAGAAAAAAATAAGCAAATCGCTGAGCTGTAATCTTAATAGTTGGAAATAAATCAAGCAGTTTACATTTTCACATCACCAGGAAATCTGTATTTTACCATCAATAACAATTCTTATCTTCTGATCACTTATGTACATCTTTTTCCTTCGTATCTTTTCTCTTCAGCCATCGTAATTGATTCAACAACAAAATGTTGACTTTAGGATAGATAATAGCACGATAGATAATAAACTGTAGTGCGTTAGTAGTGTCGGGGGAGGATGATAACCATTTACGAAAGGTATAAGGAGGAGCTTTTTAGTGGGTTGAAATTAACATCTCGCTAGCCCCACATATCCCATTAGTTCGGGCTAATGGGTCCCTTGAAAAAAGAAAGTAAGAAAAAGAAGGAAGATAATAACCTAGTCATTTCCATATTGACATTATTATTATATATGTGTATAGTCTGGTGTAGATATGGTCGACTGAGGGAATTTTACATAAAGATTATTTCACGAAATAACCAGAATTTTATGCCGCCAAGAACTGTAAGCGAGAGACTCATGCTTGTATTAAAAATGGAAACTGCTCACATCGCTAAAGACTAGGAAAAACTGATGCCGCCAATGTTACAGAAAGGATTAACATAGACGCGTGGAATATTTAACGCGATAATCTCTTTTCACTTTTCTGTCTACCATTCGTTCCGGCGTATTTCTCTTTCTTTCGCGTAATTCCTCTTTATTTTTGTTAGTCTGCAATTTCGTTAGCCTATTTTCAGAAACATTTATCCTTGTCTTTTCATTGTCTAATTCTACCTTAATAAAATTAGCCGGATATAGCGGTACTTCTCGCAGACCTGAATTTTCTGAATTTACTCCTTCCCGGATAAACGATAGCTAATCCCTCTCATGGGATTCCAGAGCACAGATTTTCGGCCTCTCTGCATATATTATACGTAAACGCGATATTTACTCTGGGGAACAAAGATTTCCTTGAGAATATCCAGCCGGCTTCAGGCTCAGCTGAGTTTATTCCGCTCGATTTTTTGACGTCGCGCGTACACCATTACTTCTCTCTTTCCTGTTTGCATGGCCCCTTGAAAACTGGAAAGAAAAACCTCGCGTTGAAAGTGGATATCGCGATTGTACCAAACTACAGGTATATCATGTTATTTATAAAAAGGGAATGGACTGCCAAAAGTAAACGCGAATGGCACGATACGAAATGTAAGGTAGAAATAACATATCTTCAGGAGTACTAAACATTGTTAAGACTAAAGTCGGATCATATTGAAAATTTAAATAGGTGTATTGCGTTACACGATTTTCCATAAATATTGAAGAAATATTTATAGCAATGTTATTAATTCCTTTATCACTAATAACAATTTAATCCTTTTATTAATATAATC
This sequence comes from Bombus breviceps, assembly GCA_014825925.1. Taxonomy (NCBI): domain Eukaryota; kingdom Metazoa; phylum Arthropoda; class Insecta; order Hymenoptera; family Apidae; genus Bombus; species Bombus breviceps. The sequence goes on from CM026184.1 coordinate 17,491,548, forward strand.
TATTATGTATACTAATGATGATTATAGTTACAACGTTGAAGGCTTGACATAAGTTAAATAAAAACCACGAGCGAAGAGCACGATAAGCAAATTTAAAATTTAATAACCAATTCCGTTTTAACGTCAAAACTATATTTATTTGACCGTGAATGTAAATAGGTATGTATTTTTTCAGCTCATTTATATATAACATACACCTCCATTCGATTGTTTTGTACGATGTTCAACGAAATCTTGAAAGTTACATGCACCATGCTATATGATAATTACTGGAAAACAACTGCGTTAAGCAGAGCACGTTATTTTGCTTTTCTCTTCGTTTTCGTTAGCTACTGGTTGTATGGGAATGTGTGTAAACGAGATAGGCACTCGAGCATTTACAAGTCGAATTATTACCTCTTATCTCTAGGCCTTCGTAGCCGGTGCTTTATCTCGCCCTTGGCCGATTCGATCTTCCAATATGAATAGGATATAAACGCAACATGGATAAACGTCCGGGTTAAATGAAATTCTTCCTCGTGAAGCCGAGAATTTTATTTGATGGCACAAAAAAGGAAAAAATCGTATACGTGTTTTCATACAAATAAGACAATGTCGAAACAAAACCACGAACATAAGATAACAGATTAATTTAATATTAACAAACTTAACGCTTATAGGTGAATTGTTACACGTTTTAATATTATTTTTCTATATATATGTAGTATCGCAGACAAAAGGCCTAAGAGTTAGCCGATAAACCACATACAATGTCGCGAGAGCATAGGCGGCGTCGGGCCCATCAAAGTGTCGTCGGTCCGTCAATCGAACAGTTCCGTAAAAAAGGCCCACGTGGCCTTGACCACGAGAGGTTGCGGAACACATGCGTGGTGGGTCTAAGAAAAGACAAAAGAGATGCGAAAACAGTCAATGTTAGTTGAGTAGTCGGAGACTATGCCAATCGAGAAGTCAGAGAGTGTGAATCGAGAGGTCATTGTGTTGTCGAGAGAATGTGGCCTGCATGAGAGAGAACGTTGAATCCGTTGTGGCGAGAGTTGCAAGTGAACCACTGAATTATCTAGATTATAGCGCGTTATTGTGACTAGTTCGTGTTAAACAACCATCGTTTTTCTGTCTAATCAACATCTGTACAATCCATTCTTTGTAAATAAATCATCATAAATATCAGAATATAATTATAATATATCCCGCGATATTACATACACATCACGTTGTTATATACAAACGATAATTTTTTCTACTCTTCTACCTATATTTTTACCCACACTTCTTCAATGTCATACATTTTTTAAATTTAAAACTTATTTGCCCCGATGAATTTTTATCCACGCTGGCTTTTAAATTATTAAAACTTCCAGCCAAAGAAAAAAATACGAATGAAGTCAAAGATATAAAATTGTTTCGTAAGATTGTAATGTAAAATGAATGAAAAATATTGACCAAAAAGAAAACTTTTCTGAGAATAAATCTGTGGAAACATCACATAAAAACTTATAAATTATTCTGTACAAATTAATTTATTAAGATGATCGGAATCTTGTACGCAATACTTACGAATATAAATTGTATATGATTTAAAGTGAGCAGCGATTTTAACAGCTCCTATCAATTTTTCCAGCGGCTATAACATTTTGCCACCAGGAAGCAGACTTTTTCAACATTCGTGGTCTCTTTGGATCTTTGAAGTCGACAGAGACGATACCAAAATGTTCGCTAGAAATTATAATACGTACTATTAGTCGTTTCCATTTGCATGAATATCCTGTAAGTTCTCAAAAAAGATATTTTGCAACATATAAAGTGCAACATATATCGCTCAAGATACTAGGCTTCTGTATTTATAAATATTAATATGCAGATCTGTATCTTTTATTTAAATCTGTATTTGCTGTGTTTCGTGTGTTTTGATAATTAATTAATTTAAAAAAATGAATAAATTCACGATGTTAATTTTATATCTACGGTTCTAGACTATTTTATGATATAAAAAAATCACTGTACTCTCATGTTAATTTCGTGATCGCTTACCTATATCCCCTGTCCCATTCGAAGTTATCCAGGAACGACCATAACATATATCCTTTTACGTTCACACCATCGACGTGAATGGCGAGAAGCATCTGTCTTAAGTATTCGCGATAGTAGTAGATTCTGTCGTCGTCGTTGAGTATTCCGTGATCGGACACACCGTTTTCAGTGATATACATCGGCGGGTTACCGTAATGTGTCGCCAATTGACGGAGAACATATCGGAAACCTTCAGGTACAACCTGAAACATGTAACAAAAGATTACTGTAACACGCGTTTTATGCATTAATTATTTTCGGGACATATAAGTAACATATGAATAAGCACGTATGTTTGTTTATTAAATTTATCTTAATTTGCACAAAGAAATTTTTACAATTACTAAATTACATGTCGTCTCCTATTACGACAGAAATATAATTATATATATTTATTTATTTCCATCATACCATTATAATCATAATAATTTATGTATATTACGCATATTTATATTAATATAATTGTTGGTAATCTTTCTGCTAAGAATATAACTATTATCTCGTATAAAGAAAAAGTATTATTGAAACATACTGTTAAAATATTAGTTCTAAAATAATTCCATTTTCCTATAGAATGAAGGATATAGGACGAAGAAAAATTTCAAGTAAAATTTTCCGGCAGAATTTAAAAAGTTTAAATCGTATCTAATTAAATTTTCTCTCGTAACTCTTGACCAATCTTTATTGCTTTTGTAACTCGTATAATATACAATACAATAGAAAAATAGCAATTATAAAGTTCGAATCTTAAGAATCTTTTCTTTAATAATTCATTCAAACTCTTTTTATTTATTTATTTTTCTTCTTTATTATTTTCTCTGTCAAAAGAAATTAAGATCGTTTTTTTTGTAACTACTCAAGTTCCAAACTCAAGACTCAAATGTAAAAAGAATACCTTCAACCAGTCAGTAGCTGACGATTTCCAGAAACTATCCATAGTCTCTACCACTCCTTGGTCATTTTCGTGGGATGGTACACGTCCCATAGTACCAGCTGTAACTACCCTGGCGGTGTAATGATTTACAGCCATAAAGTCTGAGCTTCCACTGTAGCAATAAAAATAATATTAGATATAATTACTGATAATAGATGTTTGTTTCACCGTACACTTCAATTTCGCTTCAAAAAAAATAAAACAATTCAATACTTTATATATTTGATCCACTCTGCATCGAACGTGGGTAGACGAGATTTCATGTAACCTTGCTCTGCGCTCTTGTTGGCCACCAATTCTTTCATCACAAGTGGATAATCGCCCTCCTTGGAATATATCGGGTGCATGGACCAACCAACGTTGAATTGAAAAGACGTTTCCGCAGCATCGGCGGAGTCAGAATTTTTCGGCATATAGGCGAGTAAATTGATCAGAACACCAACTTCGCCCTTATATTTCTCCTTAAATTCACTCTCGTAGATCCTATAGGCTCTGGCATGCGATTTCAACGCGTTATGCATGCACAAGTACTCGCCGAATCCATGCACAGTTTTACCAGGAGCGTGTATACCCAAACTGTAGCCATTTTTACAAACAGAAATGGGCTCGTTTATCGGGATGAATTTCTTCACTTTCGATCCATATTCGCGGAATATGACTCTCGCGTAATCGCCGAACCAGTCGACCATTTCATCGTTCAACCAGCCTCCCATGTCTTCAAAAACTTGCGGATGGTCCCAATGGTAAATGGTCAATATTGGCTCGATGTTGTTTGCTATGAGCTCGTTGATCACATCATGATAGTACTGGACGCCATCCTTGCTGATGTTGTTCGAGAAACCCGTCGGCAGGATTCGTGTCCAGCTCACGGAGAAACGATACGAATTGAACTGTTGAAATGTAAGAAGAAAATTAGCTGGTTTTGTTACTATCTACATATATCGGCAGTTTTGATGATCAAACAGCAGTGGTGACTGGTACTTCGATCCCGAATTTCATGAGTCTAGCAGTCACGAATAGTCATGGGTTTTGGATTTCCATGGACTTAATTGGGCTGTTAAAATAGTAAAGTCTAAGTTAGGAGATTTATTTGTGTAAAAGGGATACGTAGCTACGTGAAGATTTATAAGATTTCTTTCGATCTGAATTTTGACGCGAATCAAAGTAGTATTGAAATAAATTGGACACTATATGAGAGGCTACAATAGAAGTTTGATAGAATCAATGTCATTAATTTAGATTATTTAATTTATTACGATACTTCTATTATGCTAAATGTAGAAAAGTTCGAGTCGTATAGAATTGTGTTAAATTATACTGGAAACTGAAACGTGTCACTCGAAGGTGAAGTTTTTTAAATCGAGCAACAACTGGCAACTCCCTCACTTAGAAGTGACGCTTTGACATATGTAATTCCGTGTAAGTTGAGTGAATTACGTACAACAAATTCGCGTATAATTTCAAAGGAGGAGGTTTCATTCTTTTCCCATAATATTCAACAATTACAACACGTATCCGGTATAATTAATTGCTATCAAGAGTTACCATTTTGTTATACATTGTTATAAAATCACTCCTTATCTACTTAGGGTTCAATCTGATCAGGATACAAAGTCTACTATTAATAAATAAATAGTAAAGAATTTTATTATGTATACGTATATAGCACTCATTATATTGATTCTACTGTATAATATGAATGAATCCATTATTCATGACATGTTATGATATATATCAAAACAATTTTGCACACTTAAGTTAAGAAATAAATTCAACAAATCATATCACCGAAAGTTTTATAAAAAATTACATATTGTTAATTAATAGAACATGCAAATAGAGATACAAGAGATCAGAGGAAACAGTTCAAATCAAAGCTACAGGACTGCAAATAGAATAAGCATCTTGAGACTATAGTAAACAACGCATTTGTACAAAAATGAAGAGCAAAAATAAAAATACTATAAAAAAATGCTATTAGCAGTGTATTACGATATATTTACCCCAAGCCTCTTCATAATAGCAATATCCTCTTTGTATTGATAATAAGAGTTTGCAGCAATATCTCCCGTCTCGTTGTTGTAAACGCGGCCTGTACCATCATGAACGAATCGATCCCAAGTACTTTCCCCTTTATCTACGTTTTCAACGTGAAAGGAAAATTATTCGAAAAATTCACAGATTTAGAAGCCAGAATTAAAATTTGATCAACCTACCGCTCACATTCCAGGCACCTTCTATTTGATATGCAGCTGTCGCAGCTCCAAAGAGGAAGTTGGGCGGGAATTTCAAATATTCGTCCTTATCTTCTGCATCTTCAGCACATGCAGAGCTAAAATAGAAGGAACTTTTAAAAAATAATCGATGATTCAACGAGAAATCTCCGTTTGAAAAACTGTATTGAATAGATCGTAAATGGAAAATTTATTTATTTACTGAATCTTCAGTAACGTAAAAGTGTTGAATGTCAATTCTTTGAAACATAGCTAAATGTAAAGAAGAGAAAAAGGTAAATAAAATTGTTTGTTTAAAAGTACAGATTATGAAAATATCGATTAATAGAACAATTGATTATCGAAACATTGATTAATGGAAAATTTGAGAGTAGTCATTCGTAAGAAAATTGGAACTGAAAAAAATTTGATATATTTTCACTTAAAAACTTTGTTTCTGCTTAACACGAACTTGACATAAATATTGGAAAAATTTTCTTAAAAAAGAATAGAAAATTAAATACTCACATTGCAAGTAGAAGAAGAATGCTGGATCCCAGCGAGAGCGTGGCTGACATATCTGCTTGAAAACTATAAATGCGTCCACAATTCTTACAGCTTGTTTATATATATAACATGTTGCTTTCACATGTTATCGAATCTTATTGATGATACGTAGCTCTTGGAATGTTTGTATACCGCGTGTCTACTCACGCATCATGCATTCAAGCTGATATCTTTTTAATTACTTGAACGTTTAAGGATCTTATCAATATGTTCACATAATCTCCGTATCTAAATAATCTTCACATTATTTTTCAAATAATTTCTTACCCATTTACTTTATTTTACCAGTCTTTGAAATATTTTATAATATCTTTTTAATAATAACATTTGTAATACTATAAAATATTTCTCCGATAAACTTCTACGTAAACATATTTGCTTTTTGTTTAAAAAATAAACAAACTATATATATACGGGGTGGTTGGTAACTGGTGGTACAAGCGAAAAGGGGGTGATTCTACGCGAAAAAAGAAGTCGAAAATATAGAATAAAAATTTTTCGTTTGATGCTTTGTTTTCGAGAAAATCGACTTTGAATTTTCGCTCGGTACGCGTACACTTTATCACGTCTCGTTATAAAGTGGATATTATCGCAGTTTAAGTTTGTTTTTGTCGTAACGGAAAATTAGGAATACATAATGAAATAATATGAAGTAATCATAAAGTTTATTATTACAAAAATTGCTGAAAGAAAACGAAAAATTTTTATTCTATTTTTTCGACTTCTTTTTTCGCGTAGAATCACCCCCTTTCTGCTTGTACCACCAGTTACCAACCACCCTGTATTAAACTTATATTAAACTACGAATATTAAAACAGACTATGAATTTTTATGCATGTGAAGTATAGTACTCATACTAATATTTAACATCTTGTTATCAGCATATATTTATCAATAACCTTAACTAGTAACTGTGACGTTTTTTAGTAAAAAATTTCAAGTTCATAAACTTTAAAAGAAAGGCCAATTTGCGTGTGACACTAACGTGGTGTCACAGTAACATTGCGTGTGACACTGACATTTGGCCTGCGTTTGATTATACATACGTTGATAGCCACCGGACGTGAAGGTGTTACGTAAGTGAGAGACATGGCAGATAGAAACAAGACAAACGGACGCATTTAAGAGGCATTCGCCGAAACGCGTCGTTTCTCCGTTCGAAATACCTCGAGAAAAATCATTCCAGCGGGTAATACGTATCCTGACAGGTAATCTCCGCGAAACATTCGGCTATAAGGTTATATAAGCTGGATAGAAAAATACGCGTGGAGGTACGAAAACTTTGTTGCCGCGAAGATACCACCTACCGCCTCCCTTTCTCCGTTCTCCATTTTGTTTCTCGATATCCCGATACGAAATACGTTGTACGTTCGCTGTGCCGTGCACAGGAGACGCAGCTTTACGGCAGTTTGCAAAGAAAGTGGATCACAGGGTATTCTCTTCGGCAGAGGATAGGGAACATTATACGAGCGACAGTCGCTCGGGTCCGCCGTAATTTCGTCATGCGAACGACAGTCATTCGAACGCTGCACGTGAATGCGACCTGCACGTGATCCAGACATACACAATCAACGTCAATTGCGGATAATTTTTTCTCTAGTTAAATAGATGAGTGTCGTCGATTATCTTTAAAACTTCGAGTGCTCGACAAACTTTTATGACATTTTATATTTTTGTGTCGGGGTGTGATAAAATGAAAAGAAACATACAAAAGGAACAATTTTATAAATAAGATGTTTGGAAATTAAACTGGTCGGCACTATTTTTCCAAAAGTATCTTAATTTTTGTATTGGAGTACATGGTTAATGATCAGTATATATTTAATTCTTTCAATTGCTTGATCCTACCCTTCTCTTTCTCGTTATTCACAAATTACTAATAGTTTACGAATGTTTATGTGCATTTACATTTCCGCGAATACAACTAGAGAAATACAACGTACGCAGAAATGTATCCCACCTAACGAACATAAGGTTCACTACACACAGATATTATGGATACTTCGGATATTCTATATATTTAACAATGGTATGGGGAACTGAGTGATACAAAAATGCACGAAATTCGCATAGTATGCAAAACTATAGGAGCGTTGTCAAATTTTCTTTCGTGGTAGAAACTTTATTACATAAATAGTTTTTCAATACCGTATCAAACATGATAATCACGGTAACCATAAAATATACGAATTCAAAGGTTTGGATCGTTTTATAGCTATGAGACGCAGTCTTATACACGTAAGATACTTCCTACAATGTATTGAGTCGTCAACTAAGAGATTGCGGATTTTGTCAATACCACCTAATAGCAAAGTCCGCAATCACTTAGTTGCCAACCCAATAATATTGGATGGCGAGCGAACTTATTACACAACCTAATATAATAGATGGCCCTTTTTCAAGTTTCTTTCTTAGCACATCGCGAAACAGTTGAATTTTATTGATAAAATAAATCTCACCGTAATTCGATGAAAATCTGTTACATTTATTAGAGTAACTGACGTTTTGTTAAAATCTTTACCTCCAAAACGGGAGATTTTCGTCTGATGTTACCGGCGGCGTCTCGATGCCGCTAGAGAAAACGCGATGGAATTTTCTGCGCTGACGTACACCTCCGACCTTCTTAATTGAAATATGATTAAGAAATGTTGCCGCGGCAGCCAGAGCTTTCCCATTTTGTTAATTGTCTCAGTTAATTCACCTCTTTCTTGCGGATAATGCGATAAAAACGTTTTCGTCGCATTTCGGGTCAACATTCGGGGAAATGTTCGGTAGATAAAATGCTGTCGATTGGCTATGTACGTATATACGATTCCTTGAACTCGCGAAACTTTCAGATAGAATACTACGATATCCTTTCCTTTCGCAACTCGACTGTGACGAGAAATTGATCGTGGAAAAATTTTAAAGAGGCTGGATGGTAACAGAGTACGAATAATTAAACATCGAGCGTTGATTAAAAGTACTTCTTATTACTTCCTGCTAGGAAAATGACGCAGAGGAAAGTTGAATATTATAAGTTTCTAATAAAAGAATTGTTTGTTGATATACATATTAGATCGCGGATTACTTTCACAGCGCAGCAGGAATTATTACAGTTTCGCCAAGGTTTACGATATTTGAAATTATTGGAATTTTATTGTATTACTAATATCCGAATGTAAATTGTCTCGATATTATATTTGGAAAATTGTTTTTTATGAATAACCGTTAAATAATTTAAAGAATGTAAAAACACGCGTATATTATCGAAATTTTGTTATTAAAATGATACAAAATTCGAAGTGATGCGGCAAATAAGATACTTAATTCATTGGCAGAGGATAGTAAAAACAAAATGATATATTCGTTGTTCATTAAATAAATCTAACGAGTAGAAATTTATTAGCGATTCAGGTACTTTCACTCCATGATAGAAATAATTAATCGAACAGTTAAGAAATTAATCTACGACAATAAATTTGAATACAGCATTTTTGTCTAACTGATTAAACTTTTCTACAAAGTTTACATAACTTTTGTATAAAATATCCTAATACATAACTACAAGTTTTACTCTGTTCTACTTATCCGTTATCATTTATTAATTGATATGCTGACCAACATGAAGCAAAAATCAGATAATTTTATGTGTATCGCGATAACGAGGTGCAATGTTGTAAGTGCTGTACGTATTATCGCGTTGCTTGGACAAGTGATCGAACTTGAAGATAACATTAATCCTGGCTTTATTTCCCGATTACCGTACGCATTGGTTGTACTCGAAATTCCACTTATCGTAGGCCAATACGTTCGTACAGGACAGCAAAATTGTATTCTATGTCGTCGTTGAATTTATGTTTACATATCCTCTATACATACTGTTCAATCGAAAATTTATATCGAACAAATCACACGAGCACGATTGATAGAATGACGAAAATGATAAATCGAATAAACGAGAAGAATAAATCAAATAAATGTGGAAAACGAAATGGTACAGAGTTGAAACGAAATAGAACTGTCGTTGAATGATTAAAAGTAAAATAGATGTCACAATACCACGTTGCAACCACAACAGATACATTCGTTGTATATTACGACGCTGAATATTTGAAGTAACTTTTAAAGAGTATCACCGCTTCCATGCCACGAGACTTTCAGTAGAATTCGTAGACCGTAACATTTTTAGGAAAGAAAATTATTAATGCACCAGTAAGTTTATCTAAAGTTAGTGAAATATAAAGTTTTTCCAAGTTATTCGAGTTTTTAAAAGGAAATTCCGCTGTTAAAACGTATTTCAAAAGAGTGCTTCTGCATTCTCTGTCTACCCTTTCTTCCCTAATAATAAAAATATTCGTAAACGTTATCGTATAAAAAGTTGAATCGATTCCTTACGCAATTATAACTTAATCACGAATGTGTGTTTTGAAATAATATATTACAAGTATACAATTCCCTCTTTTTCGTAGATTTCATTTTACTGGATGTAGTCGTCTCTTTTCCTTCCTATAAAACTTCCTATTGAATATTTTTCGAAAATAAATTCATTTTCCTGTTCCTACCAATCACTTTACAGAGCCTCAAAATCTTAAGATGTATTTTTGCTTAAAATCTGTTGCTAAAATCTAGCTACATATATGGTAAAGGCACATCTAAAGAAGAAGAATTGCAGATATACTAACATGTATCCTAAAGAGAAAACATGAGTCGTAGTTAGGTTTTCTGCGATTTATACCCATGATATAAAAAATCAAGAGAGATTGCTTGCATCTTATCGACACATTCAATGTCGACTAACATGCTGCCTGCCTCGCTTTGTGTCTTGAAAGCACATCCACCAACTGCGGATTATTATTCATTTATGAGACATTTAAAAGTGCAAAATTACACAGAATCCACATAATACGAAAGAATGTCTAAAACATGTAAAGTATAGTGATTCCTATAATATTTCGTAGATAGTTCAATCTTCTACCGAGATACTATCTTTCAGTTGACGGATTAAAATTATCTACTATATATACTTGGTTTATACAACTGCACATCGAACGATTCATAACATAACTGAACAATTAAAGCAAATTCAGAAATCGATTTACATTACACTAGCTTTTAGTTCTTTGATTATTTACATATTAAAGTAAGAAATATTTTTCATTCGAAATACCTTTCGGTATTTCAAAGACTTTCACAAAATTTGATAATCGATAGTGATTAACAAGTAATCGCTTCTAACGTAAAATCACGAAACCGCAATTTCTTATAAAACAGTTCACAATAACGTACATTTTTTAGTACAAGTAGACACTCGAGACTGGACGGTATTGCCGAGAAACTAAAACTAAACAATATCTCCTTGAGGCTCTACTTATATGGATATCTACATATGTATGAATATATGTGTCTCTCTCAATGGCGCACGCTGACCGAACAATTCTTCAGTGGAAATTGCCTAACAAAGATTATATTCTGTTAAGATTATATAAGTTTTCAATAGTTCCTTCCTAAAGGAAACCATGACTCAGTTGTTCGTGATATACATACATATCGCTTCCCTTTTGACATATGTTTTGCAAAAATAGTTAAAAATACATTCTGATACCGTATGCTACAATGTGTCACGCAGTAAATATATATTTCATATTGTAATATATTGCATATACATTGTAATAATTTAAATGAATTAGAAATAATACAAGTATATGATTCTATGTAAAAATATATGTTGAAATAAGAATTTTAAAGATGAAAATTCTATGAAAAATCTTAAATAAGTATATTAAATTATTTAAAGTATTTCTAACGAATGCTAAAGTAAATTTCAAACGAAGAAGATGAGATTGAAGAAGCTATAAATTTGATCAGTAGAAATCAGTATTATATAGTGTACAAAATACTATTAATATTCTCGACAGGATTGTATATAGATATACAAGTGCGTGAGTGATTTCCAATGAATAATTTAACATGCAATGCTCGACAAGATCGTGCGGTATTATACATACATTGTAATGAACAGGAATTTTGTTTGTATCGATCATAACATTTAGTGGCTATTTGTACGTGTAAAAGCTGACGTTCGATCGGTATCTGATTTTCTCTATTATCGAGTTCTCCAATATATAGCACGAATATTCCATGGAGAATTCCCGGAGATACGAAAAATGGGAGGAACTTTTATACTTCCAATTTATCAGTAAACAGAATAAAATCTATTAATCTGAGAGTTTCAAAGTGAGATTTTTATTCTGACGAAAAACATGTATGACCAAAATGATGACTTCTTCGTTCAACGTGAGTTTCGTGATAACTACATTTTTAAGATTATACCTTTCTATCTTCCATTTACGATATCCGTAACATTTTAAGAACTTTAATTAGTCACCAGTTTAATCTGCCATACAAATATTGTATTAAACTCTACTTCAGTAATTTTTCATTGCAATCACAATAAAATGTACTTACATAATAGTATCATAAATCCTGCCCATAATAAAAATAACTTTATATAGCAGTTATATTAAAACGACGAGTAATCTTTTAATACCTTTTAGTCGCATACCTACGTTACAGTACAAAAATTCTCCAAATGGCCATTTTTAGCTTGCACAAGCTACTTCATCCAACCATTTAGTTATTTATCTATTGTTATACGTCTGATTTTTATACTTTACACGATTTTACTTTACGAAGATCGGCATTTTTCCAAAGCGTTGCTGTTTTAATCATCAAATTACTGTGTTATCAAATTAATCAGATAATTGTCCGAAAGATCTTCCACAACTAAGGATACTCAGTCTCTCATACGCGACAATCATTTCTAGGTCGATCTAAAGAATCTCCTTACAACACGCAACTTACATCTTTCATCTCCAACAAACGCGTCATCTTCCTCCTTTTTCTCTCAAAGAACACTAATTTACTCAAACCTCGTATTCTCGCTGATCGAAATTGAAATCCGCTTAAAAACCAACCCTCTAAGAAACCAAAGGAGCGGCAGGGGTCGAGGTTCATCGTGACCGGAAAAAGCTAACGGCGGAAAAGAGACGAGAAAGCATGCATCGGAAGCTGTCTCGCCCTCGGCAGCTTTCCATTCTTTGTCCAGAACTCGAGCCAGTAAGTAGTAGCTGCCTGTGTACGAGTCAAGGATGTGCGTCAGAGGGTGGACAGAAGCCCTGTGTTACGACGAAAGGGCGGAAAGGCGAAGGCGGTGGAACGGGGTGAGAATCTGGTAGGACGTGGCTACCCCCTTTATCAAAGGCCTTGGCACTTTGCCACGTCGCACCGCATAATGAAGCAGCACGTTGGGCTTCGGTTATGGCGGCGCCGGGGCTTGTGTTTTGCCTTCCGTGGAATGGTTTATTGTGTCGCGAACCCGTTCTACATCGCCCTCTCATCCCCTCATCCCCTTGTCAGAAGACTATTCCCTCCTCGAGATTCCGCTCCACGTCCGCGATATACTCGCATCGGCGTTCGTTGGCTGCTGCTTACCAGCCACGTTGAACAAAGGAGGCACGTGTAAACGGTAATAGGCGTTATTACGTTTCCGCGAGTGTTCGCCGCGTACGACAATTGAACGTATCGAGCAGGAATGTTAAACGCTGAGATAACAATACAGGATTGCGAGGGTGAAGGATCTATTGCGATCTTTTTCGCGTAAAGATCACAACTATTGAAGGATGGGACGTGCGTATATCTGCTGATACGACCGATTCGATTCGATTTAACGAAATTATAGAATTTGCGAACACTTGGATTGATATTGGTAATTCGCAACACGTGACGTGTAAAATTTCACTAAGAATGTCGACGCAATCGACGATACATATATCGAAATTGTAGCTAGCAAGAGTAATCGCCTGCAAGCTAACAAAATCATTCTTCTATTTAACGAAAGATGTTATTTCAGTAAAGAAGTTATATTATTTCTATAATATTCACGGTGTTTCACCTGAGGAAATAAATGGTCGTGTTTTAATGCCTCTTTGTTACGATCTTATTTTTAATTCGCCCGTAAGAGATAGCGTTTTCCTTTATTCGCGTGTAATCCGATTGGCCGTGACATCGTTAGCAAAAGATACATAGGCTACTATAACAAGATGTTTTTGCAAGGATGAGCAAAAAACGGAATATCTTTTAGCTCAACGGACTCGCTTTAATCATACCTTGTTAGTGAACTACCAACTACATACATACGCGCGCGCGCATAAGCGCGCACACGCCTCCTTCGGTCCATTCAATTTAGCCAGCGAAACTTGCAATGTCCGCTGAAACTTAACGACTTCCGTTCGATATTGCGCTCTTTTTGTCTTCGCGGAAATTTCAATGTTTGCCTTGTTACCTCTGCACTTTCCGTTTCCTGTGTAACAAGGAATTGCATTTTTATCTTTGTCAATCGAACGCGAATAATCAACCTACCCGAAAAATCATTGGCTTCTTGTCGGAAAATTATTTTCCCTTGTGAAATCGAATAAATATCGTTTGGGTTACAATTTCAGTGAATCAACGCTAAGTAATTCGAATCTTTCATATTCGATCATGGAACTAGCAATGTTTGCAAAATTACGAAGTCCCTGGGCATTGAATTGTCATGTACAAAAGTGTCATCCTTAACTGCGACATTGTATCGTAAATCTTTTTAACGTGTTTTTCATTGAAAATAATAAACATGGGCAATTTATTGAACTCGTCAAAGTGATTACGCCCAGATCGCGTTTGCGATCTTTAGTATCTATAATTACAGCAGGAAAGGCTGTGATGTGAATCGATGAAGTGGGTGTCTCCCTCAAGGTGTCTGAAACGCGGCAGAATTTGAATTCTTCTTCGTTGAAGTTTGCGCAAACCACGATGCAGCGTGTCGCCGGAATTTTGATCAACGTTGACGAAAAGTGTTTTATTACTATGCCAGGAATCGAAATTAATAAAATGGTTGAAAAGAATGTAATTTCGAGTTCTACGAAAGTAATCGAAGTTTAATAAATAAATTTTTGTACTTCTATAGAATCATCTCAACATATTAATCTGAAATAAATATGATACGAAGAAACGTTTAACACTTACCGGCTGCTCATCTGTACAAATATAAAATATCATATTTTTACAACATAATTCTAACCTAATGTTTAATGCAATATAATTATATATTGAGAAAAGAAATTGAAGAAGGATATAAGAATTTGTCATAGCAAATAATTAAGGAAATATATAGCTATAGCTATATACAGTTATATGGAGATTATCCTTTCTCTTGAAGATTTTCGTCAGTGTAAATCGAGATCCTCGGGAATCAAATTAATCAACTCAGTCGTTTGTAAATTTCTTAATTTCATTATGCATTTAAATTGAAAATGTCTCGCTTTCTGAAAGACAAATAATTTATAATGGCAAGCGTATAAATAGGAGACGTTTTTATTTCTGATTCAACTTAATAAATTTGTAATCATTACTCGAAATAAAGATCTAGAAGCTGCTGTATTTACAGTGCCCTGGAATCCAAGAGATGTAATTATACATCTCACAGAACGAAATAGAGGCGATGCTTTTGTAATAGAAATTAATTTATGAGTAAGCATTTATTAATTCAACGTGCAACGCTGCCTGTTTTATACTCTGTTTTATACTTATTCTAATTAAAATCACGTAGATCTAACAATAAGTTGCTTTCCTTTTCCCTTTAAACGATATACTTATCTTAATTTCTAAATTCTGTTTGTTAATAGTGAAAGCTACCTTGAAAATGATATATACGTATATTTAACGGAATAATATTTAAAATTGTACGAGGAGAAAGAAAAAATTTCCACACTTCAGATTACTAAACGTAGCAAATAGTAATTACAGATTACAGATTTGATTAAAATCGATAACGATTCTCATCGATATTCAAGTTCAAAAATGCGTCCACTACAATTTCATTGTTTATCTTATTATTCATTTCAAATGTTCCGAGAATTTAACTTATTATATAACAGTGTCAACATCAAAGTGTCAAAATTTTACAATCGTTTCAACTTTGAAGCTGTAACGAAGAACCTTTGGCAGCTAGAAAATAGTATTTGAATAAAATTTAAATGACGAAAGGAATTTCCTATGACCAAAGATATATGTGGGTATCATCTTCGAAAAATATTAAATGCAAGAACAGAAAAATAAACCCAAGAATATTTGTGTAAAAACAAAATAACTAATATTATGATAATTAATATCTTTACAATATTCAAGAATAGATAAATATCGACGACACATGTTTTAATTGTCCATAAATACATAAATATCTGCAATCTATTTATTAATCAAGTGGTACAATAAAATTAACGGAAAACTCAAAGAAAATTAGACAATAACAGATTGCGCTATATTTCTCGTTACCGAGACAAAAGTTTAGTCGCGAAATAACGTTGCCTCGATTCGTGTCCCATCCATTCGAATAGTTTTTGCATCCGCAGTTTACCACGAGTGTCAACAAATGGATAATAACGTCGATGCTAGTTGCAATACAACGTTCTCTCGAACAGTCACAAAAACGCCAAAATAACAAACTTATCTGGGAAAACGTGAGTATCGATGAGACCTACAATTGCCACGATAAATATAAACCAATATTCCAACTGTTAAAAATTCGTGACAAAACAAGGAACGATAGATCAATTTTCTTAAATTGAATAAATAATTTCACACGTTATCGTACAGATTACATAAAAAATTTACATCATCGTGCGTTTCAGTATATCGCAACTTGGAATGCGACAAGAAAATTTTCGATAGGAATCTGTATTTAAACAATTTGCGATATGGATACAATATAAATTAACGCATTAACTTTAATTATATTTTCTACGAAAATTAATTTATAATCACCATCTATCAAATACGATTGTAGTTTCAGATAACTACTTTTTATTAAGAACGTGTTCTACACACGAAGAGTGATTAAAATCATGAACCGTAATATATTAAATAAAACAAAAATTAAGACTTTTACGAATTTTCGTTGTTGTTCCATATTAACATATACACATAATTATCAGTAACTCGTAATTATAAAATTTGTAATTAAAATTTAACAAAAAGGCCTTGATACATGTCGTACAATTTCCTTCGGTATGATTCCTTCAAAATTCGATTCAAAGCATTATACACCATTTACTATATCAAACCACACGCTTATCCTATAATCCACAATGAAATATTATACGAGTAAATGTGACTTTACGTGATGCGCAACAATCCTTACACTTTTTCGATGAACGTTATATAAGAAGGGAATTCATATCCCCGATTCACATGTTTCGTAGGGATGTTGTGCATTTCAATTTACTCGCACTACGCATCGAGTCCTTGATGAGTAGGAGAAAGTTAATAGTGCATGATCTCTGTGGACGTGAGTTCAATGTTAATGAAAATCGGATACAGTTTTCAGTGAACTACTATATATTCGTAAAATATATCTACTTGTAAAAACAGTCGAGGAGAAATTTTGTGGTGTTATTTATAAGATTTGANTTATCGCGAATAAAGTCGAGTAAACCCAAGCAACGTTGGAGCTTTGTTTTACCATGCACGGTAACATCTTTTAATGTCTGTAGCATCTTCATATGATACACTCACGCAGGTCAGATATTTAAATGTCTGACACGTGCCCCACTGATAAATCAGTCGATTTCATCGTACATGAATTGAACATGATGCAATATCAATATTTATTTAAAATAAATTTTGTCCCTGCATTGTGTAAATGACATTGATATTAATAATCTTATTATTAATATCGTTAATAATAAAAACAACGATACGTACAATCGCTTCTAGATTTTTCAATAGTTGTATCAATAATTAACTCGTGGATATATATAGATACATACGGAGTCGAGATAGTCGATGACGCCACTAAATTGATCAAGCATCACTATCAGGGTCAATCGTAAGCCGAATAATTTAAATATAGATACGGCTATTAATTAGTCGCTCGTTAACAGGCATAGGATACTGATACCGGGAACCGATACTTATTTTAAGATCAATATTTCCCGCGGCTCGGTACGAGTTTATAATCGTGGTCGAACGAGTAGACACTTAGACACCGGTGTTATTAGGTTTGCAGTTCCCCTAGCAATATACGTATGTACTTGTTTAATGATAGTATGCAATATGTGAATATCAAATAGGACGCATAGATCAGTATCGCAGCGTACTAATAAGTTTTGCGATACCAACCTACGTACTATAATGCTTGACGTAATTAAACGACGGATATTGCCTACCCGTAATTGATGTCACTTTCCAACATAATTCATCGATCGAACTTCCTCGAGCTTCGCCAAACGCGATTCCGGTAACAAAATCACGAGAAAAAATTACCACTATATACATAGAATTGCATTAGAAATTCATTGAACTAACAGACTTAAAATATGTGGCTCTACGATGGAAATCAAATGACATAAATTGCGCGTGGTGTGAAATCCGATTCAACGAGTTCGTTACACTCAATCCGACTACCTTCTCCGAATTATGTTAGACTCGATCGTATTTTTTATTTTCAATATTGATGCACGATAAAAACACGAGGTATACTATAATTGCTGTAGTTAACCCGGTACACAACTTAACGCGAACGCTAGCCATTATATCACCCCACTACATCAGAAATCCACTTAAACCTCCTTACACGCACCTACTAAATATTAGCTTACTCCTATTTAAAATAAAACACGAAATAACATTCTCCTTACAATAAAAAACGAAAACCTCGAAAAAGGGAAAAAAATCACGTTACCGCACTAAGAACTACAATTTATGACAGACGTTTAACCGCTGCGATCCCATGTCGTTCTTTAGTAGCGCGTAAAGAACACGTCCGTCCATTTAATATTGTTTCCTTCGGTTTGACTGCTTTTCAGCGTACGTCAAAAAGTTCTTCGGCTGAAAAAATGTTCTCCGTGAATCTGTCGTTGGGAATCGTGTCCCTCTTTCCTCCAGGAAAACTTGGATCCTCGTGATGAAGTGGAAAGCTCCAAGCACAAAGGGCGAATCTTTCGCGTTCTACCTTCGCCTTGGTCGATTCGTCGATGGTGTTCCCCACAAAAGCCAACCGGAAGTTGGGATATCCGGTCACGGAATTACGCTACCTCCAAGGAATACATTCGCGTGAACGGTTCCTCTTTCACTATTTCTTTCTTTCCTCCTCTTTCTCTCTCTCTCTCTCTCTCTCTCTCTCTCTCTCTCTCTCTCTCTCTCCTATCCCCCCTCCCTCTACGTTAACCTCAAGGGAGAGTTTTGAGAAATTCTTGACGACACTTGTCTCGTATCACCAACACCTAACTCAACGAACCCAACAACCCCTATTCTGCCTTTTTACAAGTTTCCTTTCGTCCGACGAATTTCAGTGACAGGTTTTCAAGCGAGACCGCTAACGGGAGAAAAAGCCGCGACTCTCAATGGGAATTTGATTACAAACGATGAATTATTGATGATCGATGGGACCCAGAAAAATAAGAACACAGCCGGTTGTTATCGAACTTTCGTTTTTTTCTTTGTTGCCGTTTTGCGTGCACACCAGCCTCGGGGAAAAACTTCCGCGTTTTTTGTCCCTCACTTACTTCTCGTTTTTTTCCTCTTTTGAGTCTGCTTGTTTTTTTTTCTTTTCCTTGTGGCGAAATTTCATCGGCTTTTCAAAAAATCGGAAGTTCTGCAGGTAAAAAGACGAAACCCATCGTTCGGAATAACCAACGAATTATGCATTTCGATGAGATGAGCAATATTCTCCAAACGATCGGTAATCCAGTAGTGATTATCTATTCGGGAAAATTTCTGCGTATGAACGTAACGTTATTGAAAAATGTGAGTAAAGTAATTCACATATTCTTTTGACAAAAGTGTGTTACAGTAATAAATACTTTGCAGAAGTTTACTTCGCTAATACAGGTACACTAATACGATGTAACATAATTAAAAAAAATTGTTTAGCATAATGTTATTAATACTATATTTTCTTTGAGCTTAGAAATTACTCATCTTTCTCAAGACTAATGGTAAAAATACGTTACAAGATAACTTTTAAGCAGACTGCTGTTGTTCTGACATCGCTAACTAAGATTCATTGGAACAGAGGATCCCATTATAAATGAATCTTCATATCTGGTTTATCATATTATGCTTAATCTATTCTTCGTTTTTAATTTTAACGTACTGTAATCCGTGCTATTATATCATTGCATTGATTATTAAAAGAGAAGTTCACCTCGAAAGAAGAAATACTTTTCCTTTACTAATACTTTTTAATAATGAAGATAGAAAAATAGAATTAAATAATATCGCTCGATTGAAAAAAAAATATTGTAAATAAAATGTTGTATTAACTACATCCATGTTGATTCTTAACGGGTTAACGCAAACGCTACTAGTCATTCTTTCTGTATGTAGTACTTAATTTGACGCATCTATAATTCGTTAAATCGATTAAATTATCACGTTGACCAATTACAATTGTGTTTATGCACTCAGCGAGTTCGATCAAATAATTGTAATAAACAAAAGCTTCGGATATTAGTACTAGTACTTTATCAGCAAATTGCATAATCAATTTTGTATCGCGGATTCATTAATGCTGATTTGCACATTGTTCTTTCAGTACTCGCAATTACGCAAATGATCGTTGTTTATCGATGAAACGCGATTTTTGCAGTCCACTCAATTCGAGATTTAGCAAAATCAATGCAGATTTTTTGTCTCAAATTTCGTAAACATATTTTTTGGTAAATCATCGAGTCCAGAGGTGTACAGTCAATCATCAAAGATCTGCATCGTATAATACGTATCTACATCTTTCGACTTGAAATATTATAATATATACAACTGTTTTTAAATATTTCCCTTCATTGAACATAAACAAACGTTCGAACAAATAACACCATTTATTCTACTTTTACTAAAAATCTTTAAAAATCAGGATAAGTAACAATAAAAGTAATTCTCAAAGTTTAAGAAAAATTGTCAAAAAAATCATTTTCTGCCGATATGCAAGTGTTAACGATTTTGTAACTAAGTGTGTTTTTGTATATTTTGACAAATCAGAAATCGCACAAAATTCGATGATTTTAAGTAATCTTTTGCAACTGACTGTACGTGATAAATGCAAACAATTCTCTCACGATATGTACATACCAATGTCGATGAATTATACAGACGCTACATAATTCTTTTATCAAAGAAGCGATAACGAAAGTTCAAATAAAATGACCTCGAGTTTACCAACAATTCCTGTCATGTGAGTATCAAACATAACAACTTTTACATGAAACAAAGCGGAGCGTTCTGTTAATGAATGGACGTCAGAATATTTATTCTTAATCTTTGTCAAGCCGTTGTTTGTTTGTACCGTTGTACAAAATAAAAGGATTTCGTTTGTTGTTCTCTCGTCAAAAGGATCAAGGAGAAATCAATATTTCCAACCATTTGATATTCGTCTGGAACGTATTGTCAGTTGAAAACGCGAAAAGCTTTTTCCGTTAACGAAAATAAAGTATCGCAGAGAAATCGGAATTAAAATCATTTTATCATCTACTACGTGCGATACGAAGCTGGAGCTAAAGTGACTTCCGACTGGTGGCTTTCGATATGAACTCTAAGCCACTAAAATTTAATATTCCGCTTATCCCCAGATGATGGCGATAGCGTTTCTAATGCCTACTGTGCCGCTACTAGAAGCATTGAAATTTCAGCTAATTATCGCAGTATCGCGTGGCGTTTCCCTCCTGATTACTGCTATTCAGTTGTAGATCAATACGCCGCTGATTCAATACGACGATTTATTAAATAAATGTAAATTTTGTGTTAGAAATTAAAGAAGGTCTGAAATATCATTTAATTATCATAGTACCACACGGTATCTTTCTCGTGATCGTCACATGTCCGAAGATTGATTTACTTTAAAAATTTTAGAAGTGTGTTCTTTATTTTACATCTCATTAACGTAACGCTTATGGTGAATCTAAATAACGAAAAGAAACAATAGGCGATAAACTTAGTCGTTGATTCAATAGAGAAAAGTGAAAAAATCACCCGGAGGTAGAAGATTGTTTGATCCGTCGATCAATAAGTAATTAGTAAGTAATTAGTAAGTAATTAATCGAAATCGATAATAGAAAATTTATTTCTCGTTGTATAGTTGGTAGACCATATGGTGCGTATCTGTGGTACGTGTTCGAATAGGAAATGTATTATAGCCATCCGCAGAACCTTTCAGGAAATAGGTCAGGAGCGCCTAGCAGCTTGTGTTCAAACGCGATAACAGTCACTTAAGCATTGTTCCATTGCTAGATCGAACATACCTTTCGAATCGTTCTGACAACCCGTACGACGACATCGACCCTCTATGTCTCTTAGGAGCATCGGGACGCGTCAATCGTCTTTCGAGACGAAAGTTTTAAGATGGAACACTTTGTCTCTGATTAAGACATTCGTGTTATACATGTAGATGAGAGACTCGTATAATTTCTAAGTGATAATAAAAGTGGTCATTGTTCTAATCAAGAATTGCGCGTGGTAACAATAGCAAGAAACTATTAATTAGCTTTTACGATAAAAATGAAGCAAAATATGAAAGACAATATCATTCGGATATATGTATATATATATATAATTACCAGAAATCTTATATACCTACTCATAGGAAAAATGGCAACAGGTTAAAGAAGAATTGAAAGATGAAAGGAGACGAATCTATACAACGAACAGTTCATCGCTTCAATTTATAAAAGTGGAATTGTGAATCGAGAATCCTGAGCAGATAGGTCAAATCTTTTATGGTTGACGTGGATTTCACTAAGGAGAAGTCGCTGGTTGGAAATAAGGACAGGATTTGGACGCAGATTATCCCGATTTCAAAACGTGACTCGAGTTTTCCGAAACGAAATTGTAGCAGGGCGAAATAAAGTTCAAAATGGAGCGTGGATATTTCGAGATGCTCATTTTACGTTAACTTAGAGATGTAAAGGATCAAAATATAGATTCCCGTAAAAAGGAAAGTATTTGCGTTTCAAATGGAGAAAGATATATCCCTGCCAGTATCACGCGGTGTATTTAATACATTTCGAAATCTCTAAAATCAGAGTAGAGAATATTCCGACTATTTTATTTTCGATTGCGACATGAACACTCGTAGATCTGATAACTACTCTTCAAATTTTCATCCCTAGCGTTTGCATTAACGCACTAAACTGTTAATAAAATCATCTTCTTTAATTTCAAAAATTTCCCTTCGTATTTTCAAAGCTTAATTACCTTGAATTACTTGTAAAATCAACTATCAAAAAAAAAAAACATTGCACGGTGAAGCATTTGGTGAAAAAAGTTTTAACGTTCAAGCTCGTTTAACAACGAAAAAACATTTTATGTTTATAATATCGTTCGAACGGACACGGACGATTTTTCCATTTTTCTTTTAGGCCAACGTACTTGCATAAATCGTAGCTGCAAATTGACTGAATTTGAACGAGTAAATTTTGTTGCGTTTTATCGGAATGTATTAAAATACAGAAAGCTAAAGGATTTGGCGTACATACGTATGCGTTCGATAGATACGCGAACGCGTTTCATCCGCTTCCCCTATATCCCTCTATCGTCATCCCTTTCATCCGGCTGGGAGTCCGAGGTGAGGTTAGATTCGCTTTAAGTTTCACAGAGGTAAGTAAGTATACACTGATGGGAATAAAAGTGGAAAACTCTTCTGCTTTCAAAAGCACAGGAGATTATATCAAGAAAGATGTCGATACTTTATTTTTCCACCGATATTGCCAGCCAGTTCGAGCAACAAAGCAACCCAGGCCCTGCTGGACCGAAAATCCTCCGGGATTTCTCCAGTAGGAACAAAGAACGATCGATTGGCCGGTATCGCCATGAGTTCCTGGGTTTAGACGCGGCCACTGAAGAAGCCAATATGGGAGACCAATAAGATGGCAGTTACCGGTGCTCCTAGCCACAGATTAAAACGAACCCATTCGGTCTTTTCTTGTTTTTCTATCCTTTCGCCTGGCTGGAGCTCGTTGGTCACACGTGCCAACTTTCGATCTGGTCGACGAGCTTTCTTTCACGATCACCGAATTCAAGGCAATCCAACCACACCACGAATTCAACATCGATACTGCTAACGATACCCCATAAACAAATATATTAGCTTGTCCAAAAAGTTTCTTTCGTTTTATAAGGAAATAATAGACGCACAATGTTTTTTGTTTTATATTAGTTTATTGAATTACGTACGAACGTAATAATAGAAATAGAACGAAATGGATCATATCTAATTCAATAAAATAATATAAAGAGAAATTGTTGGTCATCTATTATCACCTTATGAAATGAAAGAAACTTTTTGGACAACCTGATACATTAACAAAACGACGTTTCTACGATATAATTGCGTTTACAGTTTACTATAATATTCCTCGTAACCAAAACTGATCGCAGATACATACGGTTCTATCTGTCGAATTTATATTTCGAACTTCGATATTAAACCGTATGATTTGTTCACCATCGATAATAAGATAAAATAGCGGACGACTCGCGACCATTCTTAGCAGATCGTCGATTTTCACTTTCCAACGGTACCATTAAGCCTCGTGCTTTTGTTCGACCATTCACTGATGAATTTTTCGAATTTACCGCGTACACGCGTTCAACCCCGCGGGCTATAAATCCCAACGCGCTATTCATCGATCTATTCCCTGTGGAAAAAAGGTTATATGGTTCCTTTCAGCAAGAGCGTTTCGGTCCGCCAAATTTCACGCGTATTTGTTATTTACGCCGCGTTGAAACGACCGAGAAATATAGACGCGTAAATATCGTCATAGAATTGTGTGCGATGCCTTACGAAGTGCAAGGTATTCTCGTACGAACAGGAAAATTAAAAAATAAATAAATAATTGTTTGTCAGTAAAAGTACGACAAGAATTTGCCAACTAGCTACTATGTGTACTATAGTTCATAATTATTTGGATACGTGCAAATTTACTTTTCTCAAACAATCTCCTTTCGTTTAATTTGGATCGTTGATTTTATTTTAAACAACCATTTTATATATAATGAATAGATGTGAGGTAGATATTAAACGTGTTTGTTTGTTTAATAAAGAGACGAGTGATAAAATTGTAATAGTCAATTACATCAAAATCGCTTTAAGTACAAGTACAGAGATAGCGTATGCCGGTCGTAATCGTTGCTCCCTCAATGCTACTATTCAACTCTCTAACTGTTCGACTATACGCTCGCTATTCGACTCTATGACTCGCTATAATGACTGTTCTAAAGAGCACGTTCGTCTATTTGTATCGACAGATGTTATTATAAAAAGCTCGAATGTAACTCCGGTTGACGATTACAAATAGCAGCAAAAATATTTTGTCCGGAATTCGTTTACCTTTAGACCTAGCAAACTAAAACAAAGTTGGTATTCCAAGGGACTATGATATGAGTCTCTCCCGATTCAGATCTTCCATTGATTCATATGCCGCTACAGATGATCGATGAAAAAGATAATTAACGACAATCGCTATAAATAAAATAATAATAGACGACATTGTGTGATAATTGTTCGTGCGTAGATATCTGATTTTCCGTTCAATATTGGAGTCTAAATTTCATGAAGTCAGTCACTCGTGGAAAATTGGACGATGTACCTCTCTCAATTTGACTGTCAATTTGACTGTATAACCTGTCTGGACCTACGGAATCCAACTATGGGGTACAGCAAGCAATTCCAACATTGAAATTCTCCAACGCTTCCAATCAAAAACTCTTAGATCCCTTATTAACGCACCCTGGTATGTCACTAACGAAGCAATACATCGAGACTTCAAGATTCCTACAGTCAAAGAGAAAATTACTAAATATAGCAACAGATACAGCATAAGAGTCAACCAACATCGAAACCCCCTAGTTACTGGATTACTTGATACGTCGGATCAGATCCGCAGGCTGAAGAGACACTACTCGCTAGACCTAAGCTCAAGATTTAATTAGATATTCTTATTAAGCAATATTACTTATTTATAATACTTATGTATAAAAAGTATTAACTTATTATAAATAATTAACCATGTCACAGCGCCACGCCAGAAAAATTACTGAAAATTCTCAATGCGAGAATTGATTGTAATTTACAAACAAATAAAAAAAAATTTGTCTGTAAAAGAGGAATAATAAAAATCTGGTATTCTTTAATTAGTCGCAATATACGACGACGAAACGGGTGAAAAGTGGACAACCACCCTCTCGGCGTACGAATACGCGAATAAATTATTTCCATGTGAAAAATATATGATCGTAGACGTTATCCGTTAAGTGCACTACCTTGTTCTCCTCTTTCTTATCTAAATATAAAGCCGAAGTATCCTTTCCATTTGCGGGAACTAAAAAGATACACAGACAATTTATATCTGTATAAATTTTCGACGTAAAAAGATCCTAACTATAAATGCGACGGAAGGGCAAGGCCATGTATTCTCTTCATGGAAAGTGTTGTTTTTACGGACTGTATTGTCCTTGCCCATTAGTCTCGTTAAACCGCATAAATATACAGGATGATGTTTCTCATTTAAGCTATCATAATTGCGTTAACATCTTGCTTGCTTACAAATAAGATATATATATATAATATACAGCTTATACAGCTTATATACAGCTTATATATATATATTATTTGCAGTAGCTTGTATTACGATGTATTTTGTTAAGAATTTTTAGAAACATTTTCAATGGTATTATTTTCGATGTAAGGATGTAATTCAAGTAGAATACCGGAATGAGGACGTGCATATGTATAGAACAATGTAATTCACGATCGATACTTTTACGATTATATAATCCATCAATTTATTGGAATTATTTAAATTTAATCGTTTGATCGCATCGTTGTGACGACACACATGATAGGCGCGCAAACCCAGGAACGAAAGATCTTGAAAAAGCAAACTTCTATAACTGTATGGGGAACAGAACGAAATGGAAAAAAGAACGTGTACGCAAGAAGATGGATAGTCAATATTTATTTCATGTAACATTTGTACGTGGTCAGACTAGACTGTACAAACATACGTGTCAGCCAGGCTTTTGCTTCGTACTAGAAAAATTGAACGCTTTGCATAAAGCGACCTTCCGGAATTTACAGCTGAATATTAGCAAGCTGAATAACTGACGATATAAGTACGTGCAAGAAATTCTGATAGATACATGTGGCAATTGGAATACCAAATCGTCGCTTTCTTTCGTAATAATATATAACTGAAAAGCAACGAATATTCTTAAAAATATCGCGTCCATAACAAAATACAAAATACAAAACAAGTTACCCATTTCTCTCTACCGGATCAATTTTTAATGATTTTTCATTCATTTCACGTAGACTATGTACGCCCCTATTTTCACGGCTAACAATTTTTTCTTGATTTATGATACGTTTAGTAAGCCTAGAAAAATCGTTTTTTATGTGAAAACTATGTAATATTCGATGTAGATTACGGAATAGAAATTTTCGATATTCAGACAGCAGCGCGTGATTGATTTATTACGTTATTATCGTAATGTTTATCGCGTCATATAGGAAAGAAATACGAGATAACGTAATTCAAAAGATAAACGTCATTAATCTAAAACTTTCAACCAGACATTTATCCTGCATATTCTGAAAAAAGACATTGTCACACCTCATGACGCGTTAATTTCAATTCATCTGGAAAATTGATAGGGAAGGAAGGTTTAAGAAAGGGGAACAGTTTGCGTTCGATCGTATGCTCATCCCGACTGTCGCGCTACGTTTCGCTCCGCGGACACTGACGAAGGAGATTACCGGGAAAGCCGCGATAAACGCGAAGACTTTTCATAAGTT
The DNA here is from genome assembly GCA_014825925.1 of Bombus breviceps. Classification (NCBI taxonomy): domain Eukaryota; kingdom Metazoa; phylum Arthropoda; class Insecta; order Hymenoptera; family Apidae; genus Bombus; species Bombus breviceps. Next base: position 17,519,191 of record CM026184.1, read on the forward strand.
GTGGTATTACGAGCAAAGGAGGGCTAGGGGGAGATTTACGTCAATCTAGGCTCGACGACAGACAACGGGGGAACGAGTAATCAAATTTTACCGTAAGATGACGGCAAACACGTCGCGTATTTGTCGAACACTTGACAGAACCTCTCAGCCTCGATGGTTTTCCGCGGTGTACTTCTGTGATACGCGCGTCGCAAAACCGCCCCTGATTGCGCCAGGGTAAAAGTGACTGACAGTAATCGCCGCGCGAATACTACGCGCTAGTCTAAGCTTTTTTCACCATCGACGCAGTGAAAACATTCCGTACATCTCTCGACAGCGAACTATTCGAAAGACAGCGTTCAGATAATTGCCTCCGCCTTTCATCGAACCTAGTTATTCTATGCGATCTGTGGATATATAGCGGTACATCGAATTCTAGACAACGATCTAGACGAGAAAAAATGAAAATATTATACGCTACTGTTTGGAAATATGTGGACACTTAATTTCGACAGATTCGTAATTTAGAAAATTAAAACGTTATAACATAGAAACACCTAGAATGATTTCATTCTTTAGCAGAGTTATCATAGCGTAAAATCTTTTTAATAAATCTCGAAGCGTATACTCTTTCATCAGAATTGAAACTTTTCCATTAAACTTGTTTATCTTGAGAATCTATGCACATTCACCCTTATCTATAAAGATATAAACACTGTCGCTTTCTAACAGTGACTTTATTACTCATACGTATCTTCATCAGTTTACTGTTGTATAACTGATACGTAAACAGTTTACTGTTCAATTATCGCTATTCCAAAGACGAGAACTATCTTTGTCCTTGTATCGATTTGTCAAGTTCTTTATCCGGCATTTCGTATGCAAACGAGAAAATAAAATTCCAAAAGAGGCCGTCATCTTGAAGTTTACATGCAGCCGGGTACCATGAATTGATATTCCCGTAAACTAAGATCCACTCGGATGATCATCGTGCCATGGTGACAAATTGGCGCGTGGAAAGTACACGACGCGCGAGTAATGTTATTCAAGCAGGGGCGCGGTGACAGGCGGAAGGAGAAGTCGATCGTAAGTTTCAAGCCGGTTCGGCAGTTTTGTATCTGGAATGGCTGGTTAATCGCTCATTTTCATAATTTTCATTTGCATTTATATCCCCTTATTATTCCGGGACCGAAGTTTCAGCCGCGTAATGAGATTATTCTGTTCTGTTGGCATGTCAACGCACGCCTAGCTACCGTGGGCTGACACAAAATCCACGTTGAACTACCGACTGAAACTTTTACGGTTAATATTCAAGGAAAAAGAGAAAAAGAAAGAAAGAAAAGGCGAAAGAAAAAGGAGGGAGATGCACGTGACAATATGACGCGTGGTGAAAATATCAACAGCAAACAATTCCTTTTCAAGTCGCAAGCTGTCCCTTTTTCACCGTTTTCTTTCGTTTCCTTTGTCTCCGCCAATGCTTTCCTATTGCCAGTTTTTAAACGTTACCCGTTCCTTCCTTTTCCTGTTCCCATCTCTTTGTTAACGGATTATAAATGTTTTTTTGAAACTGTTTCGCATTCTTAACTCTTCCTCCTTGGTCTCTTATTTACTTTGGTCGTTTTGGTTCGCTCTGCCGATACCGTCGTTTCAATTACAAGGAAACGCGGCAGCGTTCGAAAGGAACGTGTCGAAATGCTTTTAGAGAATCGATATCCCTCGGTAGATTAATTCTATTAAACTGCTTTTCGAAATATTTGTACTCAGAGTCGAAGATGATATTACAGTGGCTGCAAAAAGTATTTTCACACGCTTTTATTTTCTGACGAAGTATTCTTTCATTACGTTCTACGTTTCATTTTCATAATATCAAACTTTTGTAGTAATACAGAAGTACAGTAGAATTACCTATAACGCGAGAGATATTTTTCGCGTTATACGGGACCAATAGCGCGACAACTAGAACAATTTTTTTTCCAAGTAACGTAACTAACTTTATATAGAAATAACTGTCATACAATACGTAAAGCCCTCCTCATTGTACAAAAGTTCATGCATAACGATGATTTTCGAATCGATATACATTTGCATGTCGCGAATGAGCCGAGTCTTCAACGGAGCATAGAAGGAAAGACGAACAAATACTCAATTACGAATACCGCTCCTGTTTGTTTATCTTGTGCGTTCAAGACGTATACTTTTGCACGCTTCCTGTCACGTATGCTACACATGTATACAGTCTTTTCAAGTAATTTTGCAATCGGGTTAAACAAAGGCGCATTAAGATAAAATCACTGAAGACGACACATTCCAACGAAGTAACAAAGCAAAAAGAAAAAAAAATGGAAGAAGTGTGGATGCTTGACTGTGACGTGGATTAAAAGTGACAACGCTTGCGTGTCGCCGTGGCGCCGGTAACTCTCGACGCCACGCTGTTCTTAAGTCGCGTCGTTTGCCGATTCGATAAAAGGAAACACGAACCGATAGAAAAGCCGGTGGAACCGTTTGAACCGAGAGCCAGAGCCCTTTACCTATCGACGTTGCCTGCTCGTTTCGTTCTCTCGACGAAGCCAGGCCGTGCGACAAAGCGTAAAAGGGGAAGACGAGCTTTTTCGAGCTTCTTCGCGTTGCACCCAGCCCATCCACCGCCGATTCGTTTTTCTTTTATCACGACGGCGGCTGTTTATGTTTTCGCAACGGCGCGTTCAACGGAGGCTACGTCCTCATTTACTTTGGAAATGAAGGCGTTACACAGACGAACAGGAGGACGAAAGGGAGCGTGGGAGTGGTTTTTTATTGGAACGTCCTATAAAGCCATTTTGCATTCTCCTCTTTTCTGCACGGAAGCAGTCACCGATTTTCTTTTTCTCTCCTGGTCCTCGCGCGCGCAAGACGTTCCTCCATCTTTTTCTCTCTCGTTTCCATCTTCGTCCGCCACTTTCCGTCTCTGTGGCAATCTTTCTACTTCCTTTCACGCCACGCTGTTTCCTCCTTTTTCTTCATCTATGAACGTATCCCGGCCGTGCTTCTACATGGTCTCCCCTGTTCGCCCAAGCATCGAGCAAATTACTTTCTGAGTGGCTTCTCCGACTTGCTTGCCCCTCTTGTCCTCCACGCCGTTCTTCTTCTCACGCCCTTCCCAACCCTTAACCCTCTTTCACCGTCTCTGTTCTCCAGCGTGGTAAGAAAGCTTCCTACGAGAATCCGGATACATATCGACCATTATTAATCTTGACATTTCGATGAGGAATCTTCTCAAGTTTTCATCAAGCAGTTATTAAATGGCCGCTCTTAATAACGTCGGGTACCGGCCGGCAGAGGATATCGGAAATGTATTTATTCCTATCGGTGGGAACGAGTCAGCTAGCGTTTAGTCGCAGTTCGATATACGGGTTCTCTTCTTTCACGTGCTCGAGGAAACGCGTCGCAAAGCTGATTACACGACAGCCGGCTAATTTTGTCAGACGTGAGGCTCGCGAGAACTCGAAGAACGCGCAGGAAGAAGGGAATAGCGCGCGCCATCTGGGTGAATCGTTTACTCTCGTCGATCGTCTCGAACAGAAAATTGAAGTAAGAAGTAATCTTTCTAATGGTAGATGGAATTTTTTGTTTCAGGGAATTGGATGGGGAACTGCTGTTCGATAAGAGATGGCACTGTAACGTTCGAATATTGGTAGCGAAAGTTTATCGAATAAATCGGTTACGTTGTCGAAAAGCTGCCAAATTGGAAACCAATCATATAAAATTCGTTGCAATTCTTGTACCTAATGCGTTGCGATATTGCGGATGGAACAATTTTTTATTTTACATGCCGTGATAAACAAAGGTATTTGAACGCGTGCCAATAAATATACCTTGTAATATACAGGGTATGGTTGGTAACTAGTGGTACAAGCGGAAAGGGGATCATTCTACGCGAAAAAAGAAGTCGAAAATATAGAATAAAATTTTTTCGTTTTTTTCAGCAATTTTTGTAATAATAAACTTTATGATTACTTCATATTATTTCATTATGTATTCCTAATTTTCCGTTACGGCAAAAACAAATTTAAACTGCGATAATATCCACTTTATAACGAGACGTGATAAAGTGCACGCGTACGGAGCGAAAATTCAAAGTCGATTTTCTCGAAAACAAAGCCTCAAGCGAAAAATTTTTATTCTACATTTTCGACTTCTTTTTTCACGTAGAATCGCCCCCTTTCCGCTTGTACCACCAGTTACCAACCACCCGGTATATTTCATAACGTGATCGTTGTAACGATGATATTTGTGACTCGTTGCTAAATCCAAATTTGTTTCATTCGATAAATATTTACAGATATCGCTTGTACGTTCTCTGTTCATTACGGCGCTAACAAGATTTCGAAATGCTTTTTATAACACACGTATTCGTGGAAACTCTCTACGATAGGTTCAGATATTTTTCTATGTCGCAGTATGTCGAACGATAAATAACTCGTATATAAACAACGCGGAAAAAATGGAAGAAGAAAATAATGAAAAGATGTTTCGCGTATAATTCGGCTATTTTTCATCCTGTTGCTACCATATTATTTGTTAAGTAAAGAGAGTGCATAACGCCATCGATCGTTCTTCCTGAACGTCAATCATTAGTCGTAACGTGAAAAGTTCATACGTCGCTAGGTGTTCGAAAACTATGTACGATAACGTGTACTAAACGCACGTCAACGTGAAATGATCGTCGCGAGAAACGGTGTTACGCGATAGCAGACACTTTGCTGGCAGTTTGCTAGTTTGTTTTAAAGATCAAACGGTATCGTGTCTATGATATAGACTCTATGCGCATGAATAAAGTAGTATTTTCTGGAAACAAAAGATCGAGCCTGCTATTTTCTTCGGGTCGTTTTCGATGGATTCGTATCGAGATAATTAGAAAATTTCTTTCTCAGGTAGAAAATTGGAACAATCGCAGCACGTTAGAGTAAAATTCGTTTAAAATTTTAACAATCTCAACGTTCTCGTACAATACCAAAGAAGAATTCAAATCAACTACGATTATTAACTTATGTTCAATATTTTTTATTAACTATTATCAAATCAATGAGTAACTCGAACTAAAATTCAGAATAAAAACTTCAAACATTCAAATATTACTAAATTCTGGAGAATAATAAAATGTTAAAATACTGGATTTAATAAAAAAACATAAAATTTTCTATTTTTTATTATCCTACGTATGACCAATCTACCCGGAATAATTCCTGTTATTCGATGTAATATGTATGTAATACGCGAGTCGTATTACGAATCCATCGAACCATCGATGCACAAGCTACGAGCAATAATTTCGTTTCCTGAAAGGAAATCGAACATTATCTAGCAGAACTCGCTGCTATCACGCGATGTATACGCGTTAGACGCGGAAGCAACGTTCCGAGGATGGATATGAGAAACTCCTTTCACATATACGTGCTTACTTACGTATGAATATCGATTCCGTTATAAGGCATTAAGAGCAACCGTAACAGTATCAAATGTATCTCGAAAGAAAGATCGATCGCTCCATTCAGCCGTTACAAGTCTTATAAATAAATATGTATCGACTGGCTGTACAGGAATTCCTCAACTATGCTTCGCCTTCGAAACTTAAGGAAACAAGGAACGCCCCCTATTCCATCAGTTTTCGCCAATAGTTTGCTTGTAGCTATACCGAACGAACGTTCAAATTCCACTCCTCGACGATACTTCAGTTAAGGTGTCGTTTTCGCTCTTAATGTTTCCATGGAATACCTCGTGTCGCGACTGAATTCTTCTCTTTCTTATTACGGAAGAAATTAAAAACAAAGATGGTTACAGATGAAACGGAATTTTTAGTTCGAATAACTTAGTTGACGTGGACATTTCGAAGTCAAGTTACTCAAGTTCTAGTAATTTTGGAACAGATAACTTAATTCCTACAAATATAAACTTAAAACCGAGTTATTTAGATCCAAGCGATTTAAATTCAGATAACGCGGCCAATCTGAACGGAGCTTAACCTGACGAACGAAAATACGATGAAGGATAACGGACAGCGTCGTATAAATATTTGATTGGGCAATGTGACGTGTGTCAAGGTATTTCTACCCCTTCTAGGAACGATCGTATCGATTTAGGGGAGGCCGCGTCTTCGAAGGACTCGACCGCAACCTATAGTCCCCGTAAATATAGCCCCGACGATCGAATCATTTTCTAATGAATTAACGATGACCGTTTCCCTTTGTATGACGCCAAACGATCTTATCCGTGGACGTCCGTTTGATTAACGACACGTATCGTCGGCTCGACCAACAATAAGCTCGGTTTCTTTTCTCGGAACTCAAACCGTACAATAATAAGAACTTCCCTTTATGGAAGATCTCCTTACGTATTCGTAACTTGAGACGTATCAAATATCATTTGCTAAAGTTTCTTTCTCGATTTTGAAGATTTTACGTTCCAATGAATCTGAATCGTGGAGGAAAGATCGTAAATAGGAAACTAACAATCTGCGAAAAATTATTTTGTACTGCTTTCATGTAGTTCTGTATATGCATATGACTGCCCTAATAATTGTAAGAGATGTTACGTTATATTTATCGTTACCCTATACAAGACCGTCATAAAACCTGTCTGGACCTACGGAATCCAACTATGGGGTACAGCAAGCAATTTCAACATTGAAATTCTCTAACGCTTTCAATCAAAAACTCTTAGATCCCTTATTAACGCACCCTGGTATGTCACCAACGAAGTAATACATCGAGACTTCAAGATTGCAACAGTCAAAGAGGAAATTACTAAATATAGCAACAGATACAGCAAAAGAGTCAACCAACATGGAAACCCCCTAGTCACTGGATTACTTGATACGTCGGATCAGATCCGCAGGCTGAAGAGACACTATCTGCTAGACCTAAGCTCAAGATTTAACTAAACAACATTTATTATTTACAATACCTTGTATAAATTATATTTATCTATAATAAGTATCTACTTATTATAAATAATTAACCATGCCACAGCGCCACGCCAAAAAAGTTACTGAAAATTCTCAATGCGAGAATTGATTGTAAATTTCAATAAATAAAAAAAAAAAAGAAAAAAATATTTATCGTTAGTATATACATTGCTCGAAATAATGAAGAGGTCGTTATCTAGGTATAATCTCTACTTACTCTCTTTACTCTCTACTTTTTACTATACTATAATCTCTATACTCACCAACTGTGTTGGTTTATTTGTTTCTTGATCGTTTTAAAGACTGCATTATAATATCGTACGAGCAGCATGTCCACCTGTCAAGCTGATATGACTCATTCATTTTTGTTTGTGTGATTGGTTCGATAGTATTGACCTTCTGTAATCGTTTCGAGCAACGAGCATCGTAAAAACAATATTGGAACATTTAGGATAAACATGACTAAAAAGAAATAAATAGAGGGCTAAATTTTGTCGGAAATTTGATTATTATAAGCCAGATCGAAGAATTTACTATGATATACGCATGTTGAATATTAATAAGAGCTGTTATTAAACTACTAGAACTTCGTTATTTGGCGTCGTGAATTATCGGGATATTCGCGTAACATTTTATGGGTTTAAAGTTGAAAATGTATCGTAAAAGCTGTTGAAAGCATTAATTTAGACGCACTTTACTATATTCAGGGCATATAGATACGTAAGTGTAATAGTAAAGATCAAAAATATTGTTATAACGCATATAAAAACGTTCAATTATTTATCATTTTGTACTTCACGTTCTAAATCATAGAATTTAGCAGAGATATATTTAATGGAATATGAAAATTAACCGTCATAAATTTACTGATTATTCTTTCATTCAATTAAATTTAGCTTTTAAGATATTAATTTCCTATGCTATACATGTATACTTTTAACTAAACTTAGCAAATTACGTCAGTGTCTCGATTTAATTTTAAGTTCGTCTATTCAATTTGCGTATATTTTCGTCTAGACGAACGTAAATGTCTGCGAGACGAAAATTGTTCAAAGTTGAATAGAAACTGCTCGAGTCAGGTCAATAGATGGAATCATGCATTATGTCACGGATAAATTGAAATCAACGGGACGTGTATAAATTTAATTTTACCCAAATAACTATGAAAAAAGGAAGTATGGCGACGTTGGATATCTATATTCGGTCTTGATTCATGTAGTCGAATGCAATTTCATTCTCGATAAATTAATTCGACAATTTCATTCGTTTTATAATTAAATCGCGAATACCATCGTTTCGATAAATTTTTTAATCGAAATTAAAAAATTGAAAAATGTATAAGAATTACATTCAATTATTTCTTTTTATTTGAGTAAAAGATCTTTAAATATGGAAATATCGATTGTTGATAAGTTTTATTAAAACTTACATTTCGATGAAAGCTTGTTAGTCGTACATGACACAAATATGATCCTTTCGTCAACTGTTTATTGTTTAGTTACTGGTATACCTACTTTTCTATTCTCTTTCTAGTATGTTTTCTTAGTAAACCGATAATGTCTTTACTCTGCATCCTGAAATTAGAACGTATGACTATGCTGTCTATATTATGGAGAAAGAGCATACATATTTATCGAGGAAACAACTTGTGGCAAATCGTGGCAAAGCACACTTTTCAACAAACAGCATCAGTAACTATCATAAATAATAATGTTTTAAAATATATAATACTGTCTTTCTTGTTTGTCGACGATTCGTCGAAAAGTATTTGATATACAGGGTAGTTGGTAACTGGTGGTACAAGCGGAAAGAGGGTGATTCTACGCGAAAAAAGAAGTCGAAAATGTAGAATAAAAATTTTTCGCTTGAGGCTTTGTTTTCGAGAAAATCGACTTTGAATTTTCGCTCGGTACGCGTGCACTTTATCACGTCTCGTTATAAAGTGGGTATTATCGCAGTTTAAGTTTGTTTTTGCCGTAACGGAAAATTAGGAATACATAATGAAATAATATGAAGTAATCATAAAGTTTATTATTACAAAAATTGCTGAAAAAAAACGAAAAATTTTTATTCTATATTTTCGACTTCTTTTTTCGCGTAGAATCACCTCCGTCAACGCCCGTTGGCCGCGCTGGAAGCACTCGTTTCCGTTGGATCACAAAAGTTAAGCAGCAGCGGTCGCGGAGCGGACAAGGGTGGGTGACCGCTCCGTGTGGCGTTGACGAAGACGGTGCTGAGACTGCTGCGCCCCTGGAATCGAATTCCCCTGGAATCGAAGCCCCTGGAGCGCCTGGCGGCTCAAGCAGACGAGGAAGGCCGCCTCCCTTCAACTTCAACAGGGAGATAGACGACGAGGGGCACCCAGGTAGAAATTCGCAAGAGACCCCCGGGTGCACCTCTGCCAAACGTCAGGAGGACCATCGTGGAGTTTTAGTCGGTAAGAGTCCGACACTACTCGGCTGTTGCGATGCAACAGTGAGTGTCCATGAGGATTTCTCCACGTTAAAAAAAAAAAAAAAAAAAATCACCGCTTGTACCACCAGTTACCAACCAACCTGTATATCTGATTTTATTAGAAGAATATTATATTTTACTAATATTTTAGGCCAAACAAAGACACGAAACGTTAATAATCATTGAAAGATACAAAGAATCTTGTTTTACACTTTTTTTTATAGTTATCGTCTTTTTCTATAATTAGGCAATACACTTGAATACTGAAAGAAACTTTTGACTATCTCGTATATATAAATAACTTTTGATTCAACAATACTATAGTTTAGGAAAAAGGTTGGCGAACTTGTTATGAAAATCTAAGATGTAATGGTGATTATAATCTTTTATAATAATACTTACAATTATACGAAAATGGTACTTTAATTTGACATCATTTGTAACATGTAGAATACAAAATTATTAGTACGTACTAATATATTTATTATTTATAAATTAAATGACATCTGTGTTTGAACTACGGTAAGCTAAGGAACTTGTTAGAAAAATAACGTTTCATCTACGATCGGTAACACAAGCATCTACAGAGCACAATGGAAAAGAAATCCTACTTATTATTTTACAATGAATACGTTCACAGTGTAATTCAGTCTAAATATATGAATAATCTATGTGTAAATACAGTTATATGAAGAAGTTCTACATGCATTTTTAAATAAATATAAATTAATATATCAGATGTCGATAAAGTATTACCAACTGCAGTTACACAAAAATTATTGAGAAAATAACGAAGAAAAAAGATCACCGTTTACAATATTTTCTGATTTTATTAAATTATCTGTGAAATTTATGTCAAGGAAATAAATTTGAATCTACATGTTTGGAAATATTCCTGGAAAATGCAAATAGAGTATTGCTTGAAATATTATATTACATATTCCCTTGATAGCAAACATAATAACTGTGATAATGACCGCGATCAATAAAAAAATTGCATTGTTAACAAAGTATACCTATGCATAGCAACCATTAGATGAAATCGAATTCTCAATGGGATACTTGCAAGTGCAAACGATATTACAGGATATAATGTCAAACTCTACCCATAGTTTTGTTTCATAACTGTAAATGTATTCTACTACTTTATAGACATTTTGAAATCGTGAAACGCGAAATATATGCTGAAAATAACTGTTTTCACAATTATTTGAAATCTCTGATTTATCCACATATGTTATGTCTGCCACAGAAAATTAATGCATGATGAAATGTTTGGATTTTATGTTATTTCGGGATTTTAATGGGAATAGCGTGCATGGTGTATCAGTTTACGAAAATGTGACCAAATCTAATAACACGATGACATTAAATAATATGTATTCATTATTCTTCATTATGTTACCATTTTGATGATGTTAAAATAACAACAGCATGTATGGCACAATATGTAAAAAATTTAGAACATAGCATCCTATTCTTAAATTTCTCTTTGATATGATCAGATTATTTACAATCGACATACAATTTTAATTAATCCGCGAATGTTTATTAACTTAAAATGCAAAATGCATAGAACTATCAAAAATACTGTACGTATTAAAATATTTACAGAATGGATGTACATACATATATATAATATATAAATAGGTATATACAGCTTAATTATAGCCAAATATTGAATCCTATAATTTTCTAATCTGATGACAAGTGTTATCTCTATCGCTTTATAAATTTCTAACAAAAATTATTAATTTTCCATTTGTATTTCTATCGTGTATCAACAACAGTTCTTATTAAAGCAATAATTGAAAGAAGAACTCTATAAAACTCGTTAACTATATCTAGCATTCAATTCCAATTGTTTAATATGAATTTATCGCATTTTATAATCGAGTTACTATAAACTATAACATTATGAAATTCTTTCATTCAAAGTTGACTCAGAACGTGTAATAAACGTAAAATAATATTTGCAACGTTTAATAAAATTGTCGCAAAGAGATAATAAGCAATAAAGTAATATGTATCGTGTTATGGTTGATTGTTAACTACTGTTATCGTCATTCTTCTAATACATATGTAAGCGTGATTATAATCTTTGTAACATTTAATTCGTAAATGCAGCGTGATAAAATAATTCCGTCGTCATCAGCGATCGTCGAGTACGGTTATTTTCGAGGCACCAACACGCATGAAATAATGGTATATTCTTTATTAATTGTTAAATATTGTTATTTCCAAGCGAACGAAACGGGCAGGACCGTAATGGTCGACAAAATAACTCTTCCACACCAGTGTAATGTCCAAGTAATTTTTAAGCTCCTAACGCACTTGTTATGATCATTTTGTATCGTGATATAATGTTTTTATGATGTACTTTTATGATTATGGGGGCAAAACGACGTAGGTGTACATTCACTTTATTATGGAGTGAACTTTAGTCGAGCTGTAGTTGTTTCGATATGAATCTATATACATTTTTACAAGATGAATGTTTATAAATTAACTAATAATTGGTGATTAAAGGCACGGAATAAAGATATTTTGTTGTTTTCTCTTCCATCATTTTGTTGTTTTTCTTTCTTTCTCTATTAACGATGCTACGTATCACAGAATTTTTCTTCTGCCCATTAATAGAAAATTCCACAGAAGCACATACTTTCTTTGATAGCAGAGATAATCATAAAAATCATAATTCAATTATTTTAGTGGCTTAACTTGTCAATTATAAAATTGTAAAAAATGTTTATGCAATAGAATTCTACAAGCTTATACTTGAAGTATTTTCTAATAAAAGATTAATTTTTGTTTCCTCTCCCGCACAAAGTACACTGTCATCAAACAGGACGATTCCTAGTATAAATAATTTATTATTTTTCGTCGAAATAGAGCGCCATTTCTTCTTCAAATATTAACGCTTCGCTTGTTCATTTTGCGTTTCATTAACTGAACCCGATCGAATGGCAAACATTAAACCTATTGAATATTAAACGAGACACATGATACTGGTTACTAACTGTGTGCCGAACTGCATCGTGGAACAAATATTTTATCATAAAAAGCTTGTTTAAAGTTAAATGGGAAATGCGCAGCGAATCATTAAAGTCTACCCTCCTGGTTGTTTAAAATTTTCCATATATTTCCGCATAAACCACATGACCAATGACCTTTTAGAATCAAATTTTCCAATTGATTTACCACGTATTCCAGACTATTATAATATTAATTTTTAATTTTAATTATTTGTACTCTCGGAAGAAATGCGCGTCAATAATTTTAATAAGCTGCGAATCGGATGTTTACCAGCAAACCCAAAAATAGTCATTTTTCCGGTAAATGTTAAGAATTCTTTTGTCAATGGTCTTTGTGGTAGCAGTAGTATTAATCATGAATGATGTCAATTTTAAAAAATTCGAAATATTTATCAAAAGCTTCGTATACTTATATAGATTACCAGTAGCAATGAATAAATGTAATGTATACGTATACTTTGTACGTTGATTATTGCGCGACTCTTTCAAGGGTATGGCACTTCGTATACGTACGTAAGCAACATTCGACTCGTGCTCCAGCTCATTCTTGCTTCAACTGCCGAATTGTAAAGATCGGAGGAAAGCTTCTACCCATTAATAATTTAATTATTGGTTTGTAACATTTTAAATTATTAATTTATAATATTTATACTATTAATTTATAGCACTATAATCATTAATTTAACACGATTGTACTGTTAATTCCTAGCAATTACTTTTTAGCAATTATCCTATTAATTTATGACAATTATATCGTTTATTGAAAACAATTAATGATTTCGTTTATCTAATATTAACAAAATTTTTAGAATCTTCGAAATGATATTTTATTTCTATTTAATTTTATTTTTCAATTTTAAATATAGCATTTAATTTTTTATTTACCTACTTCATATAAAATCAATGCTAATATAAGGCATAAGTATTGAATGTTTATGGGTAAAATGTAACTCTTTAAGTACATTCAAAAGCCAAGGAATCAAACCGTGATTTGAGGAACCAAATGCAATCAAATCGAAGGCGACGAGATTTCATCACTTATTCATGCGTGTTGCAATTGGTAAGTTTTCTCGATGATAAGTTCAGATTGTAAATATGGTTATTTGAGTTCACATACGAGCTTAACTCCCACGAGTTCTACGACACTCCTACTTATTTCAATAATTAACAGTGTTCAATATACTTTTGTTGAAAGATGTTTGAAAGATATCTCTACCCTTGTGTATAATCCTGAGAGAATAATTCTAAAATTTTATTTTTGTCTTAATGAATTGCAATTCATTGTCATAACGTATATTTCTATTTAATTTCGACGACATAGTCAAATATAACGCGGTTAAATGTCCTTAACAATTTCTCATATGCTGTGTCCTATTCCTTTTAACAAATTGAATATTAAATTGTAATTAATCAAGATGTAATTAATAAGATATAACAATACGTATGAAGGATACATATTTATTTATAGACAACACTGACTTGCACGCTATATTTTAACGATAATTTTTACTCTCTCGCGCATATATGTAAATATAAGAGTATTGAAATCAGATATACTACAAGCCTTCGACACTTTCAGATTCCAATTAATAAATTTCAATACATATTACTTTTTTATTGTCAGATAATTTTACGTCTTCTGCTCTCGATAACATAATATACGTAATGTGTATACAATATTTTATTATTTTGATGATGTCCAATGCTTTCTGAAGTATTGTAGAAATATAGAATTCTATACTTTGTTGCGATTATCGGATATCCTGTTCTATACTTTATTTATAATTTCATATGTATAAGATTTTATGTAGTTTCAATTCATGCTAATACTATATACTAAATCGATAATGCTGCATGTGGAACGGAAATGAGAAGATGCACAAGCGACCCCCAAAACATGGAACACGAAAAGGCATTGCGTGTCACGTCTATTCTGTACCTCGTCGATGGAAATATCTCGTCCGTAGTAAAGGATATAACCACGGATGGACATAACAAAACCTGTGCTGTTTGAACAATCGGTATTTCAGAACATATGTTATCTACCCTAAATTGATAATGTCGAATATGACGTGAAAATGGTAAAGGATTCAGATAACTGCCAAACCTCGTTATCATTTTAGCGTCAGTTCCAATGTTACCGACTAAAGTTTAATAAAGAAAGATTATCACGTTAGTAGTTTACAAAAATTACTTTTCTGTGAAAGAATGCTAATTGTAATAAAGAAATTGTATTGAAACAAAGATTTCATAAGTAGAAATTCATATTCATTGTATTTCTATATTTGTAAATTTTCTGAATTTCAATCATAACGTATATATTTTTTAATTACTAATCCAGAGAATACATTGGAATTTTGTTTTATTATTGGATGAATTTTCAGTTTTAGAATTGAATGAAATAATACAAAATTTAAACAGATTGTTATAGGGTAAAGAAGGTAATGTTCGTTATTCTGATACTACTCTATTGTCCACAGAAAATGCAATGTGATACAATAATCACTAGACTACAGAACCAACATGGATGGCCGTTATACGAGACGATACAAACTATTCTAGAATTTGTGAAATCCAACGGTGACGTTTTTCTCTGATATACGAGATTTTATGGATAACCACAAATTTGTGGAACCTGAGATGAAAAATTTCAGCACCATAGAATCTAACACTGATCATCCCAGATTTATGAAACGAAATTAATTTGGACTATTTCTTTTAATCCAACAATTTACAAATTATTAACATTATGGCCACAAGTATGATAATAAGCGAAATGAAGTTTTGAAAGAAAATTTTACAAATTAAAACATCTCCTATTATCCTATTTGACGTAAAGGTGTAAAATTATGAAAAAGAATTCTGTAACTTGTCAATTCACTAATATTATTAGTTGGTAAATTATTGTGCAAGAGGCCTCAAGTAATTCCAATATATTTACGATAATATTGATGATAATAATACTTTTTTTATGTATAACACATATTGGAAGCGCATTTTGTAATCAGAACATGCAAAATAATTATTTGAACACCGCGGCATCTGTAATTAAAGATAATTTCAAGTAGTTCAAACCTGAATACATATACATATACATAGCTTTACACTGAATATATAATATGTTAATGAGGTAGAAAGAATGTATCGCGATGCTTCATGAAACGTTATTACAATCAACATATGGAACCTTAACCAATGTTCTATACATATTTAATAATTCTTCAAAGAGAAACAGTTGCCGGGAGGATTGTATGTATAATCAAATGACACAGAAATCGCACTTCTATTAATTGTACAATACATTGTAGGAAGAAAATGAACATGTAAATGATTCTACACCGATTATGAAACTTTTGAGGCTTATACCGTTGTTAACATGGTCGACAAATGTTCTAAAAAGTAAAATCAATAAATGTTTCAAGCACATTCTATCTTTGGATAACATCATTGCATCCTTTGATCTCTTAGATTAATCATTGATCGATATTGACCTGTATTTAGATTGAATGTTTAAGTTGGTGAATATGTGAATGTAATTTATGAGTACTAAAATTTAAAGCATCGTAAAACCTACCTAATCTTATAATCGAATATAATTTAAAATTGAAATAATAACAATTATTTTCGTCCGATGGCGCTAGTGCTGCATCAGAGTGTTCCTATTCCCGACTATGCTTCTATAGACTGACGTTTAAAATATTTATACAGACAGCAATGATTTCTTTATGTATCTGTCTGAATTATCTTTACCTGATGCTTTTGCAATAATACTTTCATGATACATATCATTTATTTCTCTAAGTAGTACTCTCAATTACCTCGCATACAAATTTTCAAATAATAGCATTAAATTATTATTTTTGTATGCAAAAATAAACACATTCGTTACACTTGGTACCAACAAACACGTCATTATATCTTGAACTTTATTCAAAAGCATATTCTCAATTTTAATGTATCTTCAAATAACGTTAGCTCTAAATTCGTGAAAGGAACAATAAAATTTTTTGTCATTTAGTACAACGAACAACCTAACCTTTTAACTGTTTGATTGTTACGTGCATAAAATTTGTACAGAAAGAAACGTAAATAACGAGAGGAACAAAATTATAAATAAAACTGTAGATATAAACAATACATACCTATAATCTGTCCAATAGACCACAATGTGTTTTTCATCATCGGAAGGATTCCTGAAAAGCTTCATACATCAAGATTTCATACGCGTCACTTTTTTGGCTGCGGTCGAATCCGAGGATTTTCGTCCCCTTTTATCTCAGCAGGTGTTTGGACGGTTGATCGAATAGGTCGTCGGTGGGCGTCGTCAGGAGCGTGGTCGACGTTGCGAGCAACGAGGATGCGTCATCATTGAAGCGCGAGACACCGTTGAGTAAGCGTCGAGCGCGCGCGCTTCGAATAATTCGACTGCCTGTTCGTTTAGAAATAAAGCGTGATCGCGTCGCACGTGCCGCGCGTTCTACACTACAGTCCCATTACACGCAATGACAGTTTTACTACGTGATTCAAATTCACGTCACATTTGACACTTCCTGTGCATTTTTAGTAGAAATATGAATAATGCTCGTTGACATTAGATTTGTTTTAATTTTTCATAAAGTAAGAATTTTGTATTACTTTGTAAATATATTTCGTGAATAATTTAAACACAGTTTTGAATTACAAATACGGTAATCTTTCTGTTGAAGAGTTAAAAACGGTTGGACATGTATACATGGACGGTTTTTGATGTATAATTATAATAACTATTCGAAAACAAGAACATGATAATTGAAAAATATATAATTGTGCAGTGAAAGTGATTACCATTAACGGTGAATTTAACAAGAGAGTATTTGTTGTTGAGTAATTCGCGAGATACAAGACAATGATATAATTTGATCTAACGGAAGGTGCTTGTTGTATTCTTATTTTCGATAACAATGGAATTGATTTACATTTCGTTGGTGAATTTGATTAATTGATCTGAGATGTTCGCTTTGCGTGGAAATGTGTCGATACTCCTGAAAGTGATAGTTCTCGGTAAAAGTATTTCTCTTGACCAATCGATGAGAATGATACGATTTTCTTGAATTGTTTAACAGTCTCATGCACGACATAGAAACGGTTACAAACATCGTTTACATTGACGATCGATAGAAGAAGATTGTAAGATCGAAAAGAATTGTGTCAATGTATGAGATATGATGAAAATTCCGTTGACGTGTAATTTTTTGAAGGAAATAACCATTTACGACGGTTGCCATCTGATTCGACAGAAAAGAATGGAAAATCTATTGAGAGATGAGGATTCCAATTACGTAAGTACATATTAGTAATAATATTTTGTAATCTAAATGTAAAGAGCAGACTGTTGACTATGTAGACTACAGGAAAACGTGATGGAGTCACAGTTACAACCTTTTTTTTTACAGGCATATAGTTTTAAAATTCACCATGTTGTTAATGAATTCTGTTTCCATATTATTTAGTTTCGGGATTAAACATGTATTTTTCGGGTTTCTCGTAAATTTAGGAATATTGTTTGTTATGATATTAAGATATAGACGGTATTTAATCTACTTTATGTAAATTAAAATATATCATATTAATTATAGGAATATTCGGGCCATTGTTGAAGGAATATTCTGTATGTTACATTTTGAAGAGTAATTAGTAGCTAAGAATATACAAATTTGGAAACAGTACAAATTTATCATAACACAATTGCGTTGTCATAAAACAGGATAAAATAGCACAAATTTTCGTTTTTGTCTTCCACATTAATAATCTTTTCTTTTTGTTAAGGAAAAATGTAAATTTTTCATCCTGTGCTCTGTTTTATATCCTTTAGATTGGTTTAGTTCGAACATGTTGACAAGCAGGAAATAATACGCCAGCATAAAGAATAAATTGTAAGTCATTAAGACTGCGTAAATAGAGTCTTTCGTGGGCAAAAAAATGTGTTTGGAAACTTTTGCTAGAAGTTCAGTGTAAGGAGTATATTACGATATTTACATCACACGTTTTTTTCGTCTTTTACAGAGGAACAATCGTAGGATCTAATTAAAACAAAAACAAAACTAGGTTTATATTTGTTTCTGAGATTAAAAACGTATTTTTCTTACTCTTTTGAATATTAAAAAATACTTAAAACATTAGTTATATATGTAGACTCATATCTATTGAGTTAAACTAAGGTTATTCGTTTTTTACTGAACATTGAGAATTTATCACTTGTTTAAACGATTATATCTTTAAATCTATTAGTTTATTTTCCTTTTTAACTATCTCATATTAAAATACTTCTTTTTATCGACTAAGAGACGTAATAATTAAGAAATCAACAAGATTTGGACTTAGGACTTACAATTCTCCCGAGTAGACTTTAAAAATAACAATTTCTTCCAGTTTCTGTTTTTATTTTTCGATCTCTCTTACAAAAAGACATCCAATCTTTTATTAATCAATATTTTCGACGATAATCGAAATCATTATTACTTTAATCAACATTTTAATAATAATCAATCTTCTACCGTACGTTAAACAGGAGTAATACTGATTTTTTATGTGAAATGTTAGAGTAGTAATCACTGAAATGCTATATTCGAAACTGTTCGTTTAGAAGCATCTGACGTGTAGTCAATTACATTCACTCGAATGCAATGCTATTGTATTTCGGCAAATGGCCTTCCTCTAGAGAATATATCTACCTAATACATTTGAGTGGAACAAGGCGTAATTGCGGAACAGTATTGTATATCTACTACTTACACTTCACCACTAATCACTAATAAGTTTCGATCGGAAGCTCCATTTTTGTGCTTTATTTACTCTCGGCTCTGTGTGTAATCTGCAATCTTGAGGTCTGTTATGAATATTATATAAATTTCGATGTTTAACCAAAATATAATATACTTTTTAATGTAACTTACTTGTAATGTAATGTAATTTACTTTAATTACTTATTAACAAAGTAATTAACAATATTTTGAGAGAACATGCTATGTGCGAAACATTAATACTGTATTAATTTATCAAGTAATTTGTTTCTCTTGGAAAAGTTTAAAAAATCGTGGACTTCGTTGTCATTCAAATTACATATCTTTCAAGAAGGCATTTATATTTATCATCAATTGTGTTGTGTCTTGTACAATTTAAAAATTAATATTTTAATCATTTTTGAATAATAATTAGCGTAAAATATATTAGGGATCCTGAAATTTATAAACATTATAATTTTATATATTTCTATCTGTTTTGTGTATAATAACTAAATAATATAGTTAATGACGAACAAATTTAACATTAAAAGAACTTTTCAGCTTTGTAAGATAGTGTAGTACCTATTTCAATTATGAAGAAAAGTAGTAACCGTAAAAAAATGTAAAATTATTTTGAGTTTCCCTGTACTTCTCAATAGTTGTGAATATTTTGCGGTTTGATTGAGTACAAAATTACAATAAAGTATAATGTAATTATATAGTTATTACCTTTATGCAAAATGTAGTCTAACACAAGCAAGAAAAGTAATAATCGTATTACAAGGTATTATCATTTAATCTGTTAATGGTTGAAACTATAAAAGCTTTCGATCGTCGATTTACTATGAATCGATTTTATGACAGGAATTGCCGGTTTTCATTATCGTACAGTGTAAGGGTGTAGAAGGGTAGTCAAATCTGGAATACCATTACCGACAAATTTAGATTTGTATTTCGTCACTGCAACCTACCCAATTTCCGAGATCTATATACGATTCATCGTCTTTCCCTAAATCCCATGACAATATCTTGAGATTATTTCGGTTAGAACATGGCTCTAAATTTGGTTTCATAGATTTTTGGTTTGGAGATATCGCGTGAAAGGTTTCCTAATTTGCTAAATGTTAGGAACATCTCGATAGTGACATGACAAATGAATCCAATTTAGCAATGTCGTGATCTCAATCTTATTTATTAGTTGAAAGCTATTCAATGTCCTTGATCTCTGGACAATTGTGCATTGAATTCAATTTTAGTATCTGGGACATTTAAATGAGACGCGTTTACATTTTATGTTAATAAACGCATATGTTTAATATGCAATTTTTAAATATTCGTCTTGTCTTCAGTCTTTCAAAAAAGCTGACGTTAAGTTGCGTAGTTTACATGTTAAGCGATCTTGACATCTATCAACAGTATTAAAATTCTGTTAGCTGCAGCTTTCTGAATCTCGTGTAACTTCATCAGAGTATTAATAATCAGTCACCTTCATTAGTTGTTCGGCGCGTTTTATTAATTGGCCGCCAATGGATATTACGTGTAAGTACAGAGAACATCAATGAGAGTGTATTAATTCGCATCGAATTAGCGGAACAACATAAATGCATTTATAATTAAAGCTAAATGAGTGGTCATGGTTTCAATAAAAATATCTCAAACGAATGGAAAAATATGGAAAAGTTCAATTTTAAATTAAGTTTAAACGCACCGTTACTCCCTTTTCTATTTTTTATTTCTTCTTCCCTTACAACGCGATAAATATATCAGAGAATAAAATATTTTATCTTTCTGTTTAGATTTGTGTGTTATTGAAGTTTTTGCGCTGTGAGAATATAAATAGTAAAAGGGTAGAGAATAAGAAATACAAGAGGTACGTTCAAAAATTAAATTTAAGTTGTGAGTTTTAAGTCTAAATGTTAAGTACGAGAGATGTTAAGCTTAATGGTTGGAAAAGTACACCATAGGTGTAAGTTAAAAAGAAATGTAGCTAGAAGTCTGTCCTAATGCGGAGGGGAAGGACTATGAAAAATAAATAAATATAAGAGAATAAAAGAATAAATAATTAACGAGAAACAGTATTAAAATCTCTCCAAACAATTCAGTATATGTCTGTGAAGTTAAATTATTAAAGAGATATCTGTGTTTCCTGGAAAATTTACGCCTGCTAACTGATTACTTTAATTTATTAACTGAAGCTAATGAGTAACATCCAAACAGTAAATGTAGCATACCCTCTTATTACTTGAGCTCTACCACCGACGTGAATAATTTCTCGTTATGTCACAGATCGAATATCAGCATGTAATCGAGTAATTAGTGGGTTGTCCCCATGGTCATCGCTATATGTCAGGAAGGATACCATGTATATAGGATACACACGTGTTCTTTGTGATGTAGTTTAGTTGAAAGCTTTCGTGGGGTTGTAAAAACATGAGAGTACTATTATAAATAATCTAAGGATGTTTACGCATTTATGTGAAATTCCAAAGTGCAAAACCTTACATAATCCATATATTTTAAAATATATAAAACATTCAAAATAGAGTACTCACTGTTAATAAAAATGACGACGAACTGCAATATAACTGTGGTCCAAAAAATTGAATTGAATTTGGAAATTTATACTGAATTAAATTTGAACTTGATTTATACCGAATTAAAAAATATCAAATATTAAATTTTATATATTCCTGTTTCAGGTCGTGATTCGGTGATTGTATGGTACGATTACAAAGCTTCCAGCAACAGTGGCAGTTGTAAACAGTATTTTTCGTGGTACCCTCGGCACCATCGAGGAGTACACGAAAACAACGTCCAAAGAATTGTCCAACATCGAAAACGGTTGCACAATGAATGAACCAGATCCTTGTCTACCACTAATTTTACCGCCGAGATATAGACTTCGCGATCTTCTCCTGGGGGATTATGCTTTTAATGATGACGGCGAGCGGTGAGTAAATCTTTAATGTTGCATATTTCCTTTGAAATATTTGGAGAACAGAATATACATCACTGTCTAATCTCTAAATATTTAAGATATTTCTCTTTTCCTATAAGAAAGTTATATCATTTTATTAGTATCATTGTGTGAATTTTATTATTTTATTAATATGTCGTAAGCTCTTTCATAGAAGTTGGAAGGACATTCTAGCATCTGTACCAATTTCTGATGAATTATCTGTGCCCACTAGGAAATATTCAAGTATTACTTACGTACTCATGAATTTAAATCTTCGTGAGATATGACTCTCGTATTAATATCTTTTGGGCGAATGGACATTTATCTCAATGTAAATTCCCTTAGTCCAATATAAAAGTAAGTTTTCAGATAAAGGAGAGAATGATAATTTGTTTATGTTACAAGAGTATTCGAAAATCTTATTTTCTCAATATAATTTTAGTCGCGTAACACTTTTTGTCCTTTCACTGTTATAAAAGTTGTAACTAAGGTGGACGACATTACAAAATATTGAAGTATTGAAATATTAAAACATATTCCTTTTTATTCCATTTTCATTAGAGATAGTATGTATAAATTATTGATCTATGTATAGACACGTATAATACTTTAATCTCGCTGAATATAGTTAGTCGTTTAAGAGATTATGCTTTGCTTTTCGTATGTGATTGGAATTTTTACTAAAATGTTAGATAAATTTATTAATATATAAGAGTAGTACTTTTAATTTTATGTTTCTTAATTATACTTTATTTTATTTTACTGTATTTGAATATTGAACTCGTTGCTGCTAAATTAAAATAGTGATTCGATTGACTTCAATTTTATAATTTTCATTGAAACGCAAATTATACAAAATATTTCACATCAGCTAGCTGTTTCTTGACTATAGATACATTGTAATTTAAAACAAAATCCTCTTATATGTTACAAATAATTACTTCTTTCCGTTACACCTACATCTGCATTTAATTAAACAAGATTTTGATTACCGAGAAATGTTTAAAATTAAATAAATAATGCTGACGTCGCGTTCATGTGTTTCAATATGGATATGTAAAATGATTGTAAAGGTGTGGTTGCGTAGTAGAGAGACCTTATACACAAGTATGAAATTCACAGGGGAAACTAATTCGTTTCACGAAAGGAAAAAAGGTTCGGAGAGAACAAATTAAATTGCCTGTTCTCTCAGTTGATGAGTTCTTTTCGTTACGAAAGAGGAGATTCGGGGTTGAAAAAGAAATGATCTCGTGTTTGAGATCACTGATTTTGTGCCTGACCCGTAGTATCTTGTTTCTCAGAAATGTTTACGAAACTGACGGCACCGATATTACGTTTAGAAGGAATATGTAGTGAAAATGATTCATTGACATTTTATTTGTACGATATAAATTACCGTTTTATTATATTAAGGAAAATCGAAAAATAAATATCAAAGGAGGAAGAAAAATAACTGAAATTTAAATAATATAACAAAATCAAAATTGTAAATGAAAGCTACGCTAATATTGTAAATGTTTAGCATTAAAAGGATTTAAATTGCAAATGAGTTAGCCTCTGAATATATCCGATATTTATTAAACAGCATGAGCATCATGTTTCATTATACTGTGTCTATTCTTTTAATTTCTTTTTCTTCGATCCGGAATGTGCCCCCCCCCCACGTTTATTTAATAATTCAGATTTTGTAATACGAGTAGAATAGAGAGTGGGTCGTGAACTGAACGGCACAATGTCCATTAGGATAGTCATCTTGAAATTTCAAAAGATGGGATAGCTCTGGAGGGGAACCAGAAATAACATTGAATTTAGAATAAATAGGATAACAAGATTTTTATTGGAGAATTATCATAGTTATAATACTAGAATTATCAGAATGGTTGAAATAATCAATACAGAATTTGTCATAAAAATTGTATATATGTATCACAGTTTTGTAGAGATTCTATAGTTATAATAATTTTAGAAAGAACATAAAGACTGGCACATCGTTTTATTCTTTTAGAAGAAAAATTTTTGAATGCTGTTAAGTAATTTACTTGTCATGTATTGACTGATGTTTTATCGCGACGTATCTTCATCACAATCGATTATTTCCTCCCCTTGGTTAGAAAGAACGTAATAAGAGGTTCTATAAAAGGGTTCCTTCTTTTGACAACACGCTATCTCGCATTTTTTACCATTCGTATTGGAATCTCATAAAATCCTCGTATAAGAAAAAACATATGTTCGTTACAAGAAAGACGAGTAGAGGAAACTGGTTTCTTTTGAATACTTTAATATTTTACAGCATCTGATGATTGGAACATAATCTGTTAAAAAATAAAATTAAATAGAGTTATTACATGTGTACAGTTATGTTTTTTTGCACAAAGAAAAAATAGGGAATTAGTTAGGGGATTCTATTTCTTGGATTTATATTTATTACATAACGTATACTACATTGAATCCAGCAATCTTATAACAAAACTCTTAATATCCAGGAGACGAGAATTAACACTTATTAAATTGTATATAAAGTTAAGTAGATTAAACTCGAGAAAATATTTTTTACAGCATACTCACGAGAAAAAGAAATGTTTATCAGAAATAATTTCTATATGTTGCAGCAAACAAATGAAATTATTAATTTTGATAAAATCCTTAGAGCAGTACCACTTATTAAATAAATTAAATTATATTAGATTAAATTATTTAGCTATTTAATTTAATTTAATAATGTATCACAATTCTTATTAAATTCAGACTACAGGCGAGTAAGTTTGAGATTCACTCATCTATTAATTCCGGACAAAAAGCAGAGACAATTTTGCATGCTTTGGACCGCCGCTGAATCGTTTCTTTGAGCAGAAAGTCTAGTTTTTTACGCTCCAGTACCTTCTCATCCTTTAGAAGAAAGTCGGTCAGAAGCGCGTTTGAAATAAAAAAAAAAAAGAGTATTGGTCGAATCCTATGATAACTGAGTTGAATTCAACCGAAATTACCCTCTGCAATTTCATTTCTACCGCTATGTATGAAACACGCATTCAATGATGAAACTTTTAGTTTGTACCATTTTTTTTATTATATCTATTCTCATATACGTATCTCCTTCCATTATGCATATACTTATTATTTATTTTACCATTCTCTTTAGTTGTACCTTGTAAATATTCGAAAAGAATCACTCTCATAAAATTTTTATTTACCACGAAATCAACACTCGTTTCACTTCATCCACTTTACACTTTGTTCACGTACCCGTTTTATCGAATTTTTACATCCAAGGAAAACGTCAAATATAGTGCCACGACAAAATTTTATTAGCTTTGTACCGTGACGCAGTCGCGTTGATAACTCAAAAGACTTGCTACTTTCGTGTCGGTGCATTTTTATCTTTGTGATTTGCAGTTAACTATCAAGTAACACTTAAATAATGCATACATTAGAGATGGATTGAAACTTGATTTTTAGATACGCGAAATTCGAATCCAGATTCTTGTAAGTATAATTCTCGAAATTATCTAAACTCGAATCTCTCAAAAGTTGGAATGCTTACTTATTGATAGGATTATAAAATCGTACCAATTAGAATAAGTTTAAAGAATAACCAAAATGTATTATGTTATTAATTAAAGAAAGATAGTTTTATATCGCAATATTCTCGTAAATTATTTGCACAAATTGCTATTAATCTGGATTTCGAGAGCGTCGATCCACGAAAGTAGTAGAAAGTTTCGAGTATTTAGAACTCGAAACTGGAAAGGTTTCGAGTGTACCATCCCTAAAATATACACCAAAACGTGTCGTTAAGTTCATGCCGCGATTCATTCGCATACGTAACTCATAAGGACGATGTGCTATCTTCGTGACGGTGCATTCTCCTCTTTGTGGTCTCGAATTAACTATAAAGAGGCAGTTAACACGATTTTGGATTCATCGATGCAAATATATGCAAGGTCAGCACCAACTAGAATCCTTGGTCCATGACAAGATGGTCATAGTGTTCTTTCATCAAAGATTCGTGACAAATAGTACGAGCTTGTACAATAGTTTGATCGCGTGTATGTATAAGTCCATCGAATTCAAACCAACCGAATTTTAAGATTGACGCAGCGAAGTATTGTCTTATTTCGTGATGAGGCTGTGGCTGGGTCTAAGAACCACACTTGACACAATTAATATCGACCGGTCTTTCTATTTTTGTTATTTTCCGCTGTCTTTTCTCATTTGGTCAACTGCTTCGTATACGCGCTTCAAGATACAACAAAGTTTCGAACATTTCTCTGGACATACGATTTCAAAACCGCTATCGGACGAAGTTTCTCAACATATTTCTTTGTTGTTATGTGAAATCGGTTCGTATTGTGCTGAACTTTGGGGAATTTCAAATCATACAATTACATTCTTTTTTAGAAAAGTTAAGGGAACTTTGTGTTTACTTGTTGTTCGTTTTTGTATATTGTCTATACATGATCAGCCAACAATTTGGTATCATTTTTGAAATACTTACTAGATATAATTAGATAATTATAGATAGTAATTGTCTTTACTTCGATAGTTCTATATCAATGTATGTGAAGTTACATCCAAATTCTTGTTTATTAAATTCTGTGGTTTTCATTTTATATGATCACCTATTTATGTTATTTTATCACGAAAATACTTTATTAACATTGATTGTATTAAATGTTCTTGTTGGGTACCGATATCGGATGATATCATTACAATTAGCTGCAATGATGGAAGTTGCCATGAAATATCATTATGTTTCACAGTAATCATTATACCCGGTTTACTCTTCCGCACCATTGTCACAAAACATACTTATAGGTGTATATTTACAAACGCTTAACTGAATAATATTTAAAGCAGAACACAATTTCGAATTGTCATAAATCACAAATACCTACAAATAGACCGCGTATGTTTATGCAAATTTGTATTATTTTGAATATAGTTACCTATAGAAATGCAATCTAAATTGAGATATTTTTCTCCCTCTAGATATTATAACAGGTATTAAATAGGACTAAAATGAAAATAGAAAAGTAATAATTTTAGTTACTATTTGAAAAACAACAGTCAAAGAGATGGAATATAAATAAAGATTTGTTTTATTCTTTAAATGACAAAAGAACTTTACTTTGGATATTTTGTGTATTTTTACATGTTATAGGCATTCTATATAATTTTGCACATTTAAATTTCCTATAAATGCCAAAATATTTGCAGTCTGTCTATAAATTATAAGGATTGAGAAGATATAGTAAAATTAAAGTGTGAAGGGAAAAATGGTAATTCAAGTTGCTATTTGCTGCGAATGTGTCGTACAAAATATCAGTTTCGATTAGACGAGCATATCACCTTTAATACAGGCTTGACCGATATAAGGAATAGTAATGACTATATGCCTTCAAATTCTGTTCTTTTCTCGCAATTCATATAAAGATATAATTTTCAGATAGACATTAGTTACAAGGCAATATTAGCACCTGCAAAGTGCTTCTTAAAAAATTTACATAGAAATGGAGTTACATCGAGGAATTCATGATAGGTAGCATAAAAAATCTACATAATTACTCAAAAAATATAAATAGGGTCGCAGAACTGTAGTTTGTAAGAAGATGACAATAAATTGTTTAATTTCCAACATTTCTCAAAATTAGTGTTAAATTATCTGATTTCAAAGATTTCTTAAAATTAGTGATAGATTCTTTAATCTTTAAAATTTTTAAGAGACCACCAACCTTTAACTAACACCTGTTACTCATTTATACAAAGTATGTATTTAAAGTATTAATTAAAATATACATCTTTATTTTAGTTTTTTATTTTTTCGCAAATTCTATCCTAAAAATTACTACAAACGATAGAAGTATGAAAATTGTTTAATCCTTTCATAGTCCATTGAAATCACAATATGCAGCAAAACTTGAGAGAACTTATCGTACATTGATTTTATGCATATTGCCTGTTAATTATATTGCCTGGTCAATATTATGTATTCTACATACTGTAGATCTTAAAACAGGGAATACATTTATAAATATTCATTCATAAATTTATTTGTACGTATTATCAAAGGCAGCTATAAAAATTAACAATCAAGCAGTTTATGAATTTAAACAGAACGATATTCCTCTATCGAAATTCTCTTTAAACTCGTGCAAACTCGTTTGAAATTTCGTTGTCAGAGAAGATCTTGAGTTAAGAATATAATAACGAATAATTATTAATTTCAAAGGCGGTTCAGTTGTAAGATGACGCTATTTCATTTCATAGATGATATTATTTCATTTTAACCGTTTACTCGAATATGATTTAAAACTTCCTTTCGCCTTTTCTTGATATCTGCAAGATACAATTTTCTTTGAAACACGCGTGTTCTGAGGTTTACATGCAGGTGTCGATGAACGAGCTCTTATTACCAACATGCTTTTTAATTTCTCGTTTCGATTCTCTGTTCTTCGCCAAGGAAATTCGTGATTAAAGGAGATAGTTGGAAACGAGACATCTCCTCGCCTAAATGGTCAACCTTTCGTAGTTGCAATTGTCTTTGCATCTCCGGTTGGCAGGAAATTGAAGGCACCGTCTATACTTGCCCACGTATCGTTCAACGACAGTGACAAACTACAAACTCGACAAAACCGGTTGCCATGGAAATCGATATTTCGAATCTTGGTCGTTGGTGGAATCTTTCTTCCGAGAACAAATGATGGAGATATTTCTTGAAAATCTGTTTGAGTCGCTGATGTCTCCACCAAAATATATTGCGCGGTGTTCGCAGTTTGCAATCCTCCAGTGCATTCAAACAAGCTACAAAATGACCATGTGTTTGGGACATGTTTCAACATTTGGCATCGTAATATGTGCTTATATATAACGTTTATAATTTTTAGAGCGTGTTACTTTTAATAATAATGATAATTTTTGTAACTATTTTCTATAGTGACGAATATAGAATATATTTATTTATTATATTTATTATATAAAGTTTACATTTTTATAATCATAATTTTATAAATATGATCAAACAGTATATTGAGGATAGTCTTTAATTTTTATATATATGAAAGACGACATAAGTAAACTTTTTGGATATTTCAAAGAAATGATTAATGAAAGAAAGAAAAATGTTATAAATATTAGGAAAATTCAATAATTCGATTGAAAGTCAATATAGTAATGGGATATCTAGAGTAATGAATAAGGCAACATGTCGTGGCGTTTATTGATCATAATCACTTCTTACAGGAATATATATTTGGTTTCCTTGATTGTAATAATGTAATGATGGAAATATAAAATGAAAATATAAAAGCTAAATATATAGCTATGGTACTAGTCATGATATGTTGAAAAATACCAAACAAAGCTATATATAAGAAAATAATTATTTAATTATATCATTGTTCTAAGTACTAATGATGATTAAAAATACTATGAAATGCTCAATGTCATGCTATTCTTGTTATCTAAGATTCCAGCAAAATTGCGTTTGTATTGTGTTGTGAATATTAAGAAGTTTATCAGGACTATATTGTTATTACTCTGGGTCCTGGCATGATTTAAGTTGGCGAACTTCCCTTTTACAGTCATTTCTCCTATGAGAATACGTTCACCTTCACTTTTTTCTCGGCTGATTAAACAAAATTCACTTTCAGCTCGGAGTTATAATTTCACAGATACGAACTTATAAAGTTGTACATGCTAGAAGGGGCAGTTAGAAATTAAATTGAAATGAAGTGCGAATATGATGAAAGTATTAAAAGAGATTAAAAAAGAATATACCAAAACCATAGTTTAGAATCAATGAAATCAATAGTTGCAGTGGAAAATGGTATGATGTTAATTACAAACTTTCTTACATCGCATTAATAAATTACTTTAAATATCTAAATAATTAGGGGAAAACTCGAATTGTTACCGTAAACGATTCAATCTATAGTTTTAATTTAATTCATTTTCTATTTTAATTTAAGCCATTCTATAAAATTACCTTCATAGAGGATAGATCATGAGCATAGGAGACCAAAGTGAAACGTTCGCCTTTGTTACTGTAATTACAGTTACGAATTATTAAAGTCCTTTCAGTGCAAGGGTACTTAGGAAAATTGCTTTACTCTTTTTTTAATTTTCCTACCTTAGTATGTGGGACGTAAATGTCATGTGACTTAATCCTGTGAGATTAATTAAAAGTTATCAAAATTATATTCAAGTACCTCGACAATTTTATCACATTTTTACAATTAGATATATTATTTATTTCTAATATTCACACACATACACACACAGAGTAGATAAATTATTCATTATAAATTCTTAAATAAATGTCATGAACATATTTTCGTCTATGAAAATTTTAGCACTACTTTTATTATTCTCTGCTTAAAAGAAAATTACAGTTGATAGGATAGTCAATACCCTATATTACTGTGGTATTAGTTCTGTTAATCGAAGCATCTATTCATTTCCGCGTGTGTTCAATTCCTTGAACTATGCAATAGCATGAAGAATACTATACCTTGTTATTGACGATTACTACATAAGAGTACTCGAAAGTAAGCACAATTAATGGATTTTGAACATTTAGTAAACAGGTGCGATAAATTGGACAAAAAATCCAACTGTGTTGTTGTTATAAACTCTTGCACTGCTCTTGTAGTGCGTTATTATTCAACATAACGTTTTTTAATATTCATAAATAGCACATATTTAATTAACCAGGTATTTGATATTCAAATTAAATAAAAATGTAGTTAATATGCATATGCCAATTAGCAATGTATTCAATTTGAAAAAGGAGGCATGACTCGTCATGTTTCATTTCTGTAGTATTCATATAGTGAATTATGTTTTTAAAAATGAATATCAATTTTTTAGATATTTATAATTGTTTCGGAAAACGAAAATAATGAATTAAAAAATAATTTTGTCTCTATCTACTGATAACTCTTTGTAAATTACCATGTAGGTAAAGTAGAATATTTTGGTTCTTTAAGAAGTATTCCTGAAGTTTCCCGGCAAAAATCTAATGTTACTTATTTTCTGACTCTCGGAAAACACGCTTCTTCCCACGCTTTGAAACAAATTATTTGTTGAAATCTCATTCTTTTATGTTTTCGCGGACCTGTTCTCTGAAAAAAATCTTCATACACCAAAGGAGTAGATTTCTTTGAACCAAGGATCAAAGTATGCTTATGGAGAAAAACAACATCTTTCTACCTTATCGACTGCTTTTACGGAATTTGTGAAGCTTTTGAGCTTGCGAGTTTTATATTTCCTACTCAGCGTTATAACACTTCCGCTCTTCTGTAGAGTGCGCCGCTTGACGTTGCTAGGTTTTTCATAAGATAAAGACCGTGGTAACTTTTATTTCGTTTGTCTAATCATAAGTTTTTCGTATAATTTAAAAAATAACATATGATATATTGCTTTTACAGTACAGGTTACCAATATTACCAATATTAATAAATATCTTTTTATAACAATAACAAATTTGATATTAAAAGCAAAAGAAACTTTACAATAATTTTTTCAAATTGCAAGTTATCTGAATATTTTATTTAACGAAAAATTATTTAACGGTAAAAATGGAAGTCTATAATTTTTAACTTATTAATTTACTAATATTACTTGTTAAATTATTGTACAAGTCCCCAACAGTCAACAATTTCTAATCACGAAATATTCATTTTATCCTTCCAGTGCAATATCACATCTTAAATGACAGATTTTAGTTAAAAAAATTGTATTTCCCTTGTACTTTATAAACTAACCACTTTTGTTATTAAATCAACCTTACATACATACTTTTGTAATTTTATTTTAAGTCATGCGAAAGTTGATTATCTCGAGAGGTGAACCACGTGGCGTATTGAAAGTCCGAGTTTTCCGCGTTACGTTAGTCATCAGTGCGCACGCTTGATACGCAAGTTCAGCTTTTCCCGGCGCGAATCGATGCTGTACTCCGGTTGTCCATTCATCCCGCTGTGTTATTCCCAAATAATTTCGCTCTCATTGCGTATAACCTTCGACGTTGCGAAATTTAATCTGATACGAATTTATACTGGTCTGTTTAAAACTATCGGGACGACATTATTGGGTGAAAGTACCGTTTTAGACAACTTTTATGAAAATTTTTAATGAAAAAATGAAAAATTTAACGACAATCTTTAAAGAAGAAAACAGAAAAGATAAAAAAAAACATTTCTATCTTTCCTATCGAATTATGTAACAGTGACTGCCCTTACTGGTTATATACACCTTTATTATACTTTGATAAAATGCGAAGATAATTATCTCATGTAATTTAAAGCAAAAGTTACAATTTATTACTTCAGGAAGTAAAGTTCACCCATTCGTCGAGAGACACGTGTTATTTATGAAGATACTATAAAATAATCTTATGTAAATCATAGAACACTTTTATGAGTTTCTTAATGTAACATAAGTTCGAAATATGAACTCGTTCTGAGGCTCGTATTACGATCTAGCCTATCATAATAACATCAATATAAGTGACACTCTGGCCCGTGGATATGTTCAGACTCGATTCATTCAACCTAAGCAGGATTATTTATCACAAACATCGATACGACGTCGAAGTTGATAGGAAGGATCTCGTGTAAGTAAATGATGATGACACAAAAACGTACGTACAGTAAAAGCATCTCGTGCAGCGCAGTCGCCTTGACAACGGCGGCGCCACGTGCATGTGTGCCGTTTTGTCGGAAGCGAGATGGAGAGGAAGCCATCGAGCAGGAGAAAGCGAGTAAGTTGAGTGGACAAAGTGAGAGAGAAGCGGAATGAACGAGAGAAAGGGAAAAGGATCATGACGTTGAACAAGGAGGTAAGAAAAGAGTGGGGCGAATGTTGGTGATCGGAGAGGAGAGAGTAAGGGGTGGTTGAGCACGAGAGAAAACCGCTACGATGTACCGCAGTACGGGGTGGTGAGCTGCGAGCTGGCTCTTCGACAGTGAAAAACCAGTGAGCTGGAGGACAACCTGACACAATCTACAGTGATATGTTATCGGGACTGATCTGTCTTGTCCAAGCAGTTTGCGATCCGCCATTTCCATTCACCAAAATCCTCATACGTTTCGATTCTCATGAATCGCATCAACACGAGCTTTTCATACCATTGAATGTGGTATCAAGGACAACTTCGTTATTTTACGTATCTCCCTGAGAAACTGTTCGATCTTTGTAAGAGGGAAAAATATTCTTGTCGTGTGTGTGGATGTAATTCAGACAATCTATGGGGATGTCGTAACTTTCGTGTTATGTCAAGGCCGATGCAGTATGTAACATGTCGATATGTCTCACTGGTTCAACCACGGTATCTCGATCTTAGACACTTGTCCCTGGATTTCGCTGGAGGAAAATGCGCCACATTACCGCGATATTGAGAATACCGGGTGATATTTGTCAGCGGTTAAATGTTCCGTGAAATTTCCTCATGAGCCCTGATCAGCTGATTCTCCGTTTCTTCGCCAATGGCAATCGAGGCTGTGAAAACTGTTAACGTTCGACGACGGTGAACGTCGATTTAATATTCATCAGTGGTTACCTTGAAAACGTTCCATAGAGTTTTTTCTTATACTTATAATCTCGTATCGATCAAATCCAACAATGAGCGGTTCGTTCTTGAAACGATGAATACGGAGATTGATGAAGACGAAGTAGACAGTAACATTCCAGTGAATATTCATCGAATTGATAACTATTCGTTGTTTATGAAAGAAGGAAAATCTATATCGTGTGTTGTTTCCAAGTGTGCGGTTATTTATTCGTAAAGCATATGACATTTGTGCTGACGTACATTAAGAGATTTACATTATGGACGAAATCTGAAGGTAACATCAAAAATAATTTCGAAACACGCACAGTACTCGGCAAATCATACGGATGCTCTTTCTAGGATATTAGTGGGCAGTATAAAGCAGATCGCTTTGCAACTTGTCGCAACATTTCTAATCAAACGCTTATAATAGTTCCCATCATACAATCGAATGTTTCAATCAAGAACAATATGATGAAATAATATTGCAATGATCATGACCTTAGATACTGACCATCACGTGACTTCGTTTAGATCAATCAGAAGTCTGTCGTGACAAGAAGCTACTACGTATTATTGTTGAATGGAAAGCTGGTCGTTAAAACCATAGCGATCAGTTAAATCGCCTCTGAGAACGTTAAAGCAATTTGTTTAATTATATGTTTATGATACGTTCCCTTTTGATCGATACAACGAACAAGCATTGGCGGAAGCATTCACATTTGCACATGGATCAAAAAGAGTTATGACAATGTGTTGTACAAATAACAATGATCATTTGAATTCTCTGAAATTAGCATCACCGGGAATAATGAGAATGTATTTATCGAATGTATCGCGTACTTTCAACGCATCAATCGTTAATGCAGCATTATAATGTTTATCGATATAATGGCAATAACCACGAGATTGACTGTTATTTGACATCAATTAAAAAGGTGATAACTGTTGAACAAAACATTTTTCAGCAGACTTGCTACACTCGTTAAATTTTTGAAAATTATTGTTAAACATAGATGATAGAATTACTTAGAGGATACTTTTGAGATTGTTATTGAAGTTGCTCACATTTGATAGTTACGCTAGATTCGTTAATAGTTGTTCCACAGTTATGCAATATATGCGAAACGTTATTTCGCGCGTATTTTTAAACAATTTTCCTTACATTGATATTGCAATTACGTCGAGAATATACAGAAACATATTGAAATGTTGTAATGATTTTGATTGTAAGGCATAGAGTATGTTGTAAGAACGCTGCACTTGTTAACTGGGGTCACTAGCCCTGAGAAATTTCTAAAATACGATTTTGTAGATCGATTCTAAACGAAAATTTGCATTTTTCAATCCAAGCGTAATTTAATGTTTCATTCAAACGTTCTGCGAAACGTTTAATAAAGCAAATTTCAAAGTGGATAGTTATTAATTTTCCACGCTTAATTGCCAATATTTAACTCTTAATTAATTAATTGTGAACATACATTATATAGAGGTTACATAGTTTACACGTTCCAGCGCAGTTAAGAGGAATTCAATTAACGAATTCCTCCAATTCGAAAGCATTCGGACAAACTTTTTCAGTCGGAGAACAATTTATTTGATCGTTTGCACGAGAGAACGTTTTCGAGAGATAATTCCAACTTTTGTCAACGACCTGCAAAGATAGAATAATATGTTCCTAAGGATGTAACGCTCCGTCACCGAAGGTGGCAATCATCGAGTTTGATACCTCAAGCGTATCGATTAGAAATTATATTAATACCTCGAAGCGAGTACAAATTGCTTTCGAAGAGATTAAATTCATAATATAAAGAAAATTCCTAATATAAATCATTTTAAGGAACAGAAAGAAGCAAAAGGAGAAGAGAATTAAAAAATCAAAATCAATATTCATAATACGAATTATCGTAAGGAACGGAGGAAAGCAAAAGCAAAAAAGGATCAAAAATAAAGAATCAAATAATTACAATATTCGATTCTATATCGTGATTTTATTAATCTGCTAATCATGATGGGAAACGATTTTAAGTTGTGCGATCGATTTGACTGTTTGAAAGTAATTCGCGACTTATTGAAATACGACGTTTGGACGCATCATATTCCCATGACGTAGTCCGCAATGTGAGCGTGGCAATTTGAGGATGATGTTAT
Organism: Bombus breviceps; assembly: GCA_014825925.1. Classification (NCBI taxonomy): domain Eukaryota; kingdom Metazoa; phylum Arthropoda; class Insecta; order Hymenoptera; family Apidae; genus Bombus; species Bombus breviceps. The sequence continues at coordinate 17,555,015 of CM026184.1, forward strand.
CGGAGGGACATCATAGATCGATTCGTACGCTAGTTGTACGATCACGCGCAACAAAGTGAAGCTTCCACCACGAAAGAAGGAACATCGGGCGAACGAGTCGGCGTTCCGTCAACTGTTCGCCCTGTTTCATCAGCGTAAGCCTCGGGATCCTCTTCGAGGCCAAAACGCTGCCTCGTCGGTTCCTTTACTCGAGATGGGCGCTAGAGCATGGGACTACGAGGCACTGCCGGAACTTCATACCTCGGCGGCCGTTACACCTACTTCCACGCCGCCAAACGCACAGCAGAAGACGCATCCGCCGAGGGTCTACTTCCAGGCAGAGAGTTTGGCCTCCACCAGGAGACGGAGCAGCTCAAGGTTACTTGCTCCTCAATCCTCCTGCAGGAGACGCAGTAGAAGCATGAGTGCATGGGGTGATCTGTCGAGATCGTCGTTCAAACTCGATGAGAGGTATGTTGTTGATATTTGAAGCATGAAGCAAACCATTTGAGAAGTTCAGTGAGACATGTGAGACATTTTTTGGTCAACGAGATTATAATCTAGACGCGTATCGCACATGAAACACATAAAAACACACATGGAATTTCTTATTAGCGCAAACATAACAAACGAATGTAGATTTAAACGAGTATAAGAAATTATTTAACAAATTTTTCTAACTGTGATAAATTATATAAATTTCCAGCCTTTAGCCAGGTTAAACCTTTAAAAAGATAGTACTTTCTCAGATTTCTCACATACTTAGTAAGTTATGTGACATTATGTCCAATAGGTTCTACTTTTATATCTTCTGAGTAACGTCCTTCCTACAATCTTCTCAGGATGTAGGAAGTTAGGCACGTCGTAAGCATTAATGCACAACTTTTCTTCTTGGATTATTTCTTTTACGTATTCCGTGAACTATTATAAAAGGAAACTTGCGCATTTAAAATTTCTCTGTGGAAATGAAATGGAATAACCTGATCAAAATGTACAGCTTTCTGGCTCTGCAAATTCACGCTCGGAGTAAACGCTTGAATGCATAGCTAAAACTGTTAAAAGTATCGCATGCCGTGTAGAGAAAAAATTTAAATATCAATATCTGATATTTTTGTACTATTTTGCACTTTTAAAACTGTTTCAAAAGCGAAAAAGAAGCTAACGAATTTTTCATCTACCCATACGTGTTTCGTATATCCTCTATACCTTTATACCTATATCTTTTTATATCTCTATTGTCACGCCAGTTTCTTTCTAAAATACAGATTTAGTAATTGATTGTTCTATTATAAAATAATATACCTTGTGGCCCTGATAGACTGTATTAGTATTAAAGTCGTTTATTAATATCAAAATCAATATCGATATAGTAGAAATAAGAAAAATATAAAACAAAAATACGTAAGCAATAACGCGATCGTCCCGTGTAAATTATTGCTCTCTAACAAAAATAAGCTATTTACTTAACCCACTTTCAACTTATCTAGATAAATTACGTATAAGATATAAATATTAGTATCGTTATGATCAACGACAATATATCAACATGTCGAGGGCATGACGAAGCAAGAAAAGAAAACGAAACAAGATGGGTATTTACACATATAGTATATACATACTATATAAAATATGAAATACGGTAGAATCTTGATTATCCAAATTAATTGTAATTTTTATACATCTATAGGAAATTTAATACATTATACATAGCATGCAAAAATATATAAAATATTTGAAGTACAATGTTTATTGTAATACTTTGTAGAAACAAATCACCATTTTGTTTGAACTTTTTTTGGCGATATACAAAATGCTTGAATTTTATAACATGCATATTACATTACCGTTTGGATTATTCGTTTCTCATTATAAAAGTAGCGAAACGTGCATATGAATGAAAAATATGATAAACAGAGAATAATGAACGTTAGAACGTTCTAACAACTTTTAGCAATATAGCATTTATTTAACAATATTATGCAAATGGAAACTATAACGTAATGCAATAACATGGATGAAATGTCAAAATTGTAATATAGAAATTAATATATGAAAAAGTGAGAAGGAAGAAGAATTTACATAGGACTACATAGGATTAAAATATCCCGCTTCAACAGCTTGCAGTTGTAACACGCGTTCCATCCAATTTTGCTGAATTTAACTTACATGTTGCTGTATCTACGCAAATTGCGACATTTGCATTTCATTTTCTGTATGTTTTCGAGTGGTCACAGATGAAACATATACACTCGATCACATTGAAATATGTCTGTTATTTTTTATTCCTTTATGTTGACGTGTGTTATATGTTTCGCTGACATTTTGTTAAACTAAACCAAAACTGGCAACTTATTTATTACCAAGTACACAATAAACATTATTCTCCTTTCTATTTATTAGCTCTTCTATCATATAAATTCGTATACACAAGATAGCCCATATTGCGCGAACGAGAAAAAAAGTAGATTCCATCAAATAAACCAGCCGATACCTCATCCTAAAACAGCTCCTTGTATACGTTTGCTAAGCTTCGGTCTTGAATTATCAGTGGCCGTTTCAGGGACTAACCAAGCGTGTTTTACTGTCAACGCATCGAAAACCAATAGCGACCCTGGTTCGGTAATATCGAGAAATGTCAATTAGGGATTTCGAAGCTTTCATTAAGCTGGAAAAAGGTCGACACACATTTCATGTAGTATCACACGGACTTAATATCAGAATTTCTAAGGGAAATTTATTGTGTAACGGAAGTAGCTTGGGATTTCTTAGCATATAGGCATTTCTTGATACCATGAATTTATATCGTGGTCGTCATTATTTTCTAAACGTAGACTCTCATTCAAGTTTGGATCATCCTTCGGCGTTTGAACGTACGTTTCTGTGAGAAATAAGAACATTATGGCTTTCATTTTTAAATGCAGGACGTCCCGTGGTAATAATGATACGATTGGCAAGACAAATATAGAATAAAATTGTTTCATACGACCGTTTCTTTTCTTATATTACTGAATCGCCTTGTATAATTAATACATAAGCGTAATGCGATGAAAAGATAATATTACGAATAAAATTACGAATAAAATATCTTTTATAGAAGAAAGTAATTTCTTTTAAAACTAAGACATGCTCCATATGTTTGAGCCAGAGCATGTATTTTCCAAGATTTTCGTCGGTACAAGGATGAAATAATTTAAATTTGCATCACATTCATTTTTCATGTAACGCTATTCAAGAGCTTTGCACAACACGCTTTTCTCTTATTTCCCTTTTTAACGTTATACTCGTTAAACTAGCATCGCGCGTGAAGATATATAAATTTACTTTCAAGGAGTGTTGTGAAAGTTCTTGAACGCTTGAAAGCGCTATGTGTATGCTTGTGTGTACTGTAAAGCTACCAGCTAACGTTGGAATTTACCATACGTAGGATAAGAAAAGGAAAAATTTTGTACGTGGAAAGTTTGGAGTATGTATTAATGTTAAAGTGCGAAACCATTCGATAATAGGAAAATTTCAATATAATCTCATACGTATATGACGAAGAATAATATTTCTTTCAACAGAAATTATATAACAAATTTAAACAGACTTTGCACTGCTTTTGATATCTATAGTGTTTCTTTTTCCATTTATGGATCATATCTCTACAGTCTGTAAATTGTTATTCTTTTTGAAATAATAATATTGACAGGACCAGTTATGGGACATCAAACATTTAAATTCATAAATTTAGTTTAGATGATATAAACATTTTTTGATTTTGATATTTTATATAGATATTTTAATTTAAACCTACTGTTTATTAAATCCTATCATTATTGCACGAACCTTAAGAAAACACACCATTATATTACAAATTGAAATTAATCTAGAAGCACGGAATAAAAAATTTGACAAATATTCATTCTTGAAATGATTTTATATAGAAATTTTTAAAATGTATATTCAGCAGCTACAGCTTTAATTTCGTCTGAAAACCAATTTTCCTTAGCCCAGGCCTGAATTTTACGTTACCTCTTAAAAGGCTTTGGGGAAGATCCGCCTGAAACGAAAGGATCAACTCTCTTATCCTTCCCGTATTTTTGTACGTTTGCAACATGAGACGCTTTTAGAACTTTTAAGTTCGGGTACCACTGTTTCACGCAAAGCGTGTGTATTTCGAAAGTGCACTTTGTCATATTTTTTCAGAATGAAATATTAATGGTACTTCTTTCCGAATGGCTCGGTTGCCCACTTTGTTCCTTACCTTTTATACCAGCCAAACTGCTATAAAGTCGAGTACGGTCCCTGACAAAGTGATACACCTTTTTACGAAGTTCCTGTGACATCGCAACTTCCTTCACTAATCTTTACGTTCATGCATCGTCAATGGACGATTTATGGATAATTATACTTTATAGGCGAGTCGAGGGAACGTTATAATTATAAATAAATGCTCCTATAAATATGATTTAACATGATTTTTCTTTATGGTAGCTGTAACAAAACATGGACGAAGGATATCTATGAAAATATATTGAAACACAATATGATTATCTGCCATTATTTTAGTTGAATATCCGCTGTTATGTAATACGTTATGTGGTATCTATTAAAAGTTATTGTTTCTATATCGTGCAAGATTTCCATAATACATTTATGTCTTGCATTAGAGGGACTTTAGTTTACAAATTGCTTTATGGAGGAAATGAGAAACAGGACATCTCAGTTTTCCACGTTGGTTATTACCATAAATCCGTCCTTGTTAACGTACCTTATGATCCACGATTAACCGCGCTTTAGTAATTTTGTGGGAGTTTTAGTTGGCGGGATTAAACGTTTATTGGTAAAACACAAAGTAGTAAATTAAAGTAGTATATGTAAATTGTATGTAATTGTATGAAATAATTATTCGAAATATAGTCAGCTATAGAAATCCATATACACTTCTCGAATTTTGTGTATACGACATAAACAAAGCAACTAAAAGTCCACTTTGTCACAGAATCATTTATATTTATCACTTGAAATTAACGTGACGTAACGTGAAACTTTCAAAACTCTTCGTTTTCACCTTTATATTTAAATTTCTTCCTATTTCCTGCGTGTTTTATGTTCATACATGACATGAAGTTCAAGTGTATATTATATTCGTTAAATGAAAGGTGTCGTTAAAATTAATTCGAGTGAGTGAGACTGCTGGGTATGAATATTTGTGTCACATCATTTCTTCGAAAATGTGAGGGTATTCATGTATAAAGGTCATGTTTATTTTGACGCTAGCCTATTTCACCTGGATTGTCTGTATAGTGAGCGAATTCAACAGGAAAGTTGAACTTGCCTGTCGAGACAAATAAAAAACCGTGAATGTCTCAATTTGCCGCTGCATTCTCTAATGTGTTCCTGCCAACGTGCATAATAACTACACATTTTAAACTACCATTCTAATGGAAATCGCTAAAGTACAAAGGAACGTAGCAAAATATACGTAAAACGTCTTTGAAAAATGTACCATTACGACACTCACTCGATACACCGTAACCAATTTTCCTATTTAGTACTTTATAGTATATTATAAGTAAATTGCAAATTCTTATTCAAATTTATAAAAAAGATTGTCGTAACGTTTAGAGATATAATAACTAACTCCGACTATATGAGATATTAGGATAGAAAACAATAGCATAGGAGAAATGTTAGAGATTTTTTTTTGAAAAGTTTAACGAAACAAACAGAAATCCATAGTTCATTTTATGGTAACGAAAATTTATCTAAAATTATATCTACTGTTGATTATCATTACACATCACTAGAGAAATGTAAATCCATAGTAGCGATCATCTGAGAATACAGAATCAAAGTTCGGACCATGCAGGTACATATGGGTAGAGAAATCGATGTCGTATCAATTACGAGTATGAAGCTCGTTCCATACGAAAGACATATAAATCAACAAGAATAATCTCGCAATGATATCTCGAGACCAGAGACATTAAACGTATGTCAACGAATATCGGATTCGTATCATGAGGATTCGCAAGAACAGTTGGTCCAAACTTCTAGATCCCTGGAGATTAGTATAGCTCACGGAGGTATCCGAATATTTGTAGAAATTATAATTTTTATGTTATACGAAACGCTCTGAAATTTTATTAGCATTGTAACGACTATCATTATTATATCTTTGCGAAGCTTGAAAGTTTACCTAGATTTCATTTTTTGAGATATATTTATAAATACATGAATTTGCATAAACATTTACAGTCTAGATATTATAATAGGAATAGTATTAGAAGTAGTATTAAATTTTCAAATATTTATCAAGCTTTGTGTGACCACTGTTTTATCATCAGAAATAAAAGCTTAAATTCTCAGCCTTTATCGGTCGTATGTCACTCTCGACATGCTATTGTAATTTTATCGTAAAAGTCATATACAAGTCACGTGGAACGTGATAAAACTCCGATTTGGAAATTACGGCACTAGTATTCGATAAAAGTTAATTGACGTTTTAACTTTCGCATAAAATACTTTAATCTTTTCGAAGCTTCAATATATTAGCAGCTGTGAGTTTGTTATGCAATGTTATGCGAGATTGAGTACGTTATTCTTGCATGATGTCTTTTACCTTGGTTAAAGGCAAGGTCGGCAAAAGGCTAAAGGGTTGATTCTCACTATTACATACTGAGAGAACGAGGACCACATTCTATTCCGGCGGTTCTTTCATGTTAATCCTCGATCTCGAGTCTGCCTACGGATTTTGTATTCCTTTTTATGCCTCATTCAGTAGACTTCAATGCGGTGCCATTACGATTAACGACTGCAGCCATTATTCTGGACGTTATTTCGCTGCCTCTCGTGCATCTATAACAGCCATATTGACATTGCCTCTTCTACAGTTGAAACGACAAAGTGAAAAAAGTGGTGTAGAATCGTTCTGATGAATTCCTGATTTTCGTAAGAATTATTGCGGAACCTGGATAATCAGAACCAACGATTATTAAAACATTCATTTCGATAGTTCGATGTCTCAAAATTTGAGGATGATTGCTGCGTTTAGATGAAACACGTGTTATAACCCTAAGCTAGCGAAACAGGACATTGTGCTACTAAATTTTTCATTACGTTTTATTTTTCTTCCTTTTCATTCTCTTTTGTTAGCTTTTATATTAGGATTTTTATACCTTATTCATGTTATTGCATTGTATTGTGTTGTGTTATGGTTTTCATCCGCATCATATCATTCATAAAATTGTTGAATAAATGCTTTATTGGAGGAACGAATTAAAAATTGCCAGAATAACATCTTTTGTTCCTATTTAATATTAATAGTTATAATGTAAATGGAAAACAAATAATTTTCTTATATAAAGTTAATAAATTTTCTCGTATGATTATTTAAACATTCAATTATGCTGACAGCGTTTGTCACGATTAGTTCTGATATAACCAAAATTTTACGATTCTACTAAAAATTCTACTATTCTACTATTATAATCAATATTTACATTTTTTTTACCATGGTGTTAATATAAGTTCTTATAATTTGTTTGTGTATGGGTATACTAAATTATCTAACGATAGCGATAAAGATCAATAAATCTGTAAAAACGTTTTGCAAAATTGAAAGGATTCGTAAGTACATATTATACATACAATTTTGAGTGAATTGAGCACGAGTTAGTTACCCATTCTACTGCAGTAGAATGAGTCGTGCATTGGTGAGACGTGATGCCAGAGTCTTCCTATTTTGTTTAGAAATTATTTATAAAATAATTACTAACACATTGGTTACTAATGTATCGGGTGTAGTTTTATAAAAGTTATTAGTCAACTTCAGAAGTATTTCTTACCTAATTCGCTACATAATAGATCTAATTCTATATAAATAATCTATCGTGTGTCAAAGTTATTCGATTACCCAAAAATTCAATTCCAATGGTATTCTTTGATTTATTATACATTGTTTTAAATTTTTGTTTCTCGTCTGTGGAGTTCAATTTATTACTCAAATATTGCAGTTCTCAGTTTGTGCGTATTCTAACATTTGAAAAAATCGATGCAGCTTTTTTATGGAATAGTTGACCTGGAATGTTAGCGATTTACTGCGTGCTACGTTATGCCTAAAGCCGATATTTCTTTCTTTCTCTCGGATTCAACCTAGTTATCATTGTGTGGTGCATTACAGTTGGCTGAAAACTGACGATAATGGTTTTTGTTTTCCAAAGCTTTCTAATTTCAATTTTTTTTATATTAGAAATTCAATGCGATGCAAAAATATTATCCTTTTTCACTTCGTTCTAGTTTGTTTTTATATTGTATTCTTTTTTTTTACTAAAACTAGAAATGAAATTTTCTTTAATACATCGAGAGAAATGTTTTAAGGATAGATTAGGTTCAACAATAAACATTGTATGGAATATTTGAGAAAAGACTGAAGCACAGTTTCATAATTTTTGAAGAAATGTAAGAGATAATACGTCACATTATATTAAGTTTATAGCAACATGTATATGTATATTTACATGTGTATAGATTGATATATACATAATATACTTATATGTGTTAGATATATAGCTAACATCAACATTATGAAATGATGTTAATTATATTGTTTGACATAATGAGATAACGTAATAATAAAAGAAGTAATAAAACGATATAATGATTTGAAATAATGCAGCAACCATACATTTAAGTACTATTCATTGATATTTATATGGTATTTAATTGTTTGTTTCAGGTAAGTGATAATTCGAAAGTTGTGACTCCTATATTAAGTAAGTAATTAAATTTTAGTCTACGTAACGATAGATTATGAAAAAGTTTAGAATGAATAATTTCACAGAAAAGTATAATCTGCATAGAAGGAACAAAGCAGTTAAATGAATATACATAAGCCTAAATCGTAAAATCATGAAAATTGGTAGTCGTGTGAAAAAGAGTCTGATGCATCTATTCCATAATCTATAATAGATCGATACGTTAAATTTTTAATCTATGTAAATATGAAACGAAGATGAAAAGCTTTTATATCCTTTCTTTCTTTGAACTTTAATATTTTATTAAGCTCAATTAGAATTTTGGTTTCGTGAATCGCACTAGAAAGGCAAACAAATCTTGTGAAAAAGCGAGTTGCTACGTGTAAATTATACCATTTGAAACAGCTCATAGTTCATAAGTTTTTATTACCATGCTCTTTATTACGCGTACGCAGTAAGATTGTATCCTCGTATACCCCATTATTTGGATTTAAATTACCGAAACGCAAAATAACAGTTTCATTACAATACTTTTATGTTTATAACCGCAATCTCTGTTTAGCGCCATTTGATTCTCAATATAATGATATGGAAGGTGTAGAAACCTTTTTTTTTTTTATTTTAAAATCACAGTTTCAAACTGTGGCTTCTTAAACACATAGTTTTAAAGAAATATCTTCATCACGACTCAAACCTACCTAACGTGTGAAGATCCTATTAACATTATTTTTGCTGTGAGTTATTTTCATACAGTGGATAGTTATGCAGACTCAAGTTTTTAAAAATACCAAAGGAAGCAAACCTATGCAGAGATCTCTCATAGATTTCTCATAGATATATACAAATTCGCAATCTACTTACTTTCTGTACTTATTTAAATATTTACTTTATTCAATCAGCAACCTTAAAATTAAGAAAATATTTCTTCCTACTTATAAATGCTTATAAATCTTGTTATTTAGAAAGTTATTCGCATCGAGTATATTCTAATTAGCAAATATTTCGTAATTAACGCATTTCAAATATAATTTACGACATATACGTATCTTTGGTAATTTTGTTAGTAGTTACGTAATATCTACTTGTTACCAATTTTGGTTTCCTAAATGAGTAAATTAGATACGGGTAAGTACTGAATTATACGGTAAACCAGCTTTCACGGTTGAACGAAGTTCTAGATTGAATAAACGAGTTCATAGTTCCTGTCAAAGTTGAGTGACTGCTGGTGTCAAACAGTGATAGTAATGTCGTTCACATGTACCGTTTGGGAATCGATAAACGAATCCAGTTACGCAACAGGCTCTCTCTTGTTCCATTTTGTCATCGTATACATATAATAGATTTTTAGATTGGTTCAAAATTTTATCAATATAGTTAGAATTGTCAAATTGTTTTACTATAATTTTAATGAAATTTCAAAAATTTTATATTCGCAATAATTTTCCACACCGAATGTTGAATTTCTCTCATAAATCATATATACTGGAAAGATTTCATATAAAATGTGAGTGTATATCCTGAGAAGCTTTCATGTAAAATATGGCTCTGACACTATTCGGCGTTAAATGCAGTCGAAAGCTTTGACGTTAGGCAAAGTACTCAAATATATACACGTTTTTGAGTACAAGTTCTACCTAAATGCCAAGTCTTTACATAGAAGTTTCACGATGTAAATATCTCAAAGAATTTACACAACATCAGCTATACCTTCTGCATTTTGTTGCCATAATATCGTTAGCTTTATAGCACTTGATAAACTGTGATTCAGCCGTAGTAGATGTTTATATTTAGTCGATTGCTCTTCGATGAATGCACGTGTTCTTAAACAAGAATTTTTCCACGCGGCACAAAGAAGCACGCGACCCAGAAAAACGTCCGGTATAAAAAGCCAGTGGAAGTGTATCGATCGTCGTGACAGAAAAGGCTAATTATCCAGTCTCGTTTTTCAAAGATAATGTGAAGAAATTTGTTGCTTCTACAACTTCTCATTCATCAACTATTCTCTGTCCATGCAATGTATTCGTATAAGCAGGTGGCATTTTTTGAGACATCATTTGAGACGACACGGAGGTAAAGCAGACTTCATTTATCTCGATTTATCTCGAATCAGGTCTCATGCGATACCTACGTGGTACCTATTCATAGCTGAAAATTATGCAGGAAAAATACAAGTCCAGTTTCGTTAATTTTCTGACTCGAATCAATACTCGAATTTAGTAGAGAGAAGATAAAAACTTCTTTCAAAAAATTTTGTCCATATTTCACTGCGTCAAAGCTATTGATTATGAATAAGTATTATGATATAGAGTTCGCCTCGCATGATACCTCGTCTCGAGATAAATCTCATCATGTAGAGTATAAAATGTAGAGTTATAGCGTAGAGTGTAGAATGTAGAGGCTATTTTCGATGAGTAATGCGCTGGTTCACTGATCGTTATACAGTGCGATATTATTCTATTTGTAGATGTGAAACGTTCGGTTAATACGTATAGCTATTTTTATGATTATATCGAATCTATTAGAAACAATCAATCAGACTTACATTCCTTCCAAGTGCTTTTCGAGTGATAACTAGTACTCGCTAATATCATTACTGATAGCAATCATTATTGTCGGTTGACGATATCAAGGATAGTATCTTTTATCAAACGGAAGCGATTTATCAACCGTTGGAAGCGGAAGGTATTTCCTGTTTCCTAGTTTATTTTTCCGAATCGACTTTTGTATCTAGCAAGGGAAATGTTGTTTTATCTCTGTTGGTAAGGTAGATATCCATGAAGCTTTTTCAAGTGCAGACAACCTTCCTTCACTTTGCATTCGATTAATTCTGAGCGTAAACGATCCTAATTTCAAACATTCTACCTTACCGGTAGCTTTCAAGCTCGTTGGAGGTGAATTTCCGGCCACTTGGCGCAACATAGTTGGGTTTTACAAAATTTTTAAACAAGATATTTCTGTTTAAAACATTTTTTAAAACTTAATAATTATGTAATATTATATTATGTTATATTAACAGTCATTGATCTGCAATATTCGTTTGAGTTACACATTTTTCTCCTGGATTTGTCTAAAATTAACGTCATCTATATGTCACTTAGAGTTTAATAAATTTGGGTTTAGCTTTAGGTTTTCAAATTTCAATCCGCAATTTAAAACTTACAGTAAAGAATTTTTATGGTCTAATGTAACCTTCGAATATAATTTGAAATGTTCAACGAAATTTCAAAAGTAAAATAATTTTATAGCAAATAAGTGTTAAAATTAATTTTTACAGTTTCATATTATACAATCTTAAACTTTATTCATCTCTCCGTTCTAGAAACACATGGAAGATAAATAATAAATGATGAACCCAGTAATCAGGCTATTTCGAGTATATCTCAGTAGTGAGATTGTTATCAGCGACTGACTCCCCTCTTGAGTATCGTGATGATGGTTCTTCACTCTGTATCTAGTTCCAAATTTCTTATCCTCCCATTTTAGCGAAAGTGGGGCTCTCAATGTACTTATCTTGGAGAGGGATTATCAAAGTCTTGAATGTTCACTTCAGTAAGATCCCGAGTAATAAGGATGAAATACGATGACATTGATCGCCCCACGATTTCATTTCGCTGAAAGCTAAAATATGTATGAGAATCGTTTCCGAAATTTTTGTTCCATTTAAATATAAATAATTAACTTTTATTTTGTTTCACCTAAATCTAGTCAAACAAAATTTTTTTATATTTCAATGTGAAAATTCTCGTTTACAAGTCACTTTTATCCTTGACTCGGCAAATTTTTACGAGAAAATTAAAATATATTTTTAAAACAGAAAACAATAATAAATTGTTGTTCTACGCGAAGTTCAATTTTTAAAACGAAGTTTTGATATAAAAGCAAATTTTTAATTCAGAAAATCAAACCAACTTGCGTCAATATTTAGGATCAATATTTTTATATTAACGAAACCGTAGTGTCAGTCAACGTTGTGCAAGGATATGCACGAAATTTCTCACCCTCTGTGATGAAACATCTGCTGTTCAACAATTAGGAATACACCTCGATCAGAGTACAATATTATTGGAAAGTTTTGAAATTATTAGGAATGGTTAAATGTTTTTAACAAAATTTAATTTCATTTAATCGTGAATTATATTAGAATACAGAATATAATACAAAATATATATTTAATTACTGATTAATTTTATTAATTACGATAATAAATTCTATTTTTTGTTTTCAATTTTACTGGCGAAAGGAAAGATTCTATTAAAACGATGTGATTGATTGGAGAATATATGTTTTATTTGGATTAATTATGTATCATAGGATGAATTTATTATTATTTGTGTAGGTTGATAGGAAAATTGTCGTTTCTAAGTTGTATTGGTTAAGGAATTTCCAAGTAATATTGCACCTCGTTTCCTGTGATTTACCGAGAACGATTTCAGTTTCAAATTATCTTCATTATATTCCCATCTTTAATTCCGAGGAGACGGAAAGCCAGCAAAGTAATAACAAGTGAAGTAAATTATTACAAATTGCAAAAACAAATGGAAACGAAATATTTCGGTTCGTAAAAGTATATAACAGGTAAACTGATAAATTTAAAAAAATGAAACTATATTTAAAATATAATATTACTTTTATAATTTGATAATACGAATCATATTTGACATTTACATTACAATGCAAAAGGAGAAAATAAATCGAATAATTTTCTGTTCGTATGACACTCGCCTATCGATTTCATCTTAACATTATTGCCACTTATTACACTGCCGTGACTTTTGACCCATCGATTGTATTTTGGTCGATGTTCGACTTCTCTTCCCTTCGAACGGCGCGAAATAAATTTAAATCGTCTTATTGTAAAATATTTGACTGTTAAATAACCAATAATGATATATTTGATCGATTTTGTTCAACCATTTCCAATTGTAAAAATTTCCAATATATATACGATATATCACCATTTCAGTATCATCATTTTCACAATGATCACTTTGTTACATTGTATTACCAAATATTATCGATATCAATAAGTCAATTTATTTGAAAATAATTTCTTCTTCAATATTAATCCCGAATAAAGTTTAACACTTTTGAAACGAGTGTTGCATCATGGTGAAAATCCTTATAAAATATAAGCAGCTCACTGTAGAATTTCTACGCAATGGAATCCATTATCTTTCAGCTACATAAGGAAAGAACCAAATAAAATTCTGTAAGCAGAAATTGCAAACTTGTCGTCTTTAGCGGATCGCTAAATCTACATACGTATTCGTGAGCATACATCTAATCTACTCTTCCTGTGCAATGGCAATGACGGCGAGACAAGTTTTTCATTCCGTACAAAGTGATCTTTTCGAGTGTGATGAAAACGCGGAACCGATCTCATCGGTCGTAAGAATGCAGTATTCAGAATCGTCAAGCACCGTTTCTCCAAGCAGTTGTACCCGCCGGATATAACTAGGGAAATGAGAACCAAGATCCATGTTCTGTGTTGCCCTTTGTGGAGTCCTGTGAATGTTCGACGGCAAACAGAAGATTGGTTCTGTTCCTCGTGCTGCTTTCCTTTTAATGGATGCTTTTTATGACATATCGTATAACCGGTTTTGTTATAGCAAATGCTTTATTCTATTTGTCTTTTGCTTGTCTAGAAATTTTTTATATATTCGAAATATTATTCATAATTCGTTGGTGGTACAAACAGAAGAGAATCGAACGAAAAATTTGGAAAAAATGAAAAAAGTTCTATTGTTTGAAAGTATACGCCTGCATCTTATTTTAGAAGCTACAAGCCATGGATCCAACTACTGTCGCTTGTGATTAGATGTACACAGATTTGTCCATCTTCCATATCCATTTACTTTACGTTTTCCTCCGGAGTTCCTTCGCTTTCAACCGATGTATTGGAAATTTTATTAAGGGTATCTTATTAAGTATCACTGTAATGTTTAAAATGAAAATGATACTGCTACAATTCTAAAGTTTAACAGTAGAATTATCAGAATAGTTGAAATGATTAATTTGTAAAAATTGTATGGATTTACGACAACGATGCACTTTTGTAAATTTGTCTGGCACTTAATTAATTTGAAAACACTGATACTGATTTTATCTGAATTCTTTCGCTACAAGTTTTATACTTCAGCCTCCCTTAGATAGTCCTAGTGCTAAATTTCTAATATACCACTTCTCTCTTCAAAATTTGTTAAAATTATGATTCGATCGAAGTATTCCAAAAAATTTCTTGCACGGGTAAAACGTCGATTCTGTTCGTTACAATTTCTTTGAAGAGAAATCAAGTCGCAGCACTGTATTAATATTTCGTACTAATTAGCCTGAAATGAAATACGTGAAACGTATTTACGTATTTTCACAATTGCTGCAATGAAGCAATTAAAACTTGCTTCATTATTTAATTGAATTTAAGAGAGAAGATATTGCGTTTAATTTAATTAATTTGTATGATTTCGTGGTTTCGTGAAACAAAGAAAGCAATCATAACTGTCCCAAGCCATAAAAAATTGTCTCATAATTCCAAATAAACAGACTGCGCGTTCTTTCCAGTATTAATTCAGAACAGACTAAACAATGCTTAATAAAAATATTTCACAATCAATTGGTCCAGATTCTTGGACGTCCTTTGATTTCGAAATCGATAACGTCGCGTATGAAACTTTGGATATGCTATCGCGGACGAAGCAAAAGTTAAGTCTTCTTTTATAAAAGTAGAAAGTGAAATTGACGATCCTTTGCTCTCTCAATTCTTATGAAAAAATGATCTTTAGAATTTTCTAGAATAATTTCTAACGTAAAATGTTGTTAAATTATTGAAATATATTCGCTCATCGTTCAAAACTGAGCTAGAGGTAGAACTTACGATTTGCATAAGCGAGATAACAGAGTCAGAAGATGATCAATGATATTTTCCTCTTCAATTTTGCTTTCACAAAGTGTTATAGTTACGGGATCAATGAGATTTGGTACCCTTGAGAATAGAAAGAACTTTAGAAGGTACTTTCAAAGTTCTGACAAGGGTCAAGGGAAATTACGAAAAATATCGAAATATTTTACCATTGTAAAAGAAGGAAAAGAAAGTGTATTTTGAATCTCTGCTTTTAGGTTTCTTTTAGCCGCTAAATATCATAACACAAATTGTTTATATTTTACATATCTATGTCTATTATGCGCATTCCGTGTATTTTAATGCGTTTAATTTTCCCATAAATGCCTAAACATTCGTTTTCTGAATATCGATAATGATTATTTCATTTTTTCCTCAAATTTAAACAATACGATTGTGTCGAAAGATACTTAATATTAGAATTACCGATAGTTAACACGAAGCTATTTCTACCAAAACCAGTGAAAATGACTGATCTTTTAAAAATATGTAATAATAGAATATTTTTATATTTATTGATTTATAACTTTCTTACAGAAGGAATTCAATGTTATGTAGTAGATTTTTGATATTATTAATCCATCTGGGATCCTTAAACGAGGGTCGACACATTTATAAAATTGTAGAACCAGACATTTTGACTGGTGTGGTATTTCTAGCGTTAGCATCTAGCGCTCTAGCGATCGATCTGGAATTTTCCTGATAACTGATATCATCATATTGGATGATACGCAGTAAAAATTTTCAAAACGTGTGGCAAGCTGTACAAAACGAGGAAACTGGTTAATTGGGATTCGATAAGCATATCGCAGGACTCTTTTACATTTTGACAAGTACCAGTCATTTTGTCTGGTATTGGTATAAGTAGCCTTGATACAAAATTATTTTCAGTTTGAATATATAAAAACCAAAATAAAATTCATTACATTATTCTTTTAGTTATCGTTGCGAAAGTCATTACATCATTGCGGAAAGGAAATATAACATGAAGTAGGAAATTTAAAATAAAATTGTAAAACCAGTCAATTTGATTGGTGTGGTAGTTCTAGTGGTAAAGAACGCAACGCAGTTGAAAACCAATACGAGTTATAAAAAAATCTTCAATTTCACATTTCTATGTTGTAAAATAACAATACCTGTAATAATTTCATAAGCAGAAAATTACACGGAGCTACCAAAGGATTACGCCATGTCGCATAATGCACTTGGTGACCGCTAAAAGCGTGTCCCTACTACACTTTTACATTCTAGTCTTCTTCATACGATCCCCATTTTTCCAATAATTAACAAGCGTCTCTTTAAATCCAAACGTCAGCATTGTCCGCGTTGTCATTTCTTTTCCCCTTCGTTACACATTAAATCATTTCATCTTCCCAAGTTATCCTCTCCCATTACCTTTTACAACCGAAAGCAATAATTATTCTCAATGTCTGCCGCCGAAACGCTATAACGTTACGGGATAATTCCGCGACAAAGGTTCATGCATAGAGAACGGTTGTACTTTCAGCCTCAAAGCACATCAATGGAAATCGAATTGAAACAACTGGTGAGAGCACGTTTGGCGAATACAGGCCGAAAACTTGGGTTTAGCTCGTAATTATGGTACACTGGCTCACAAAAGTATTATGTATATATTGTACTGTGGAAAATATTTTGAAATGTCATTAGCACAAATTAATGGGTAATGTGTAATGAAATACGATTGTCACTGTCATATTGGTAAAACTGGAAATTACGTTGAAAATGTGTCTATACAAAAGTCACAAAATATTTGAACCTCTCAAAAATCAAACTGATTCGACTTTGTTATTTTGATGAATCTGTTAATTTCGTTACGTAAGTACACGATTAATATTCGATCGTAAATGAACAAATGGCTCAGATCCATAGGTTCATTCGCCGTAAGAAGATATCACAAATAATTTCAAAAACGAAATGTTCTGTACAACACACATAACGTATTTATCAGAGTTCTCTAAAGGTGTTCGAGTATTCTCGTGAGCTATACTCAATGCTTTTATACGATCGACGAATTCAAAGACTGTGTCAAAGGATCGCGTCATTCGAACGATATTATGAACTTTATCGAGCGATATAAAAACGCAGCCTAAAAAATCCAACGGGATAAAAATCCAAACGTTGACAAAGACCGACGTGCATACACAACGAGAGAATATTGGTGTGAAAAGAAACGGAAGGCAGAAAGGGAAAAACTGGGACAGAGACCGGCTTCGGTTATAGCACATTTTATCTCGGAGATATATGGCTTCGGCTCGCAAATTGTGCTGCTTTATAACTGTTATACGCTCCAATGCATTGTGTTGACGAATTACGCCGCTATGAGAGGAGAAACGTTTCTGCTATATACAATTTAATCAGACGAACGATTTTGAGGGGAGAATTCCCTTGAAACAAGATTCTCGTATTTCTAAAATTCCTAAAACGGTTCATTAAAGCTATGTTTACTTAACACTAGGACTAACAACCTATGATATAGAGTTAAATATTGGATTGCCTGATAAGTTCGTTCCTTTTCTTGCTGATACGTATTTCGAAGGATGTTAATTGTTTAAGGATATAGAAGTACACGTATCTAAATGTTTTCGTAAAAGAGAATATTTATAGAAAAATAAAATAAACAATTTATTTCAAGTATTATGTATTCTCTTAGAAATATGTGAACGACAGAGAAAAAAATCTAATATCGAACATTTCAATTGTTTTGGTAGATGAAATCAATGTTTAACTTTTGAATTTCTTGTGGAATATTTTTCACGAATTTTTTAGGAACATGTTATTTTAGTATGCATAATTCTTTCTCAGAGAATGTTTTCATCTTTCGCTTTTTCGAACAGATCCAGAGGAAACAAATGAGAAATCATAAAATCTGGTCGCGTATATACATATATAATTGTCCATGCTCTTCCTTTGGTACCAAACTGTTTCGATAATAAGATTATTGCAGATCGAACAGTTCTAGGAAGAGGGACTCATTAGGATTTCGTTGTTTTGATATCGCGGTTTTTACAGTGTATTTCTGTGAATTATTATAAAATTTCAATATCTTAAAGTCATAATTTCAAACACATATATTGTACGAATTAAAATAAAATTAATTAAAATACAATCTTCCAAGTATAAATGAATGTACAATTTTATTAACAAAGTAAAGATTGTTCAAACAAAATGTAAATGTCGAAAGTAAGTACGTAGCCTTCTGTCAACTATACTTGTACTTAATAAAGCACTAGCAATTAATTACACATAGGATATTTTTTAATCCTCTGACGCAGTATTTTGAACTAAAAATTTCTCTCAAAGGAAGATACCATAGGAAGATAATATACCATAAATAAAAAATGTATGTTCTTTTATAAATATTTTTCTATCGAGGCAAAATAAAACTTGGAGACAGAAGATAAGTTACTCGTAATTACCAATTACCTTTCTGGTGTTTTCTTTTTAAATGTGAATTCGATGCGAAAATGAATATTTGTATTTCTGATATGATTTCGAAAAGCTCCACCTGTGGACTTGCAAACGAGGAATACGGAGGAAATGACAGCTACGTATGTCAACACGTTGATCTATAAATATGCATTACCTCGTTATTCTAAAAAGGAATACGCTTGACAGACAAGTTTCACGCTTATTAATCCAGTGTGTACTTCGAAATTGAATTTTATCTACCGTGATATGTAATTCTTTTGTAGAAATATTTTTATATGTATGTATTAAACATTGTTCATGAAAAATCCTTTTTCATAGGATATCTCGAAATTCTGGAGTGTTTAAATGATAAAATTTACAATGCAATTGTAAAATTGGAGTTACAAGTTGTTGATTAAGATACGTAAAAACAACGAAAAAACACTGGGGCAGACAAAGTTATTGAAATTAAAAAAGAGATCATTATTTTATTCTTTTTATTTGCCGGTAAATCAGAATTTATTTTCGTATTTTAGCAGTCTGTGATCATTTTCAGGCTACACATGGCTTTCAATAACAATGCAGCTCAAATTTTTTCTTCGTATTTCACCGTTCTAATAATGTTACTCTGCTGAATGTCTTTGTAATTACGAAAAGCTTGCACGCGGTATTGTTCTGGATTTATTATTTTACCACTGAAAATTCGAGTCTCTGAATATTATTAAAAATATCAAATGTTGAATGTAAAGCTTAAAATGTGACGATAGAATTAAAAGATGCGTTAAGAGAAGATAAAAGTAACAAATTTTAAAATTTTAGGAAATTTAAATATCACAGAAATCTGCTTTTTTTTACAAATATCCCGACAATCTTTTCGAATATTTGGCCAGAAATGTTCAAAAAACACCACAAGTTTGCTTGTCAATAAAACTTCAACAGAATAACGAGTGCTAGGGAAATAGGGCAAATCTTCACGAAAACTCGATACAGATATCGAATTTGTTTCGAAAAATACAAAAACTATACAAAACATAATTTTTTTCTAGATTTATAAAATTCTCGCAATTTTATTTTCCAAGCACATAAATATTCCGCATGTTTGACAGATCGAATAAATCCGATATAAATATGTGAAATAAAATATAATACACACGAATGCATTCGATCAGATATTAAAATATACTTTTCAGCTACGAATAGATTTCAAAGACTCTTTGTATCCAGACAGAATTCTCTGCATTTTTGCACAATAGTAGCAAATGGATGAACCGTTTTCAAAGACAAATCCGATAAAAACTTCATACCACGTTGTTTCAATACATAAGGAATTACGTATTGTACCGGAAAAAGTTAGTGTTGTTTGCCTAATTTAAACAGTACCTGTCAAATCAAACATGTATCTTAATTAACATTGTAAATATTAATAATAACTTATTTCGCTTTAATGAACCTTTTTTGCTAATTAATTTTTCGAGATAATTTCATTTGTTAAATTCTATTGTTAAAACTCGTACATTCTTTGTACTTTCTTTTAATGGATCTTTTCTCTGAAGAATTTTTGAAGATAATTATATTTGTTCGATTAATGATTCCAAAGTTTTGATCGGTATTGTGTCTAGAATCGAAGATAATAATTTCGCGATGTCCAAAAAGGAAAAATGAAAGCGAGGCAAGATCACGTTGTTAGAAAGTGATGCGGAAAGTTTCCCAAGGGAAGAAGAACGAAGAGCGATTGAGAAAGTAACTTCTGCTAATTTGGGGCCAGTGAACAACTACAAAGACGAAAATTCATTGTACATCGAACATACCAAGTAGCCGCAGGAAGTAACGAAATGAATAGAAACAGACCTCATTGCTAAATTTACTGCGTTAACGTCGTTGAAGATAATTATGCGAATAAGTCGAGTCATTTTCTATAGCAATGTTCCATGGTCGTAATATTTATATAATTACGCTTTTACATCGTGATAATATTCAACATTTATTCTTAATATATATTTGTGAAATTGGCGTGAGATAGGTCAAGAATACTAGATGTTTCAGTGTTTCAGAAAATAACATGAGAATTAAAGAGAACTAAAAAAAAAAAAAAAAAAAAAACAAACAAAACAACGGAAGAATACTGATTTTTTTAAATAAAACGACTCATTGACGACCGTAAAAATGCTTAATAAAAAGAAAATGTTCTCAAAAGTTCATTATTTGCACTCATAAATTATAAATCAACACGTCGTTTATTTCATATTTCCATTATTGATGCATCACATATGTCTTTTTGTTTTCTTATATCTTTATTACGTCCAAGTTCAACTTATAGTTCTTTGAAACAGTTGAATACGAAGTAATAAAACTGTTTCTAATTCAGCTTAGACGTTGCATAGCATTTGGAGTTCTCGAGTTAACAAATTGAGGAAAATTTGTGTCCCTTTCACATTTCCAGAAACGTGCATATCGTATAGACGTCGTATGAAATCTTGTTGACGAACTCTTTTCTAATTCGAGTAAAATCTAGCCGTGAAATTATAGAAACTGGTAAAAACATTATATATGTATATAATACGATAGTAAAAGGTTACAAGGACGCGAAAGTGAGAAGCCACGAAATGAATTTTAAGGGGAATTCGATTCACACTTTAACTGAGTTTTCAAAGCCGATCGAGATTCAGGCTGTTAAAGACAGGAGTTTCTAATTCTTCTCAATTGGTGCAAAAGAAAATTGGTCAACGTGGAACCTATCGTAGAACGAAAGAGTGTAAAATTTACAATTTACAATTTTATGCAAATTGTTCTTCCTATTTTATATTAATATTTATAAAATAATTCGAAATACTTTTTCTTATACGCGAGTTAGTCGATTAGCTGAAAAATTCGATTATTCAAACAGCGTGTATCGCGATTAATTAGGATAAACGAAGTTCTACTAATAATTTACTGATAACACGTTTCTTTTCTCTTTAATGCAACTAATATATTTCTAGATAGATTCTTTTATTTACATCACTATTTTATCTAGGCATTTCTCTCTTCATCGCTTACGTTCTGAACACTTTTAAATGTAAAGTTCTATTATATTTTATATTAAAAGGAACGATGTTAGGAATTATGTACGTTGATTGAACATATTCTACTTTGATCGATAAACGCTATGAATACTTAAAATAGTAGACCATCTCTCTAACTATTAGATGTCTGTATATGTGTATGCATGAATATGCGAGTGAAAATGATAAATCCGAGATGGAGAATGTGAATATAACAGCACGAATCAAACGAAACGAGTAACAAAAAATGAAGCAACTGTGCTGTGTATGTATATACATACACATTTACATACGTTGCACGAGTGCTCGAAGCGGAAAAAGAGGACGAGTAGGGATTAAAAAATTAATAAAAAGGAAGGAAATTCAAAGGAAAGTGGACGTTTCTGTTGGTGGATTAGTGAGACGATGTCAAAATGCCTTCTGAAGTGAAGAGATACGTTGTTGCAAATTTTTGTGAAACAATAATTGAAAAGAAAATGGAAAACAGAATTGATAAAGTATGCTATCTGTGGTTTCAATGAAATCTACTTTATAATACTTTCAAATACATTAAAGGTATCGCTACATATCATAAAATGTTATAGTATATAACATTAATAACTTATGAAAATATTAATTAGCAAGATACGATACGATGCAACTAATTCAACAGAAATTAGAAAAATTTTTATTAAATATTTAAGATATAATTGGATACCATAATTTTAATTAATTAATTATTTATATAACTGATTTTTCAGTGTTCTTTGAATTATGAGGTAATTATGCTAGAGATAATATTAATGGATCTATTAGGAAACACGTATTATTCTCATAAACTACGATTTATGTGCGTTAAATATTATAGCCATGATACAATTTCCATTTATATTGATGTAGCAAAGGTTACGTCAAAATGCACTTATTTCTGCATATTTTAACATTCATTATGAACGGTGGCAATCAACCATACTGAACGATGAATTTTTCTTCAACCACATGGAAAATAGCATGTATATCGCCTCACAATTACATGAAAGATTCGTTTGTGTCGTGTTAAAAATACGAGAATAATACTAATAAGTAACATAAAAAATCATATTTTTTGTCTTCGTATCATACAAACGAACAATATAACATATGAAATTTGAATTGTTTATTTAGAAGTTTGCCAGTGTTATATTAAAATTCAATACGTGACAGATAGAAATGTTAACAGATCTCGAACATTATTATTAAAAAAATTTTCTTTGTCATATTTATAACTTGACAACCAAACAATCTGAGGATAATGAACGATATAAATGAAGAAATTTCTCCATAGTGTTTGACACTTCGTATCATACAAACGAACAATATAACATATGAAATTTAAATTGTTTATTTAGAAGTTTGCCAGTGTTATATTAAAATTCAATACATGACAGATTAACAGATCTCAAACCTTATTATTAAAAGAATCTTCTCTGTCATATTTATAACTTGACAACCAAACAATCTGAGGATAATGAACGATATAAATAAAGAAATTGCTCCATAGTGTTTAACACTTACAGATGCCAATTAACAATAAATTTTATCACGTCGTAGTATTCTACGATAGCTTTATTAAAGAATAAAATCATCCTGAGTCTCCTATTCGTAATTCTCTAACTAAATTACATTCTGTCAAAGATAAGCAAGTATCCATATATTTTTCAGCGCTAGCGTATATAACGAAAGTAACAGAGCAATGTGATGAAAATTCAGAACAAAAGAGTAATATGTGGAACTTGTTTCAAAGATGAAAAACCTCGTACAGCTTCAGAAAGACTATAACAGAAACCGTTTCAGAGATGAAATGAAACGCGCTCAAAATGATCGCGAAAATGAAAGGCGACACATTGTGTAACGTTTGGCAAACTTTTAACAAATACGAATTAAGAGAGAAAAAGAGAAAAATTGGGAACGATAGGAAAGAAAGAAAACCGAAAGGAAGCAAGCTGCATGTAAGTAGATATGCGAGGTGAAGCAAGAATAACAGATCGTGGCGGGTGATTGTTTTGGGGCGTCTGCGCCTGGTTGTGCGAGAGAGGACCACCGAGCGACCAGCAGGAGGCGTCTAAGCCCTCGGGATGCCAGTCGATTCCGAGCCGCCGCGCGGTTGAGATGCGAGCCATCGTGCTCCTAAAACCTCCGTATCACCGTAACCTCGTGCACTTCTTATCTCTCCTCGATCGTCCATTTTATCCTCGAGCTTCCCATTCGCCACCCGAATCATCCTTATCCTCTCATTTCCTCCGTTTTCCCCGATAACTCGCTCGCAATCGGGTAAAAATTATCGCGTAACATAAAAAAAATAATCGCACACGTGAATCGACGTTTTTTCTTGGAGCGTTTATTTTCACGGTGTAACTTTCCTCAGAGGAGTTTCTGGAGGGTCTCCTCGGTGATTCGGTGATTCTGAAACAAGATTACAAGAAAATTTACACAATTGAGAAGGAAAAGATCAGACTAATGGCCGTGAACTCATCGGATCAGGTGTTCTCCGTGTTTTCCGGAAATATCTTCGGATTTGGTCGTCGTTGGCTTCAAGGTATCCCGAGGGATTAGAATAACGAGAAAAGTAAACCAACATCCGAGAACAAACAAGAATATCTTCCGGAATCAGTCGGTGCACGGTCACTCGTTACACCGTTGTTGAATTAGGATCGGTGACGACGAACGGAATAATTTCCCTGACGCGAAGTATCTTCGAACGTGACGCGGGACATCTACGAAAATTCGAATCGCCGTGAAACGCGGGAAAGTTTGCAGCAACGAGGGGAGAAAGAAAGGAGAACTCGTGATCAGTATTTCGAGTTTGTTGCATGTGCGAACTTGGCGCCACCTATCCCGCGCTATACTTATAACGTGTATAACGTATCTAGATATAACATCGTATATATTAGCCGTATCTCTGAAGACATCCCCGAAAGGGTTCAATCGCTGTTCTTTTCAAGGGACGACATTTCAATCTGGATCGTGGCGTTGTTCGATAAATTTTCGGATAGCCATACAGACGCTGGTCTCGACGATACCAGCTCCACTGGCATCGCTCTAATTCATTTATTCTAATTAGAGTTTTTTAATTGACTACATTGGGACGCGCCAAGGTGATACAAAGAGACGGACAGTCCCCTAGGAAATGAAATCGAGCATCGATGCCATCCGACACTCGCCTAGAATGTAACACGCCTATACTCATCAGAGAATAACGAGAAAAACAAGCGCATATGTATATACATACGCATACGATCTATACAAGTATAATTTTGTATTTATCTATATTTAGAATATAGTTGTTAAGTATAATTAAAATTAAGATAAAGAGGGTGAACACGAGTGATCCTCTTGAAGATGCTTATGGTAGCAAAGCTTTAATCGAAAGTAGACAAATCCTTTTGGAAAGGGTGATAGAGAGAGACTCGAATTCATCGAGAAATCAATTAATCTGGCGCGCGTATAACGATCGATTTTATGCCAGTGAAACAGAGCACAACGCCAGTTTTGTCCCCTGACGACGATTCAATCCGCTCTGACATTACGACGTCATTGGCTCGCTATAGTGCCCAATTACGAATGCATCTGTCCAAGACGAAGTCAGTTTTATAGCAGTTTTATGGTAATTGGTTTAATCTGTTTGGTTTCCCATAGTAAACGAAGAGGATTCGTGATATTCTGCCTGGAAACATCTCGATTTCCAACTACTTGCAAAGATTACATATATTATTCTTCAGACACTTTTGTGCCAACAGCAGGCAGAATACTCGAATTAGTTAAATGTGTTTCGTTATACTTTGTTCCCATGAAAATTTCATTTCGTCGCATTGCATTTCTGGCGTCAGCATATGGAACGTTAAATTTACAGGCGTTTTCGTAAATATTATATGAGTTTTTATATCACGTTTCGCGAAGATACGATAATTCCTTGGAAAAATGTTGTCGGAAATACGTTGAGCTGAAAGGCGTTCCCAAGGATATTATACCCTTTAGCTATTAATACATTCTCGCATTAACGTACCGGAAATTCGAACAGTAAACTTAATGAGAATAGCACGAGAAATTTTTACGGAAATTCGACCCAGTCTTCGGCAAATATTCCGCCCGATGATACTCGCATGCGCAAACTAATCGTGCTTTGGCTCTGCTCCGCATAAAAAATGCGTTAATACACCTATAAATTAAATTCTTAAAAAATTGCGGCGATGAAATTTGTAAATCGGATTGACATTTGTAAATTACGTTGACCACGTGTTTTTTTATCTAGGAAAGCTTGCGACGGGCTTTTATTCACAATCTTTCTATCTATCTATCTATCTATCTGTCTATCTCTTATCCATTATAGAACTGCGTACATTATTTTCTTCGTGCAGATTCAATCTGCTTCAATAAAAAAATATATTTCGATTTATAATCGTAAAAAGAAGAGAAAATGGCCAAAGGTTTTAAATAATCTGTTGAATGGATAAATGCTTTTTCCTTGAATAGTTTCCAGAAATAGTCTCGCAGAAAGATCGTTAAGATAAGATCATTCTGCAATAAAAATTTAGAGAATTCGCAGGTGTTGTATCGTCGTTGTCCTATCGTCCAATTTTCGAAAGGCAGGAATATATGCTAGATAGACAAGCGATCGATAGATTTTTCTGCTATCAACTTCCAGAATCGGATTATGAATTTGATTTCGTTTGGACTGTCCGGGGAAATCAGACACGGTCCCTTAAGCAATTCAGGGATGCATGTGTTCGCGAAACGAAAAAGCACGAGACATCAACCCTACGCACGAACGATAATTAACGATACAGGTCATACGTAAATACGATTTACATAAACTTTATCGTAAACTGACAACTTGAAAATCTTCGAGCTGATAAATTCAAATATATAATTTCGTCTACAAAACCAATTGTAAATTGTTGCAGCAATTTGTTCCGTATCTATCAGTATATTGTTTGCTGTATTGTTTGGCGTAGTTATTGCAAATATGCGAAAAATATTCTGTCCTTTCGCATTCGAATCGATTTTTAATCGCGCGGAATTTTTGCCGAAACGTGACGAGTGTTTTTTTTTAATTTTGTACTGCCAAACGATGAACTGTTGAAACGAACAGGCATCCATTGAGATTCTTTTTTTTTTCATTCCAAATAACACGTGATTCGCAATTTGACATGTATAGATTTTCTTGTCGTACTAATCTCCTCTGATGGACGAACTGCGATTTTTCTCCACAGTGTAGTACTTTAATATAGCATTTTTTTGCAAGTTTGTAATTTTTATTCGATTTGATGTTATTAGAATAAATCTAACTTTTCCATTCCCTTAGATATGAAATTTTGTGTTAAATAAGATGCTTTTTCTTTAATTTGTAGTCCAATTGACAATTATTTTACTCGAGGTTTATTTCGCATTCTTGTTAGCACTCGTATGTGCATAACGAACTCAACAGGTGGAACGAAGTATACGAAAGTTGTGATCGAAAAGCTCTCTGAATGAATTTGCTATTCTCAATTAGAATTATGTATCAATTAAACTATATCTGTTCTCAGAAAACTACAAAGTGAATCTAAAACTACTTTCAACGATTTAGGAAAGACATTTTCAACTTGAAACTCGTGTTCCTGCTTACGCTGGTGTAGACGCGTTATTTACAGTGCGTGTCACTGTGAGAAATAACGTAATTTCGGTGAAACATTTTATAATATGCAGATTTGAGAAATGTTGTAGTAAGTCGGGAAAATATTCTTGAAAGAACGCGCGTAAGACAGAATTACGATTGCAACACGAATCTCGTTGGCAAAAGTTACTTACGTCACTTTCAACTGCATCTACAGTGTCTCATTCGTGATTTCTACAGGATAAAGCGCTTTCTCAGAAAATGCAGCTTTTTTGCGACAATCAAAAGTATTGAAATCTTCTATTTGTGCTCATATCATGGAATGGGTGACATGAGAATTAAGAGAAACGAGTAACAGACTGACTTTTTTAAATTAAAAATATCTCGAAACGAAAGTCTGCACAGTACTTCCATTTACTTTTTGAAATCAGAATCTGATAAAAAAAGGTGAAATACAAAGATGATACTCGCTTTTCCTTTTACGTTATAAAAAGTTCTTTCCTCCATTTAAACTTGAAATTGTGAATTAAATTTCCTTTTAAATTTCGGAGAAAAATTTATTTTATTAAAAAAGAAAAGGATATGTAACTGGTTTATAACTCTCGTTTCCCTGGTTTCCCAACGTTAAGCAGAATATGAAAAAAATTTTGTTAACACGCGTGATTTCTTGTTTCATTTTTACGTTAAACATTTCCTTGAAACGTGAAAATTTCAGGATCACAGTAGAGTTAAATACATCTATTAAATAAAGTTAAAATTTATCATATGGGAAAGAAGTTTCAAGTTCTCCGGAAAATTCTCTATCATTTGACATTTCATTCGTGAGAATGAATGTTCCATGAACAATCTCTAGCATACACCCTTGTTATTTCTTTGAACGACAATAATTCTGACGCAAGGCAGATCGATCATACGATTTGTCAGCGTCCAATTCGTGAGTATCGTGGTACAGATGAAAATTGACACGCGAGGACATACGATCTCTGGTTTCTCCTTTCTAGTTGAAAAACGCGTATCCCGCGTGATTCGACTCTGGTGAAATGGATTTTACCACGGATCGTTACTACGACTAGCATCAAATTGAATTCGCATCGTTGCCAGGGTTAATTAAAGCCTCTGTTCGTAATTAATTGGACTTGGTGGCTGGCGATTCGTCTGCTTTCTTGTAAACACATCACCCTTCGAAAATCCTCAAACTCGCGTTGGTTCATCTCAATAAACAAGATTAAAGGCAGAAACGGCTGTGTCAAAACAAACGTGTCTTTCTCCTCCACACTCTTTTCCGTTACCTGAATATTAAATTCCTAGTCTATATCGATCTTATGTATCACGTTCGTCGTGCAGATAGTTCTTGTTATTTCTGTATTTAGAGATAGGATCACAATAGCTATTATTTTATTCTTTGGATAAATCTATCACACTGTTCTGAGTTATTTAGCTTTTTATTTAGCCTTTATTTAGCTATTCAGCACTTAAACTCGCCCCGCTCGACATTTTTATATTCTTTTGATAACTGTATTATCACGTGAGCGTTTATTATATATTCGATAAGGCGCCTTTATGATATTCAACACTGAATCATCGATCGCGCACCTTTCTTTTTGTTATTTCTTAGATTATCTTCTGCGCTTCTCAATATTATTACTATTAATATTTTCAATAAAATAATAACTAATTATTGAACCTGGGACCATAACCTATCGTTATTTCTGTATTTAGAGATAGGATCACAATAGCTGTTATTTTATTCTTTGGATAAATCTATCACACTGTTCTGAGGTATTTAGCTTTTTATTTAGCCTTTATTTAGGTATTCAGTACTTAAATTCGCCCCGCTCGACATTTTTATATTCTTTTGATAACTGTATTATCACGTCAGCGTTTATTATATATTCGATAAGGCGCCTTTATGATATTCAACACTGAGTCATCGATCGCGCACCTTTCTTTTTGTTATTTCTTAGATTATCTTCTGCGCTTCTCAATATTATTACTATTAATAATATTTTCAATAAAATAATAACTAATTATTGAACCTGGGACCATAACCTATCGTTATTTCTGTATTTAGAGGTAGGATCACAATAGCTGTTATTTTATTCTTTGGATAAATCTATCACACCGTTCTGAGCCGAAAAACCTTTATTGCACTTTCTTACATGGACCAGGGATAAAAGCAGAAGAACATCTTAAACCTATCGATTAAATCTAGAACTATCTTTTAGTTACTATTTATTTTAACTAGCGCATCTGCATATGGATTACGAGTGCGAACTCACGTTGTCATTTTCAACAGTTTTATTCCTGGAAAAAGTTATTTCTCCCCCATTTTACAGACAGAGATTTGTGTAGGATGTCGGAGAAAATGTCAGAAAGTTTGAGGGTGCGTAATACGCACGTCGATTGTGTGATAACATGTAAGGGAATATTTCGTTAACTTGCGTGATACAATGAAGATTTGTTTCGTGATTCGTGAGTATACAATGACTCGTGAAAGTGTTTAAGCATGCAATCAGTTATAGAGATATTTTCTGAATGTAGTATGTATGTTATATAAAGCACTTTGGAATTACATTAGCATTGTAATGAGATATGTCAATCGCAGTCAATTTGGTGAAATTTGAGACAAATCTGAAAATGTATATAGAAGTTAGAAGACATTTATTGCAAACACATGAGTTTGGTAAGGATCGTTAAATTATCTAAATAATCAATTAGCACTAATTACGTGTTTCAGACCACTGTTCATGCCGCAAACTACTTTTTTACTAAGCATATATTTGTAGCAAGTGGCGTTCGACTTTTATATACATTTTCAAATTTGTTTCAAATTCTACCGATATAACCATGATAATCGCGTCTCATTACATCGCTAACAAAGTTTCAACGAGTTTCGTACAATACGCATAATTTATTCGCGAAAAGTTTCATATTCGATAATAATAAATAATAACGAAACGTTTGATTGCATTTGTTTGTTCTTACTGATTTCTAAAATAAGAAGTATGTATCAGCGTAAAATTTCATCCGCAATGGTATTACTTTTCTTTGATGATAGCTTCCAAGAGTCAAAGAACGCATAATTTTCTATCCGTCAAACAATTCAACCCTCTCGACGAATTAAATAAATGGTTACATCCAAACTTTAGGCCTATTTGCCACTGTAACATGATTTTCGTCCATCTATTCATAGCAAACAGCCCCTTTGTCTTCTCCCTTATGAAAATATGTTCCATTCGTTTGTTTGACATAATAGGGTTCACCCCTCAATGACCCTACCCGGCCAATACTCGTAACCAGTACTTTTACTACGAGTAACGGGCGTGTCATCGTGAAACA
The DNA here is from genome assembly GCA_014825925.1 of Bombus breviceps. NCBI lineage: Eukaryota > Metazoa > Arthropoda > Insecta > Hymenoptera > Apidae > Bombus > Bombus breviceps. The sequence goes on from CM026184.1 coordinate 17,586,047, forward strand.
GACAGACTTTCCCAGCCTATTTGGAGAAACTGTTCTAAGCAAAAAATGTGACTTAATTCATGAGTAATTTCGTCTTGTTTATGAAATATATCGTAGAACGTTTATGGATATACCTTACTAATAATTAGACTGTATATTTTTTTACATTTTACATTTGTTTGTCAACCTTAGACTAACGTTAATCGTACAGATGTTATCGAGATGGCCATGTGTGTCTATAAAAATAAATAGCCGTTTGATTACTTTCGCTACGTCTACTAAATATCGGACATTATTAACCTGTTGAGTCGTTCATAGTTTCTTTTTGCTTTGTAATTCACGAAAGCTATTTCCGTGATCAGAATTGACTTAGGGAGCATAGTTAACATCAATAATAGTAATGTTTTACGCCAGAATGCCTTATCGTTAGAAGCAACAAGCATTTCAGAGTCGGGCTGATTTAATCAAAACGAGAATTTCAGTTCCGAACACGGTACGTATTCGGTAACACGAATTAAATATTTCCCTTTGTATCGCGATAACGGAATAATGATAATTTGAAGTTAATGACGTTTATTAGCTCCACGTATATCAACTGAGATTTGTTTGTTTAATCGAGTTGAAATGGTAAATGGTATGCAGTGGCGGGTATGTAACTACAGACACAGCGCACAACCTTTGTATTAAATTTAATTAATTTAGTCTGTAATCAGTTCTCGAAATGAAAATTTGAAAACTGTTCCATACTTGCAATGCTTAAAGGCATGAGAAATGTATTTTTAAGTATTCTTCTGGAAATTTTTTTTTTTATTTACTTTCTCTACTGGAAATTTGCAATCAATTCTCTTCGGAAAAGAACGATTTTTTTTTTTTTACTGAAATAAGCAATCACGTCGGTGACTGTAACGCGATTATTTGATTAACGACGAACCGAGACACGACAGGTGTTTCACGAGGAACGAATTTCTAGAATTGAAGTAATCAACAATCACGCGAAATTAAACGGATCTTTTAAATTCAGTTGCGGCGGAAGTTCGACTTCGATATCGAATGACTGCGTAATTATAGTCGAGTTCAAGTTAATTAACGCTGCTGCATATGGAGGTGGCCGTGACGTATTTACGTTTTAAGAGGTCCGTAACGAACGAACGAACGAAATTCCGTGTGTTTCTACGAGGAAAAAATTGAAAGCCATGCACAACCATCGATGCGGTTTCCGCGTGGGAATTTTTATCTGAATGCAAAAACGTAATTTTTAGAGGAAGGTCGCTCGGAAAGATGGAAAGGGAAAATTGATTAGGGAACCTTTGAATATTGTAAAAGAAAAACGAATCGCTATCATTTTTTATATTTCGAAATAAAATGGCGAAAATCTGGATTACTTCTTCGAATCTATTCTCCTTCTGAAATCGTTAATGAACAATTTCCATTCATAGAATGAGATGTAATGTTGTATATTAATTTTTTACTAGATATCTATTTGCATTAAATGATTTTAATATCCACGTACATTTTCAGATTCGTTTCAAATTTTAACAATATAATCATATTGTGCTGATGAAATTTCAAAATGTTCTATATTGTATTATATAATAATAAAATAAATTTACACGTATAAAAGCATGTAACTTTAACAGAAACTTACATCGTTGCTATATTTTCAATACTTATATTTGAAATAACATAGCGAGCAGTCCATCTCTGCATTACATAAACAGTCAGCAAAATTTTAATAATATAAATTTCAATAATCAAAACAAGATACTTTGAACTTTAACATCAACTATAAATATTGAACGAAATTCATCTCCCTTAAAAAAAAAAAGGAAGAAAACGTTCATCGAGTTCTATTGCTTTCTTTCCGACCAGATATTATCCAGTTCATATTTAAAAAAAGAGATATCTGAAAGAACTGTAACTAATACTATACGATTATATGACAATGTTTGTTCGTTGTACTGTTTTCACTTGCCCTTATATCCAGCATTGGTTGAAATTTTTTAAAACATCCCTTTTGGAATATAAAGCGTAAAGTCTGGCTGGCCAGAAACTTTTTCACGCTCGTATACGCCAACAAGAAAAAAGGAAAAGAATTTTTTCGTTCGAATTATTTCCTCTTTTTCATAAATATGCGCTAAAAGGGAAAAGTAGAAACAGGAATACTCGATTCCTTTCATACAATTTATATTAGATAGCCAGCTGAAATCGATCCCATTAAAATATCGTACTCGCGAGCCTTTGATGATGACAGCCATATTATACGATAAACAGCAATAGCTCTACGAATATGGCGTTGTATAACATTTTGTTTTGTATTTTGTATCAAATGAAGCAAAGCCACGATACAATGCCATGACGATTCTTGCACACAAATGAGTTCCATTGGTTTATGCGTGAGCCGATGGAAGACTATCGAATCCACATTAATTCATAACAATACGCAAACGTACTCGATTGGTTCACGTTGATTCGCGACCAGGAAATTAATTTTGATAGCGCTAACAAAGGATGGACACGGACGATTATAATGACACGTCAAGTAGGCCACCGAAATAATTACGCACTATTAAGCGATCTGTGGATGGAATACCGATGAGAGGATTGATTTTTCGATTACACCATCAGTGAGCGCGCTTAACACGTGTCATCGCGTAAACGGTGTTTAACGTATCGCGAATAAAATTCGTTTCATACAAAACAGAATTTCTTTTGTAAATGTAGTTGAATAGACGATGAGATAATTAGCAGAAGCTGTAAGGAATTCCAACTTGAAATACAGTTGAAAAGGAAGATGTTTAGGATACGGTCCACGATTGGAGCAACTTGTTGCATTTCGGGGAATCTTTGGAATTTGCTGTAATGGCTCATAGAATGTGGCTTTACGAGGAATATATATGTGGCTATACGTATATTGAATGTAGAGTAGAATTGTTTGTTTCATTATTATTTACTATAACGTAGCTTAAATAAGAGTTTTAAGAATTTTTCAATTTGTTTAAAACTATTCGAATAGCGTAAACAAGCATGTAAAAATTAATTGTATACATTTTCTCAAAGTTTCGAAGAATTGTCATGATGTGAAAAAGCATATCAAAATTGTGAAAATTGAAAAATTAAGTGATTATTTAATAGATTTGACGTTATTAAAGTTTGTTGATCAATTGAGATTTAAGCAACAGTCAGATCAGAAAAATAATCTAGTAAACAATTACAGCGATAAATAAGAATGTTTAAAAACAAAGTCAGTCTCTTACATCAAAATTAAATCAATATATTTTAGAAAAATAGGATAAAAATATTGTTGAATATTATTTATCACATAATTATTTACTGAAAACTATATACAGCTTTAATTCATTCTACGTCGCAAATGAATTTCTAATGCTTCGAATCAATTAACGTAATTAAAAGCTCCGCGAGTTCTCGGCGATAAATCAAATAGAAATATGTCCAGGAATTTCTATTCGAGACGCAATCGTATGGAAAGAAAATTCAATGGGATCCAAAAGTAGGCCACTCAAATGTTACGTCGTGTTACTCAAAACACACATGGAATATCAATTTTCTCCCATGATCGATAGAGCGCCTAATTAATAACTCGAATTGCTCAAGAACGTTTTAATTGAATTTTCTAATAAAATGTAAAAAATCTTAAGAATTTTTATCTTTTTGTTGCATTCATCATAGCGAATGAAATATCAAACAAGAGCTTTTTCCAAACCTCTGCCTATTTCTGCTTCAAATATACAGAAAAAGTACGATTCTCAATTATAAAGAGCTTATCTCTCGAGAAGAAATGTTTCCTGTGCAAATATATTTCTGCGATATTCATCTCAATTAGTAATACTATTAGTAATCCTTTAGCAATTTGAGGTAATGTGCTACAAAAATTTGTTGATAAAAGTTTATTGATTTAGTAATAGGACATCTTTTTCGTAATAAACGATTGATTTCTTCACGCGTTACTGTCTATAAAAAGCTTTTTAATCAAAAGAATCAGAAGTCTAGCAACACATTGCTATTTTGCAGCAAAGTGTGCATTATAACTTTCAGATGAGTTGCAATCTCATATTTATTAATTATTAATTATAAATTCCTGGTTATGATATTAGGTTGTCCGAAAAGTATCTTTCTTTTACGGACACGTCTTTTACAACGACGCATCTTTATAGAAACATGAAACCTAATCTGTCAAATGTTGTGATTTTTATCTTGATAAAACAAAATGGATCATAGGTAATTCGATAAAATAACATAAAACGGAAAATGTTGTGTATCCATTATTTCCTTATAAAACGAAAGAAACTTTTCGGACGACCTAATACAGGAACGTTTCTCTTCGAATGAGTTGGATCTCTCTTTTACATACTTTGATATTTTTTACCAAATTATATTATATCTTTGCTTCGACATCTTATCGTCATCGATAACTTCCGATTTTTCTGAAAACAGGAGAAAATATAAACAACAATCGTCGCACGATAATAATGGCGTTTACAATAGCTATTGTTCCTTATGGAGATTCAACGAAGCGAATTATCGACGTTCGACATTACAATTCGCATTTCTCCGCCCTTGAATTTGTGAATTCTCCCAGAAAGAAGATATTCCGGCTCGCTGATTTTATCAATTTCATCTTTCTGCGTTTCCTGCCTGCTCATTTGTAAGTGTCGTTATAATTTACAAGAATAATAAAGTTAACTCTCCATGAAATTAATGACTTTCAAGGGTTTTTTCTCGACGCCTTAACGATACTTAAGAATCTGCAATCGCTAGGTTATTCCAGAAAATTTCGTTTCAGACTTTAATTTTGTAAATTGTTCTGCGTACAAAAGTACCCTTCTGGACGTCTTCTTGAAAAAATAGTAGACATTTATTGGAATCGACCAAGTATTTTTAATTCTTATGTACAAACGTCTGCATTTTTGTCACTTCCACAGAAACCTACTCCTTTCAATTACTTTGTATTTTACTTACCAAATTATTGTCTTATTTATGCATTCTCTGCATTTTTACATTTTTAATTTTCGCATAAATGATTAAAAACACTTAGTCTATCTATTAAAATGAAAGACACGTACCTAAATGGTAAAGCCTCAAAAATTCTCCACTACGCTTAAAAGTAGCGAGGAAATAAAAATTCAAATTTCTCTCAGAGACCAGTGTTCTCTAATTAAAAGCTAAATTGCGTTCAAATTCAATATTCTTCAGTTATATTATCCTATTAATTATTAGTTACATTTCTATATTCAACACTAACTACGCAGAATAAAATCAGCAAAATAGTTGTTCTAAAAAAAAAAAAATCAATTTGTACTCATCATTGCTTTTTCTGTTAGAGCGATACCTTCCTCACCCTCAAAATCTTAAAATCCAACTTTTATAGTTTAGCTGACATAAAACGTTTCTCTCCCCAAGAGCTTTCGATTTCCCCTCACGAAATGGCCGTGAAAATCAAATTAATAGCAGGGCCAGTCGAATTCCTCCGATAGCGTTTTTACAGAAAGACGATATACTTTTCTCGATTTCATTGAGGGTTGCTTAACCGTGCCTAACTTTTATTTATTTCGTTCGCTTTGGTAATAGTGTCAAAGAGCGTATTGAATAAACTGCTGTCGGTATCGTAAACAGATCCAAGTGGCTTCGATCGCGCCGAAAGATTGAAATTCCTCGCCGTTTGGATCTTGTAAACTTCCACAGACGGCGACGCGATTTGGACGTTTAATTTCAATCCGCGATTCGAGCTTCAGTTCCGCGCTTTTAGTTATATTTGATGTTTGTTCCCATTTTATTCATATTTAACAATATTTTATTCATTCTATTCATATTTAACAAAGCGTTTTCAAAAATATCTCAGAATTTGGTTACGCTTCTATACCTTTGTGTTTATAATTAGCAACACGTATACCAAATTGAACAACTATTTAAATAAAATATTTGCGAACTAATTATTCGTACGATATGTCAGCGTATTTGGTTAGACGTCGCGTTGAGATAATTAAGTGCTAGTTAATTTGTAATCGGAAACTTGTAGGTATGTGACAGACTTAAAAAGGTGCAAATAAAAATTCAAAGAGGAGAGAAATTTCAGAAAGAGAAAATATTCGCAAAGGGATAAAAGTTAGAAATTATAGAAAGTATTGTGAAATTTTGACCTAGAAATGGGAACTAAAATTTCCATTCGTTCTGTTCCAATGTCATGAATTCCCCTGCGGTTAAATTCGAGGATTTTTACGGAGCTTTAATTTGCTTTCGATTTTATAGAAATACGCAGCGATCGTAATACCGTCGAGTTCTACGTCAATTAATATAAATGTAATCCGTAGATTACGAGTTACAGATCCTCGTAATTAATGGATTTTCTTGGTGATTGTTTCGCGACAAGTCGGGGTGTGTTTGACGTTAAACAGAGTTGAGAAGATTAGAATCGCGATGTGTTGTGTTATCGGAATAGGTATTTAATTAGTCGAGGCAGATAATTAAACAGGTTACGTAATGGATTGTATAACGGTTATGAAAAGGATAAATTTGTTTAAAAATACTTTTACTCTTAAAATTACTGTTTAAGTAATTTTACATTAACATGATTTAGTTATGACAGTAATTAGAGAAAGATTCGAAGAATAAGAAGAGTTTCTAATGCATATAAGAAAGTTTTATCGATTTAACAACAAAATTTCTCTGTGAATAATTTCCTTTAAATACTCTGTAAGTTCTGAATTTAACAAATTTCTGAAGATTTTTAATTTTTCTAATTGTGATTATATCAGATTTCAAATTATAAAATTAAACGTTAGATTCGTCGAAACAATCTGTAGATTTCTAAGACAAAATATTACAGCTTACGAGCACTTTGTTCTCTCGTAGTATTATCAATTATCATATTCTTATCGTTGAAAATCTCCGTTGTTTTTATTTTTTCAATTCCCTGTCTCCGTTGTTACTGATTCAGATATTTGTCTTATTTCTTATATTAGTATAATTTTTATATAACAAATTCTCTGCTTTTTAACATGCCTAGAAATTCTTAATTTCTATTACGAAACTTGTGCTAAAATACACGGGAAGCTATTTTAATTTGTTAATATCCTTACGTGTAACTATGACATTAATACATGCAAAATCAGTTTCATACTAACTAATCCCACATAAAATCTGTGATTCTACGTTATTCAATTTTCATGTTCATTTCCACATTTAGTCGAATTATTTATTAGTACTTCGAGTTACTATTAATGTACTTTGTATTCGATGCAAAACGCAATTTTAGAATATAATTATTTATAAATGATTCTGACTTGATGTAGGTAATGGTTATCGATGATATTTATGATTTTCTCATCGTCGTTTAATATATATTCGTATATTATCTATTGGTCAGAAATTATGCCAATCAATCCTATAAATTAGAGATGCAAAGAGCAATCAGGATTACAAACATTTTCGAAAATTTATCTTTCAGTTATTACGATTATTTATTTTATCATGAGTTTTCTAGGATTCATAAAGCAAAATGATGGACTGAGTAAACTGCACTGGAAGTTCTAGTTCTGATTTTTTAATTTTAATTACGTTTCGATTGGTATTCATAATTTTCACGAACTCTGTATCTATATTCCTTCAAGTATAGAGAAATTTATTCATTTATTAAATCATGTAAATGTACATTTTAAGATAAAATTATTGTATTCCATTTTATTTGTTATACTATGATTAATTATGCAAAAGAATAGATATTTGTATTGAGATGTTCATTTTTCTTTTTTAACTAAGAAACATTCCTCTGACTTATATATCAAACCTGCCTTTTGATTTTAGAGTTCCTTGAAAAATGCGCTCAAATATTCACGCAGACATGTACCTACCATAGACTTATAGGTCCTTCCTCGGAAAGCTCGTCAATTCATAAAAATAAATCATTGTTTTCTGATTGTTTACCTGAATAATAACATTAACAATTTTATATACAAAGCAGTTTTCATTTTTGACAGGACTTTGTCCAACTAAAAATTGGTTTTCGTATTATTTGTTTAAAAAATTAAAAAGATGGAGCACGGGCATTGTCGCATATACGAAACATTTTCCATCTGTCGTAAAACTGCGAAAAATGTATTCTTTGGGGCGGAAATCGGAATTTTCTGCGCTCTTGTCACCTGTCCATCGTTACGCATCCCTCTGGAAATGCAATTATGAATTATGAAAAAGCATTATACAGAATTATAAAAAGGATTTAGAAGCCTTTAATATGTTCATTTGCCTCGTTATTTTATTATTCTCATCTGTCTAAAATTTTCACACACTTCGTTTGCCTTTATGAGCCATTATGCGTTATATTTCATGATATTCGTTTCGGTATTGTTGGAGAAAATGAATCGAGAAAGTTGCGAATTGCTTTCAAAAAATGTAAATAGATGCAGGAATACGGAGATCGGCGGAAATTAGGTTCTCTGTAGTTAAAACGCAATTATGACTACTTGAGACTCCATTAGCTTCCTCAAGGGCTATGCGGATAACGTTTTTAAATCTTTAGTCATTTCTCCGACAGAGATAAAAAAGAAAAAGGACATTGAACTCGTTAAAGTTCTCTTTTCTAGTTTGTTTATATTGCTTTAGGCAATAAAGTTTGTATTAATTGAATTTCCTATACCATTAGATTTGTCGGTTTGGTTGAACGATCCTTCTACTCGTGTCGTATGACTGCTTCGTTAATTAAAATCGGTCAGTCCCTTTTGGCCATGTCGATGAATCGAGTTTAGAACCACGTTAAAGCAAGTTTTCCTCGAAGCGCACTTACGATTTCTAAAATTGATTACCGAAGATATAACTAAAATTATATTAGCGTGAAAAGTTTGATATAGAAATTCTGTTAGATAAATTATTTTTATTGATGTTATAATCGACACCGCTAGTATTATTCTATAATATACTTTATTAATAGCTGTCATTGTTAGGAAATTATTATTATTAATCAAACGTATCTAGAAGAAAGATTTCAGAACTTAAAAATACCAATGTTCGATTGTCTGTAGAAGACATTAATTTTGTTTCGTTTTAAAAAACTAGGGTACGAAAAGGATGGATTTAATTATTCTTATATTTCAATAAATTTAAGAACTGCTTGTATCGAAGTATGTTGGTCAAGGGTAATAAAGAGAAACTTTATGTAATTAAGACAACAAAAGTCAAAGGAGCGTAATTCAGTGTTGATGTAATTCTCTATCGAAAGTTATCTTTCCCATGATTAACAGTATAGATTGCGTATCAAAACTAAAATAATTAATACACTCTAATCGATTGAAAATTCTGGATCAACAGAACGATAAGAACAGAAGAGCAGCAAAGTGTAACTTTATGTAATTAAACTAACAAGAGCCAGAAGAATGTCGATAATTTTCTCGTTGGAGCTCGATTCCTGCAACGTGCACAATATAATAAAGTCAACAAGATAATCTAAAAACTATCTTCGTTCTCTCATCCATCGTCTATTGTCGTGCAAGACAGGTTCGTTAAGGACGAAGTTGTAGCTTGTTCTCCAGCTTTAATTTAATGTAACACTTTTGGATTCTCCAGTACGTCGTCTTTCACGCTACTCCTCCTGCAGGAGTGTACAAGGATGTACCTGTCAGATGAAAGGGTTTGCGATTAATCTGATCTTCTCTCTCTCTCTCTCTCTATCTCTCTCTCTCTCAATTTCTCTCGCCTTTACCAGTATATCCTACGCAAGATTAGTAGACAGTCGTCGTTTGTGGTACACCGCAACGCACACTAATTAGAGGAAACGATCAGTCCGCATGGAAAGTGCAAAACAGATCGAAAGTCGTAATCACAGTCCCGTTTGACCTGGATCCTATGATTACGTCCCTTCTCCGGACGAGTCTCGACTTCGTATCGGATACCGTCTGCCATCTGTAATTCGTTATTCGTTACCGCGAACTTGGATTAAAAAAGAGTATCGAAATGGTTCCCGTAGAAGTGTGACATTCGAGCTTGACATATTCGTGAAAGATATGAAAGAAACATGATGGAAGTAATTCAAAGTTGTGATTCAGGCTTTATTATATAAAAATAAAAGTTCACGAGACAGAAGTTTGTAAAGTACTTAATAAAATGGTTCTTGCGAAAGTTCTATATTAAAAGTTTGTGTAAGAGTGCGGGACATGACGAAATTTCCATTCTTCTAATTGAGGTTCTCTGTTCGCTGTTGACGTGATACGAGGTTTCTGATATCTATAACAGTCTAAAAGTTGTTAACAATTTAGCATACGCTGTGCAATATATAATCGTAAGTATCGTAGTTGAGAAGTGAATAAATCATTGTTCTTCTATGTAAGCGTCAGATTCATTTTATAAATATAATTGACTGTGCTATTGGTACCATTGCTCGTATTAAGACTATAATTATCGGCATTAATGTTTTACGACGGTATTATCAATATTATATTAAGCAATTATTAAAATAGTTAAAAATACAACAATCGTGGATAGATGCAATTGCAATGGGTTTGCATATAAAAATATTTATGTAAACCGATTGGAAAGAAAAGAAGATTCCAAGTAACTTCTTTTATAGGATAAAAAGAACATTAAGTTTTCATAATGTTGGAAAGCCAGTATCAGAAATGCAAATTATAATCAAACTTACGTTTCATTTAAAATTCATGATATAAATCAGCACTAGCGCACTGAACGGAAATAAAATTTATCAAAGTGAATACAAACCTAAAAGAAGAATCTATAATTATGAGATAGAAATTTCCTAGCGCCTAGAAAGGTTAACGCTAAACTCGAAACAGCTAAGAACTGCTGGCAGGAGCTTGGAGATTGTAACAATTATACTAGTTTCGGTATTAGGGCTATTCGGTATTCCGAGAGTATTCTCAGAGATTAAGGCAATTACAATTTACAATCCGGAATTCGAGACGATCACGGAGGTTTCGAATTTTCCATTTAGCGTCTGAAGTTTAGAGCGCGCGTTCCAGTTTTTAGACATTTTTGAATCTGCACTATGATACGCGAATCGGGATTTTAAAAGATTTGGGATTTGAAATTAGATCTTTTAGAGTTTCGGTGCTCGAGATCAAAGTTCTGAGTTTCGAAATCGGGTTTCTCAGGATTCCGGTATCTGGAATCAAAATCCTAGAGACCAGTTTCGAGCTTTCAGACATTCGGAATCAAATTTCTGTGAGTATCGAGATTTAAAAGCCTGCAATCCAAATTCTGGTGTCTGCAGATAGATTTCAGCAGGTACTGAGATTCTACGATATATAGATAATCAAATTTCCATGGATGTTGAAGTTTAGAATCAAAGTTCTAGAACTTCAGCCCCGTTTCCGAGACTCGTAGTAAATATTCAATAACACGAAAGTTTCGTGTTCATCCCTTCGTTATCTATTACGTATATTCTCCTACGTATTCATTTCTGTAAAATCTGGCTGTAGATTAAGAGCGATGCAAGATAAACACAGCGTGTTAAACGTTAATCTAGATATGATAATCTTTGCCCAGTTTGCGCACGAATGAACCGCCGATTTCTCTGTACACTATAGTTTGCTATCTAAAGTTTCATCGAGTTTATGATTTAAAATATCCGTATTTCGTATTTAAAGGAAATAAGGCTGGCCAATGTTGAAAATAGATATCAGGAAGTATTGTGTAATCATAAATTATGCTTATTTAACCGCAGATAAAATAACATACCGGTTGTGGATTAAATGCAAATCAAATAACTGCGACGTCGTTTAGAAATAATGATGAATTAATGAAAAAGGATTTCTATTATTAGGAGGATTATTATTCAATCCTCCGATTCGAGGCATCTCTATTTAAAAAGCAAATTAATCGGTCAAATTATTAAAATAAATTAAGAAATACGAAACCGTCGTATGAACGATGGAAATAAATCGTAAAAGGAGATGAGTAAACGCGATTCAATTTCAAAGGTTTTAGCTAGATCGTACAAAAAGAAAACACTGTGAGCAGTACTGCCAATCGAAATTCGTGTTTCATCGGTCAAATGGAAAGCCGCTGCTGTGACAAATTTTTATCTCCGATTCGCAGTGACGCGACTAGAATTGCTTTTATATCAAATCTACTTTCTATTAGCAGATTAGAAGACGTTTTAGGTACAGTGTCCTGGCAAGAAATGTCACGATCATCTGTCATATCGTGAAATGGTTATCTGTCCTTTACTGTAATTCGATCAATTTAATGAAGCTTTGTGGAAACAGAAGGGTCGGTTGTAATCACAGACAGAAATAAATGGATCTTTGTGATTTCTGAGTTGAAGGTAATTTCAATGTTTTATTGTGAACATTGGCCGCAACCGGTGAATTTAACGAGTTCCGATTTAAACAAAGTAGAATTTTGATTAAATAGATTTGCAAATGTTTTGTTGCTCTACTTTTGATCTGATCGCTAGGAACGTTTTAAATAATTGCTTTCATTGACGTTCTGTACAATAAATTTTTCTCTAATTTGTGATAATTTAACAAATCGTCTATATTATACGTGTAATTCGATGTTTCGCTCAAATATCAATGATTAATAGTAAATAGGTAGAATATTTATCGTTATAAATATTACGACAAGATAAATTCTTTTATCATTGATTTCTTTTTACTCTCCTCTTTCGTTTTGCTTTAAATTTGTATTTCCTTTCGTAATTGTAATTCCACGATGTAAATAATAAAAGGACCGACTCAGTGGTAAAAAAAAAAAAGAAAAACACGAGTGACGTTTCAGTGGTAGATAAATAGGAAGAAATATAAGAAGTGTAATAGTAATATACTGGTGCTATCACGAGTTGGAGAAAGCTTTAGACTGAAATAAAACTTTGACATTTTAGTCGAGCAACGAAATCATTATTTTTTAATCTTTTTTAGGATACTTTGGAAATTACATACAATGCGATTATTTTATATGAAAATGTATTAATTTTTTGCTCTCAAAACTTTATCTCTTTCATGTTTTGTTTTCACGTTTATTTATTCTCTATATTTTTTCCTATTTCCTACATTTACGAATTTTTTACTTCGTACGAGGTGTTTGTCTCCTCTGCGAAATTCAAATGACTGAAACTCAAACGTAGCACGCCCAGTATTTTATATTTATATAAAATTTTCCATCGGTTACGTATATGTCAAAGAAGGACCGAGACGACGAGGTTCTGTCTTTCTAGGAAAAGCAAGTAATTCCTGGGATTGCATAACTCTTTGATCGTATTGGATTCTTTGATCCGAACCTCTCTCGTGGGACTTCGAAATGGGAATCTCGATTGACTCTTTAGAAGCTGTTATTTCACTAATAATCGCTTGACCAAATAAACCATCCTTGATATAATAACGAGAGCTCGTAATTTTTAAGAAACTCTAAAGACTGAAATAATAATGAAAACCCTTAGAACGTTTCGTCGAAGGATCTTTGTATCTGGTTTTTCTCTCGCAATTTTTCTTCGAACATACGTAGAAAAAGTTATGAATTTTATTTGATTTCTCCATCTAATTTATGTACAACTTAACAGGTTTATAACAGTTAGATTTCAACGTGTGCCATTTTTCCCAAATATTCAATTAGAGATTTTAGTTTGTCTTTTCCTACGCGTTTCCGATCGATTTGGGCTCACGTATTCCGTAAACGTCCTACTCTTTGGTGAATGGAAACATGTTTGACAACATCCCTTTACTATTGCGCTCGAGTGTGTACCTACTTAGTACCCACTTTGACTTGCACTTATGTCTCTCCATAGAATGCTCTCTTGTTCATGACAATAATCCATTCCATGCATCGAACTTTAATGTATTGTTCTAACCATGGAAGCATCATCGGCCAATCGAAAAATTAACGTTAGCAAGTGATCGAAAGACGCGGATTAACAAACTATTGAGACTACTTTAGAGCTTGTAATTTCTTTCGAGAAGAATTTTCGAAAAGATAGGCTTCTTCTTTCCACCTGTTAGCTAAAATTAACAATCACATATGTACATATTTTATTTTAATTCGATCAAATGTGTTATACATTGATGAATTATTAACGTTGTACGTTATAACAGTGAAGATGAAGCTTTAACGTATATAAAACCATTCAAGAGGAACATAATCTGCGTTACAGTTGGAGTGCAAGTAAAGAAAGCAAAAGATCAACCCGAGACCTCGAGTATTTTAAATTCCGAAGAATTTTCATCCTTTTGTGAAATTGCTGTAATCTATACGATCGACCATCCAAGGTACAACGCATGGACCAACGAGAAGAGAAACATTTGTTCAAAACGGAAGAAAATGATTCATAGTTTCTATCAAAGCATATCTCGATTTATATATATAACAATGTGTATCTAACCTTTGATAATTCACTGGGGCCATTCTGTAAAGGAAAAATCAGTCAATTAATACAGAGAGAAAGACAGAAGGAAAAGGAACGAGAAAGAAAGAAGAAAATAAAAAGACTATCGCAAAGTCTTGATATTTTTGAAATCTTTATAAATGCAATATCGAACCTCCTGAAGATTATCTGCGAGCTTGTTAAGCTCGATAGCATCGAATTTCGAAGAGATTTCTTAATTATTGAAAGACGACACACCGAGGTGACTCTCCCGAATACAATTGCTTCGTATTATCAACGGTGTATTTAAAAAAAAAGCAAAGCGTTCAAAGTGTTAAGTGCGAAACGATCGGCAGGTATTGTGCACAGCCACGTTCAGAACGAAGTGTGTTATAATACTTGTTGCACGAAATGTCTTGAGTGTAAGTTGGTGTATTCCTGAATTAATATCGCACACAGCTGCACGCGTGCACGTCAAACAGCGAGTTCGAAATGGATTGAGAACGAGAATGAAAGTTCTCTTGTTTTTAACCCTTTCACGTGCCTCTTGAAACATCCCTTTTCGCTTGTTCTTTGATCAAGGATTTAATGCACGAGCTTTTTGAAGCTTTAATACCTTATTTAAAAAATTTCTTTCGCAATAGAGAGCACTCCCTTCGGATATAATCAGATTCGAGATAGTTTGGAATTTTATGATTAAATTTGTTCCTTTGGGATTTTAATGCTACATTTTTTATTTTGGAGGAGGGCGCGGGGGGAAGAAAGTGATTTCCTCGGGATGATTAAAAAGTTTGCGCTTTAATTCGAAATAATTCGAACTGCACGCTTTAAAGATTTCAATTATGTTACTTTTGCTATATTTGATGCGAATGTATGAAGTCTTCGTTCGCGAAAAGGTTAATATGTCTGCTTTGCATGCTATGTTGTTCATCTGTCGTATCGAAATATCGATAGTTCTTTACGAATGACATGCTTTTTTCTTCTATCAATATTTGGAATGCAAACGTTTGTCCTTTATTAAACCATGGTTCCTCAAGATTTGGTTAAAACGTTCAATTTTATCATTACTGGTGTTAGTTTTTAAAATTACGTTTACGCTCTAACGAGAACACGAAACCTTGTTTAACATTGCCTGGTATATCGGAATACCGATCGATATTATCGAATTGACAGATTAAGCACCTGCGAACTTCTTTCCTGATCACGTTTATTTTTTTTTTTTTTCGTGCGAGAAGAACGAGATATCGGTTATAATTTACTTTCTTCGACAGTACAATACTGATTTCTAATTCTAAATAGCTTTGTTCGATATCATAGGAAAGAAATAGGTAGAGGGATTTTTCCGCGAAATCATTTAGTTTCATTTTCGTGTTGGAGGGTTAGGTTATGTTCGTAGGTTAGGTTAGGAATTGATCGTTTCTTCATTTTTAAAAGGAAATTCATTAATTTTTAATTTTATCTTTTGTTTATCATATTTCCCATAATGCGAGATAATTAAAATATTTCATATAACTGTTGTATAAAAACTTGTCACATACAGTTAAAATAGTTAAAAATTTGTTAAAATTAATATTAACACGTTGACTGCCAGACGAATTTTCCATGGTTTGCCCAAGACGCCGACGTGAACTTTTCATTATGGGATGCATATTATGTTGAAATATTATTTGCAGTAAATAAAATGAGTTATAAATTCATGCTTGAAGCATTTTTCATGGTGAGGGCCTCCGGTGACCCCGTTAGCGTTGTAGACAATTATTACAATTATCCTTTTTTTTTTTATAATTATGTACTTTTAATATTTGCTGCGTAGCCGGTCACCGGTGACCCCCATGACAACGTGTTAAAGCTACGATTATAAATTTTGTAGGATTTAATTATATTTTTATGAATGTAAATTTTACACAATTTCAGTTTCATATCTTTTAAAATATTACTTTTTGATTCGTAAAATAGATACGCTATGTTCTAAGAGGTCCTTTATATTTCTTTGTATTTATATTCTCCGATATTTCCATTGTTAATTTTCCTACTACGTAGTATCTTTTCATACAAATACCCAACATATGTGGAATTTGAATAACATTATTTATTACACTGAATATGGATACATATCTTTCTTTAATCTCTCAGTATTTCAAATGATCGCGGCAGATAACATTTTTATTTTATCGTCGTCTAGTTTATTTTACATAATCAAACGTTTTCGCGTATTATTGCTTAAATCCTCGAACTTGGATAAATAAATACTTAACTCCGAATGATTTTTAAACATATATGTTATCTGAATTTGTTGGAATTTATTTTTTCAAAGAGATATGTAACCCATCGTGCGATACTTGCATTCATTTCGTCCATGTATTATATTTAGTATGGTTTAATATTTCTGGTATTTTAGTATTCGTATCGGATTCGAATTTACGAATCGTAAAACTCAGTGAAAAGATCATGCTGTTTCCAGAATATATTTTACTTACACGTTATAAGGCTACTTAGTTCTATAATAATTTAACAACTATGTTTGATATATGTATAATGCTCTCATAAAAATTATTACTAATGGAGCATGGGACCGATATTTTTATAATAGAAATTTAAAGAAACCAAATTCCTGAAAATTGACAAATAGTAAATTTTCGTTGGAACAACCATCGTAGAACGCAATTTCGTTGTCGTTTGACAAACGTTCGTTTCTCATTTTTGACCTCTAATTTAGCACGACAGTTTCATTTCTTACTATAATACAGATCTTAGCTTCGCGCTAATTATGCCGACGCAGAAGCAACAAACTTCCACTGGGATTATCAGACGTAAGTTCGTCGTTCTTCCAATTATTAGGAATATACTGTTTCCTTGGTACTTGTAAGTCTTTGCTAAAGGCTTTTTAGACTCAAGTTCTCAGTCGTAAAGCAACGTGAAGTAAAACAAACTTTATCTCATTAACAAGTACGTATTCCAAATAATAAACGCATCTTGAAAGATTTTAAAAATATGTACAAGATGTAAATTTATTATATATAGAAAAATGTAGAAAATTTAAGTTAAACAATTCGTTATAAAAATATCATCCTGCTTTGAATCTAATACATTTTTTTCCTTTAAGCGTAGAACACATTTTTGTCCAAAAAATTGCTTCACAGAGATGATTTAGCGATAGAAAATGTTCAATATTTACAAATTCTCGGATTATTGCAGTATACACGTTCTTCAGTATACTGCATCCATCGCAATAATCAGGCAAACAGAGTGACAACGGTGGACGTTAATTAACCAGCCTGTATTAACTAGTCCGTAAAATCTGATGTATTAATTTGAGAACTGTTACGGTTGTCCTTGTATGTGTTTGCCAATTTGAGAGATGATATTACGATATGTCAGACCCTGTTGTACAGGAGATGTCGAGTCTCTCAAGTATTGATTATATTTCCAAAGTTTCTTTACTTCGTGAACTAAAATAGAAGCCTTCGATATTGGCGGTACGTGAGCTTTTTCTACTGTAGTTTAAATTAGAAGTGATTATTACTTTTTCGGTTTTTCTTCTGGCTGTACACTGCCTCTAGAATATCATCCTCGTTTCACTATATTATTTTTATTACATTTATTTATATTATTATTATTTATATTTATTATTACACAAGTTATATTATTTGTCACGCTGTAACTTGTTTTTTCATCATTTCCATTCTTCCTTCTTGTTAAAAGGAAGATATTCGCAAGAACGTCATACTTACTCAATACAATTATACTGTTTAGCAAGAACAATATTAAAATTCAAAACAGAACTTTTTAATCCCGTTTTAATAACAAACAATACATTCGCGTAAACAATGTTCCATACATTTTAAATAAACGAGATTTTATAGAACATTTGTTCAACAAAATCACAAGATGTACAATCGTTTACATTGCCAAACTTATCAAGTCCACTCGTACAAAATTACTTCGACCCATAAAACAGAAAAATCTCTCTATATCTTAAAACTTGTATACGTACACGCAACGCGAAATTTCCATGTTCTCAAAAATAACAAATATCCCGTCCACATCGAGAACTGAGCGCAGTTCAATGCCCGCTGAAACTAAAAAACAACTTCCTCTCGATTCTCGAAACGCGAATCGTCATGCGAATTCTCGTGTACACGCGAGAACGTTGGTATTGCGTGCATTTCTCGAATGTCCAAGAACTCGAACCAAACAGTCCAGTTAACAACTAGGCGCCTGCATTGCGGCATGGAAAGCACCAAACTCGTTTAGCTTCTCTCGTCTTTCTCGTTTTCGCCATGTATTCCGGCATGTTCCTATGCCTGGTTCGTTTTGACTTTTCCGTATCCGTTACAGGGAATTCTCAAGACTCCTCGCTCGTAAATCTGCGCACGTTCACGATGGCAGGCGTGATTCGTGGCGAGGCTTCTCACTCGCGTTGCTCCCGAGAAAATAGAACGCCAGTGGCTTTTCGTCATCCTAAATGTAACAGGGCAATGTTTTCCCTCTTGTATTCGCGATTCTTATCGTTAACACGATTATGCGAACGCTTGAGATTTCGAAGGAGTTTGGGTAAGAATAGGTCCGAGATTTCGTGTTATTTTGAGGCTGGGAAGTTTGGAATTTCAACTAGTTATTTACGAACTTGAGCGATCCGCATGAAACTTCCAGCAGATCGGTCGATTAGATTTGCACGTAGCTTAGGTCTGAAACAGATTGGACTACTCACTTTGATCCTCAAGTTTGACAACTGATCCGATATTTTATTGGTCAATTTCATTTCTGTTTCTCATGTGGTGATGGAGGAATTCGGAGAGAATTACGGATTTGTCGGAGAATTTATTTGACAATCGGGTGTTTGAAATATTGTAGCTCACTCAATCTCTTAATTGTAACATTGGAAATTAAATTCTAATTTGTTCCTTGATAGCAATTTGACGCGGTGATAAGAAATCAATAATTGTAATAAATGAATAAATTGTCGGATTTTCGAATCGTTCTTCGAACCAAAGAAATTGTTTTTCTTCAAATCAAAGCATTTTTGTTGGAATGTTATTACATGATATTATTATATCAAATATTCTCGCCGATTTGATTCCATCAAAGATTGTTCAACGAGCCTTTATAGTACGTTAATAGATGCCGTTAAACTTTCTAACAATTTTTAAAGGACCGTTGGACAGCGTTTCTAGTTTTTGCATGTTGAAAATTTGTCGCGTTGAGAGTTGTAATTACGCGAGAAACAGCAATTTTCCACAAGGTGAATTTCACCTGGTCTTTAAAAGGATTTTCAGTTATTTCAGTAGTTAAACACTTTGACAAATTTCACGCTGACAGACTCGAAGCAATTTCTAGTTGCGACAACAGCCATGTTCCTTTTTTCGTATAGAAAGCTTTATTATGATTCGGATACGCTATACATTTTTTAGAATGCAATTTGTTTTCCCTATACAACTACGATATTTATTTCACTTTTCTTTCCATTACTCGCACGAAGAAAGATTTAGCGATTCGATAATTCATTAAAATCTGAAATATTTATTTCATTTGCAAGAAAATTAATTCACAATTTAAGTATTCCTTGGAATATTTTCGTTCATCCTTTATAATTTTTAGAAATTAAATACTATCCTCGATACTTTGGCAGTTTTAGAAATTAAATATTCCGATCAATGCCTTAAGATTTCTAGAAATTTAAATGTTACAAGCATGATTAAAATTATTTAACCCTCAATCTCGATTTTCATACGTGTTACCAAGGCGCGTTCCATTGCTGTTTGAGTTGTCCGACGATTCGAGGCATTCAGCCAGTTGAGTGCATCCACGATATAATATAATTCGCCATATAATTTGCATCCAGACTGATTTTACGATGGTTGTACGTGTTTTACGTTTCGATTCCGTGTTGAAAGAAAAAGAAAGTAAAATCTATTTCTTCTTGAATATTGTGCAATCTCTATATCAAACTCGAAAGAGTCTCGATAAAATTTGATCGTTTGATTATAGGATAGAATAGAGTTATTTTATAAGACAGTAAAACATTGATTATCAGAGCTAATTATGATACCTGTTTTTCGGGTTATCTAACTTTTTTACAAACATATGAAGAAAGATCATTTTGAAATAGTTTAAACTGAGGTTTATTTTATTCTACGCTGGGACAAAATTTCAATTACCAATTCATATTTTAATATTCATTTTATTTGCATAATAAATAATTTAAAACATTTTAGCTGCTAAAATTTGTAGAATGAACTAGTCTTTTTCGAAAATTATAATACTTAATTTATGAATTTAACCAGGTATACTAATAATAGTTAATGCGGTAAATAATTAGTAAAATAGTAAATAATTAAACCTATTCGTAGTTAATGTAGTGTAAGTAATTAATTTAAAAAAGTAAAGACCATTGCTATATATCGTACTATTTTATAAATATTAATATTAAACTGATGCAAAAACTTTTGAATAAAAATATAACAATTTTTCCCAGTTTCTATATTTATTTTTCAATTTTTCTTACAAAGAGTCATACACAAATTTTCCATTAATCAATGTTATGGTAATAAAGCTTCTACTGTATATAACTTGCGTTGAATATGCAACGTCGTTGAATACGCAAATTCAGCTTCAATTTCATTAACAAAGTGTTTCAATATAAACGGTTGTGTGCAAGAACTCTGAATCAGGTCAATATTTTACAGTAAATAATCGTGCAACCATACTCTGGAAGAAGAGTTAATAAACGAGAGCATCGGCATTGCGTTGGAAGGTGCATTATTACTACGCGTTGGAAGGTAACGCACGACACACATGTTAATTTCACCACGACCGAACACCATGTCTCTCTCGTAGCGTTCCCTTACTCGATTTGTCTGCTGATGTCGACAGCTTGTAATTAGGAAAGTTTCAATGTATTTTATAATTCCCTGTATACAATATCGTTGTACTTTACGAAATATAGGCAGAAAATATTGTTAAAAAAGTTTCTAAAATGTTTCTATATTAAAAAGATGATTTGCAGCTGTAATTTAATTCCTTGATTTCATTGTAATTTAATTTGAAAGAAAATGGACGTAGATTAATCCGGATCTCAAGTACAGAATCATTGACTGAAATTTACATTTCATTCGATCCAACAATTCAAAAATATCAAACTTCATCTCGAACGA
Organism: Bombus breviceps; assembly: GCA_014825925.1. Taxonomy (NCBI): domain Eukaryota; kingdom Metazoa; phylum Arthropoda; class Insecta; order Hymenoptera; family Apidae; genus Bombus; species Bombus breviceps. The sequence continues at coordinate 17,607,497 of CM026184.1, forward strand.
TTCCACTGGGTCGATCATGATCGTTCTCCTAACTACCACTTTCGCGTAATCCTTATTCCCTTGGCTGATAAGTTACATATCTCAGCACGATCACACGGAACAAGCGAAGTTTTAACAAACTGTGGGACCTAGGTAACGTAGAAGTCCGTTATCACTTTGTCAAAGGTTCCAGGAACTTGTTTAGAGTCCCCGATTCATGTGGTGGAACTTTTAGGTTACTCTCGCTAACTTATACGGAAGCGATGTAGCGTGAAGCAAAGAACAGCTCGGTATAATCCGTTTAATTTTCTCCATTATCGAGGTGAACGTATTTACAACCGATATTCCGGCAATTCCATTATCGTGTCACGATACGCGATACGTCTAAAGTCACGTATCCACTGGTGGTACAAGTAAGTGAGAAATGGGAATAACGTTAAAGATACATAAAGTTATAGCGACATGATGCGGAAAATTCTCGAACCGTTTATAATAAATTCGAAGATCAGAAGTGCTAAATTAGGTTGTTGAAGTTTTATGAAACGTATTCTTAGTATATACGTATAAACTTCTGAAAATTTTATTACAGTGTATAAAAGCTTCGAGAAATATCGTAGATAAGAAGCTCGGTTAAAAAAATGTGTTGCTGTATGTTTTTTTTTCAGAAGCGAGATAAGTATAAGAAATGACACGTAACATTCGTATTTATTTTAGGGATTTTGGTATAAACTTCCAAATTCCTTCCGTATAAATACGCATGGAAACGTATTTCAGTGTTCAAAAATACAGACTTTCTTTCAGCAGAGTTTAACTTTATCCAAGTTATCTTAAATTACGAACTTTGTCTCTTCTATCGTCCTTTGTCTCTTGAATCCCTCGTATAAATGTACTTACGGTTGTAAACGTATAAATAAGGAAATACTGATAGATGGGAACTTACGTTTACATTGGCCCATTAACCGCAAAATAACAGCTAATCCGAACAGTTACAAGTACACTTGTAAATTTTAGTACCTACTAGATCTAAGTTTCGAAACTTAATCAAATCGATTTGTTTGAATTAACAATTTCGTAAATGCAATCACTGAGGCTAATCTTCTCCAATATTCTGAATATCTTGAATATTGGAATCTTACTGTTGACTTACATTTCCCAGACTATATTGAATTCGATCTATTCCATACCTGCGAACGTTTACAACCAATTAGTAAATACGAACATGCACGAATGCTTGTTAATGTTTTTTGACATCTGCGAGTTTCTTCGAGTAGTATCAGTGTCTTAAAGAAAAAAAAATTCGTCGGTCCCTCATTTCGTATCTCTCACTAGGGAATGAGAAAATCTGTGAGTTGGAGGGTGAACAGTTTAATTGTTTTATGATTATGAATTGCCTCTCCAGAAAAACCCTGTATAAATAGTAATAAGATGTTTCAGCTTATTTATTTTTCAAGTACATGAAATGAGTTATTCCCCAAATCTACTGAAATTGATCATTAAATTTTTGCTTTCAAATAAAATTGCTCTATTAAAACATAGAATTTTGCTCTCAAATAAAATTGCTCTATTGATACATAGAGAAATTATTATATTTAAGAAACCGAGAGGGACGAGTTAATTCGGTTTCCTCGGTTAGCAGATTAAAATACATACAATGCTGCTACACCTGGTTCTATTTTAACACGGTAGAGATACTCCTAAAGAAACGACGCGAAAGAAAACCGTGTAGAAATAGGAAATACTGCCCATAAGGAAAAATAGAAAATTGGTTTGAAGCGGTGAAACCCAGTAGAAATAATAAGATATTTTCTGACATGTCATAGCTAAATCTTGAAAGAAATTTTTATTCGTTTCAATACATTTTTTATTTTACAAACTTATAAATATAAATATATCTGCATACACGTTTAGACGTCTTCAAACACGAAGTAAGAGATCGATAGATACTAACTTATGCATTGAAGGTGAAATTGAGAAGAATTCTTTCTAATACGATGTATCGAAGGAAATTCTCGAAACTCGATATTATTACTTCATTTATATGGAGTAGCTTCTATGCAATTTTTCTATAAAATTGAGAATAAAAAAAGAACAGCTCTGACAATTGATAATTAAATTCCGGGAACAACATAAGTCAAAGTGCAAATCCAAGAAAAATACACCAAGAAGACTTTCAAAACTTCAAATAGTTAAATTCGCGTGTGAATTTTTGAAAAACTAGTCGTTCGACCAGGATTAAATCAGATCGAACTCTATGAAAAGATAATTCGATTCTTCCGGTTTTCTCTAAACCGCATCGGATCGAAATTTTGTAAAAGAAAAAAAAATTAAATGTTTTTTCCAAATAGCGTTAACTCTTCATGTACGAGTACATCTCCATAGATCGTTTCTTCGAGCGCAAAAAATATTACAACGCTATTAACATTATGCATACAGATACGTACTGAATTTTGGGATACAAGTTTCTACGAACTTCCACAGAAAAATACACAAAGAGTATATAACTTTTGTTTTCATAATGTATCTCTCGTATTTAGGCTTGCACTTTATAATAAACAGTACAAGACTAGCAAAACTACATATAATATGTTTTTCTTATTTGCACTACATTATGGTCCTACAGTTTGACCGGAAAACTAGGAAAAATAGGAAACACGCTGTATAGAATCAAACGTGAAAACGCTAAATTTAGTCCAAATATTTATTGCAAATTTGGTGGATCTCCGAGTCTCTACACGACGCATCTTATTTAATATTCGATAGCTTAGCGAACCAAAATCGTCGTGTTCTAACATATGGTAAGCAGTTTAAACCGATATCGAGTTGGGACACAAAATTGACTGTTTCAATTCGATGCGCGTTTATCCCTTCTGGGTAGATTTTTACGGGACATAGAACAGCACGTGCGTGCCAATCGAAAGGGCGAAGTTCGCGTTCCTGTAGAAGCGTCCGGAAGTGGCAAGAAGCTTCTTAAATAGGTCGAATCCACTCTCAAGTTTCCCTCCGTATCTCTTGAGAGGAGGCCGAAGCAGATGGCAAGAGTTAAATGGCCCGAAACAGTTGCGGTGATACGTGTTACTTCGTGCTGAAAACGGTTCTACCACGGAATATATGTAGCTTCTCTCGTATAGAAATCCTGATCCTTGTCGTTAAAAAGGAAATGTTTCTTTGACGTATTTCTAGAATTGTGATTGACAAATGGGAAATAAAAAAAAGATTCGAGGGGGTGGACTGTTTAATGAGACATAGCGGGAGTTGTCCATCTTTTTATTATCAAGCACAAAAATCCAAATTAAAAAATTTTAGTATCACGAAAAAAAAGAAAGAAATATTGCATTAATAGTATTAAACTGAAAAATATTTCCCTAGTTAAAGTACGCTATTTTATTCATCTTTCGAGATATGGTAGAACGTTTGAAATTAGTCCTATTTTCTAATATCTTTTCGGTGAAATTATACAGGCTGCTGCGAAGTAATGATTAGCAGCAAGTATTTTAAGTTAAATGAAGAAAAACAGAGATTGCACAAAGAAGATAATCAAACCGCAATTTTCCTCAACTTCGAAATGGTAGATAGAAGATTTTAACTGAGAACGAAGACAATATATTTTGTATGTAGGACTGATAATTTTGGATAGCAAAATTTTTTATAGCGTATATTGTGCAAATTTTTCATGTATCATGTACCATTGATTGAGAAGTACTGATGTATGGTATTTTAAGAATAGAAAGCATCGGTTGTTTTCATAGTTAGCTTCAGAATAGCTCTTGAATATGAATACTGTCACGATGATTAAAGTTAAACCTGTGACGATTCATTCTTGATTGTAAATGTTTTTGTGACAATTGTTTCGTGATAATTATTCGTTGTTGGGCAAGTTCTGAAGAATTAGTATTGTTTGTTTTAATCTGATGCATGAATTATTCGATGGACGATCGCATCGGTCTCTATTCCCGTATTTTCGCGCAGCAAAAAATTTAATTTAAAGTTACAATCGATTCAGAGAAATGTTGAGAATAACAAACCTTTCGTTAATACCATTTGAACAATGCAATTATTATTCCTTTCATACTGGGTGTGACATATACGGAATATCACACTTAGGTAAATTATTTATTAATTAAACGATAAAACGATAAAAGTTAAACAAACACATACACAGAATGAGAATTTATAAAATAGTTGTACACTTTTATAGCTTTTTAGTCGTAATAATCTTGACAATGCTTTATCATAAATGACGTTAAAGTATTTTTATTTTTCTCGGTATTTCAATTCTTATAACATTAATATATTTCGATTAGACAAAAATTTTTCTTGTTCGACTTCAAATTCCTCAGGACCTTTAAATGTTAGTTTCGTTTTAACGTTTCATATTTATCTGTACGTGTTTTGTTTTAAGGGAACGCATTCATTTATAAACGAAAAGGATATCGTTAATTAACTCGTGGAACATCCTCCGTATAAACTATTTACATAAATTGTAACAGAGAAAGCTTAGATTTAATTAAATTTAATAAACCTTTAAACAATTCACCATGTATGAAACCACTTGCTCCTAAATTGTATCCTCGAATAAATGATTAATAGGTCCTAGACTATTCAAGCGGGAAACGTTACAGCCCAAATGTCTACTTCTCCTGACACCCAATGGCATGCCCATTACATCAGTGATACTGTCATTCATTAAACCAAGTGACCACCGCTTTTTGGTTATCCACTCACGTTTCTATTTCCGCTTAGCCGCTCCCTTATTTTCAATATCATCACGTATGCCCTATAGTTGAATTAAATTGTCCACGTGCGTTAACAGAATTCAGTTCATTCGCTATAGTTCGAAAGATATATTTACATAGTGACGTTTGTTTGACGTGACTCTTCTGTTACGGTTTTTTACTTGTATCTTTATTTTATTAGGGAGAATATTATAGTTTAATTATTACTTAATTATTATTATTAAAATGACTTTTATGGTTATTATGGAATTATTTAAGTTAACGTTGCATTTATTAATTATATGTTTATATGGTGTTATGTTATAATTTTACATAAATAAAAATTTATTCTTTGAAATTATTTAAGATCGCAGAATTCTCTTTCCATGGGACGATATTATTTTGACTTCCAAGAGGAAGCCTGTGAAAATTTTCGAGTCTACCCATATTTTATGCGAATCCGAGCTTCCTATGAATCAATATTCAACTATTTGAAATTTCTTCTCTCCTAAGATGACGTTTTTATGATAAGCAGTCCTGCTGCGTAATTTTGATTTACGATTTAGAAGACACCATTTTTTGGCTGTGTCGGAAAACCTTTCTTCAGCGGTAAAATTCAGCTTTTATACATTCGCATTAATTTTATAAACCAAAAACTTTTTAATTCTTCAAGGAGCAATCATCTAAGATATAAAAATTCCTATATCGTACTTTAGAATTTGATGTCAGATAATAAACAATTAATAGAAAGCATATATCAACAAAGTGATAATGACAAAGATTTGAATAATGAGATTCTAAAAACACCAATGATATTAATTTTGAATTAATTTCTTTCATGAATTTTAATTAACTCATTGTTTCCATGCAATGAATTTACACTCCTCCTAAATAATTTTAAATCAATTTTTAGTGCTTTCTTACGATTCTTCTTGTTCAATTTCTTTTTATTATAATTTCTCTTTTTATCTAATCTGTCCTATTACCATTTTTACTCCAATGTGTGTGTTCTTTAGAACATTCATCGACTTCGCTCCCAAAGTAGTAAAACATTCAAACTCATATTGTGACAAAGTCGCAAATCGTACACACTACGCGCCAAACGAAGAAAGTTTCGTAACAGTACAAACAAGCTTCTAATAAATCCTTCTACAAGAACAAAGAGAGTGCCTTTATCTCTGGCTATCCGATCTCGCCAGTAAACTCGTGAAATGTGTTAAGTCGGATAATAGTCTTTAAGTCTTTATCCCGGGTGTTTCGTAGCGGAATTAATCGTTGAGCGTTCGTCGTCGAGGCAAAGTAACCACGGTATACCGACAGTCGAGGACATACACCGTTTCAAAAGCTTGTAGGAGGCCAGAGAAATTGGCTTTCTTCGCGGTTCTCGCTTATTTGATCGACTGGTATTCAGGCCGCGTACTTTGCCTCTCCCCTTTTTCGTTAAATCCCAGTTCGACGTTGTGGAAACGAATTCAACGCGTGTCGTGCCGTTTTTGGCCTGTAGACACGTCGACGAAGTAATTTGCAGGAATTTATTGCTACAACAGACATATTGTTCTCTTGATAGAGCTTGTCCTAATCTTACTGTCGTTTATCATTTCGTTCTCGTCTAAAATAGATGGAATTTTGTGGCAGACTGATCAACCTCATATTTTTTTTTTTTTTTTGTATTCTGCAGGTACGGTGTTGAAATGAAAGGTTACTCCACTGTGGACATGTTGTTTTATAGCCTACTACGTGTAAGAGTTCTCTATGAAAACTTGGAAGCAGCGTATAATATTTTTGAGTACGTTATGAGAAAATCGTGTCACGTTCCTACTGACATTATTAAAAATAGGAAATGTCCTAAGACCTTTAGGAGTAGGAGTACACGAATATTGATGTGAATATTGATGTAAATATTGATTGTATAATCATTGTAAATGTGAAATTAGAGATTAGGTGAATTCGTTGTTCTTTCACACGTAAAAGATTCGTCTTGATTTCTTCTGTGCTAGAATTGCGTTATATGATAATTTATTGTTCCGTTTTTTATAACTGTTTCATTACTTTTTCCAGATTAGATAAATCTATTTTACGTGTAGTTCATTTAATTACAAATTTTTTCCATTAATTATATAAGAAGGTTCTGCGTGAAGAAGGAGGACCGTCAATTTTAACAAAGTTTGAGTTTAACGTTCTTTCGTATGCTCTCGTGTGTGTTCTTCATCACTGATTACGTTGTATTAATTTGAATAAAAATTTTCTGAATCCTACAGTAGTTAGAAGAAACTGAGACGTATACGTACTTTTCACTTTCTACAGTTTAATGTGTTATATATTACTTAAAATTATAAGTAAACGTTGCATATAATACAGCATAGAATGAAGAATAAAATGTTTTATTTTGATATTATTTTGAGAATATATGAAGTTGTGACATTGTACATGGAAAAATAAATGGTCGTCTTCAGGGAAATACTGAAGCTTAACATTCCCACTGTTTTTCGTAGACTCTTCATGTGGAACATTTCTTCGTTTAACGATAAAATATAATTGAGAGAAAAATTATTTTACGATTCCGTCAAAAGGATATAAGAAATTAAATTATTTATTTGCCATTGAAATTTAATTCTGACGCAATAAACGAGTTATTTTGTTTTTAACTTTGTTATTTTTCTATGAGAAGGTATTTCATTATAATTTTAAATGTGTAAATGCGTGTTTTGTTTTGCTGAACAATTAGCAATTTTCAACGTTGCCATCAATTTCATAGTCAGTCATTGAATATCGATTTTTTAGATTATAAATCTCAGAGTAATTTATTCAATTTTACCATATTTTCAACGAATATCAAAAAAAGAACATGAAATTCATCGTAACACACGTATACTGAATGTTAATCAAATTTACAATGGGGATATTAAAAATTATTTATCGCCTCTTATGAATAATCGTATTTATGCGATTTTCGTATACGAGTTTAAACTTGAGAGAAGCGCCGTGAAAGTTGGAAACATAAATTCTGCATTTAGAAGAGGTTGTGTAAATGTTAAGTTCGACCTAGATTTGCCTCCTTCAAGACTGGCCATTTTTCATTAGAAAATGAACTAAGAGAATGAACTAAAGTTAGGAAAATACCTGCGATGATAGTGTTTCAAGAGATATTAATCAAATTAATCCACTGTAAACAACAAGAAAAATATACTTTCGGTAAGAAGTATACACCTCGAAGTCATTTCTACGTTAATTAATTTACACAATAGTCGAATCAATAATCTTTGTCGAGGTTAATCGTATGATTTTGTAAACATTACACGCTAATCACGCTAATCAATTTAATATCCCCATTATAAATTTTATTAATATTCAATATATGTTGGTACTTACATCAAAGAAAAATTCTATCTTCATCGTAGATTTACATCATTTTCTGTGACATTTTATATCGGTTATTTCAATTATAATGTCAACATTATCTTTTTATAACAGTTTATAACGTAGAATCGTCTCTACTAGAGTTATGGTCCGATTCAACTAGAATAAACTGGGTTAGAAATTTACATTCAATGCAAACAAAATGCTGTCCGACAAAGACTCTCTTGGCTCGCATTGCGTTCTATCTTCGCGAGAATCCTTTGGGGATCCGTTTGTTCCACATGGAATACCTACCATACAATAGATTTACTTGAAAAAGTGTGTTCTCCTGTTCTTTCAAAGACTATTATTCGGTTCACATTCTCAAGCATAGAGTGTATCAATTTTTTAGAATCTACTTACATATCATAGTTTGGAATTCTGAAAAGATAACTTGTTAGCCATTCTTTTACTGGAATATACCGAAAGAAGACAAATAAGTGTTATAACTTTAGCATCCGATTATGATATGTAAATATAGTGTAAAAGCTTCATTGTAGGAAAATATGATACTTAAGAAAATGTATTTGAGAAATCAAAATTGTAAGAAAAATGTTTTTGAAAAATTAAGAAATGTCATTGTGTATATGTTGCAACGTTTCTTCCTGTAGAAGATTATATTTTTATAAGTTTAATTTACGAGAACGTATTCGATAAATAATAGCACAACGGTCAGAAGAAAAACTTTTTACTTTTTGGGAAAGAAGTAAAAAGGTCTAGAACACAATTACTTTGGACTGGATCGAAAAACAAACTGGGTTAAACATGATTTAAAGTGTTAACCGTTTCGACTTAAACATTGACCTACCCTTACAGTTGGAAATTTGCATAACAAAAAAAAAAAAAAAAAAAAATACAAGGAAACCCTTACAAGGTACAGGAAGTAAAGTAACTTCTTCCTCGTCAATAGTTACGAGTTTAATATCAGGTACTTGAATATGAATTTACGTGATCCTCGAGGTCTTCGAACTACTTGAAATATCGTTAAAGTTACCTTTCGCCGGAAGTCATGTCTACTTCGAGTGGCCATTCGTGCAGTTCAAGTATCGTGGCCGAGTTACTCGTTGCACGAAATCGTCTTCAATCACACGGTGTGTTAAAACGTCTGGCCGTTATAAAAAGCTATAACTTCGTCTATTTTCTACTACCTAATTTTTATTTTCTGTTTCTGTTTATAACTTTTTCTTTTCTTTTTTTTTTTGATTACGAAAATATTTGTAACATCTTTTATTTCCCAATGAAACATCTTTTTTTAGCAAACTTTGCAACGCATTTCGCGCCAGACAACGTTAATCTGTAGAGTGAGCGATTTTTCGCGATAAGATAGTAGCTTCGACGCGCTATGAATTGTTGAGAATGTCAAGCAATCGCGAGAATATAGAAATATAGGAATATTCTGAAACAGAGTCTTGCGAGATGACCTAGACTTCGTGTCCATTCCATCCGAGACGATTTAATTAAGGATTGCATAATATCGGAGTGGGTCGCACTGATTGCCATCAGCCATTTTATCTTACGAGGGGTTTACTGTACGGTGCCATCGTGTCGGGATTCGTAATGTCAGAGAAGTGCACGTGTTCTTGCTATAAATTTACTTCCGTTGCTGGCAATGATGGAAGGCTTCGACACGCATGAAATTTGCATCTCCGGACGACATGGCATTGCATTTTTTATAGAGACGGTTCCCGTGACACGGTCTTTGAACGCAATATGGTTTTAAAGTAGGATCATCTGGCTAAAGCGAAGGGATTTGTGTCTTTAATACAGCAGACGGATAAAATCGATTATAAAGATCGTGTGGCGATCTTTTGATTTCGAAATACATATTTCTATTTTATGAAGAGACAAATTAAAAAGACTTGTCTCAAATTTATTTGACAATGTTAATGTAATTTGGTTCAGAATGGAATTTTTATAAAACGTAATTATTAGAACGCAAGGGTTAGCCTTGTATACTGGTCGATTGATCAAAAGCATTTTTAAATTACGGTTTTATGCAAAGATATATATATCAGCAAAGAAGAGAAAATATCTCGGAGTCTATTTTCAAAATTTTTAAACCGAAACATAAATTTGAAGCTAAAGGGGAATCCATCTCCATATTTCTTCGTGGAAACAATTAACTTGATCCTGGTTGGCAAATAAGATTCTATAAATATTTGTTTAATTTTCTACGATCGTAGAAGAATTGGATAGAGTATATTTTCGTAGCAATTTTCTAAAACCTTAGTACAACAGAATATTTCCACGGAAAAGAAATATACGTTGAACTTTTTTACTGTTATTTTGGTTAGCCACAAATTTACTCGAAGCCGAAGCAAACACGTTTTATTGCAAATTTTACGGAAGACCGAGGAACAGAAGCTTCTCGGAAACAATGCAGGCGAACCAACCGGTAACGTGTTTCACGAGCCGCGAGAGTTCAGTTTGCATCGTTAATCGTAATGTCGACAGTTATATGATAAACACCTCATCGCATCAGCCGCATATTTAAAGCCAGACTTCGATCTTTGAGACGCTGTTTCACGGAACGAGAGGCAGCATTTAGCTTCTGAAGTTTATAAATATTAACGGACGCAATTTACTTCCGTCTGATCGATTTTTGGCCAGATGCCAGTCGCATATTTACACCTGCAATTAAAGAGATCTTCGCTTATCCTGAAGAAAAATGGTCTGCAGAGTTTTCTCACAGTTTTGTCATAGAGAATTGGCAATTTGTATTCTGTTCAATTTTCAGAGCTTAGCTTTCTTCTCCGCATCTGAACAGTATCTGCCGGATGAAGACGAGTACTTTAGTTAGTATGATAGATAGATATTGGTAATCAACTGGATAAATTTAAAATTTTAGAATTACTATTAATCGCGAAAATATCCTTAATGAAGAGAATATGAATAATTGTAGAAATCTTTTATCAATACGCTACCAGTGTTATGCATAACACTTTGAGATTTCATTGACACTACGAGACTCGAATATCACGATTAATTATATTTTCTAGCTTTTTCAAATAATTATATTTTCGCTATAGATCGTATAGATAGTTTTAGCTATCAGATAATACGTGATAATATATTTATTTACATCTTGAACTACATTTTTATAAAATCGTACTCTGGCTTGTTAATCCTTTGCAACAATAAATTTATTGCGAAAGTAATTAATATTTACAACTGCCATAGTGTCGCTATCCGTCTTTAAATAAAAACTTTAAATGCCGCCACTATGGCAACATCCGAGGAAAAAGAGTTAATTAATTATACTTATAAGAGGCAACGATACGGCTAGGCTATTACGATCAACGCTACAATGATTAATAAATTGCCGAAAAATTCTTTTATGTCCATGTCATGGCATTGATTTATCACTGTAGCAGTTCGCAACTGTTGTAGCTTGTTCGTTAAGTAATTCATCATGCCAGAGGGGGCACGATCAAACAACGTTTAAGTTAAACGACAATACAGCATTCAGCAAGCAAATAAGTCAAGTACGTTAAAATGAAAGAAGAAGTTTGATGTAGCGAGATGTAACAATTTTGAAACAAAAGAACGAGAGCATGCAGCATTTAATGCTCTTATTCTCCGCGGCTAAAAGTCACGGTTTCATAGAACAACGAGGCCACAACATTTTTTTCTCTCGGACGTATCTTAGATCACATTGTAACTGGATATAATGACGATTCTCTTGTTCTTCATACTCACGTACCAGCTCTTTTACGGAGATTTTAATCCGTGTAATTACCAGGCGTAACGTATAGCTTGAATAATTTTCTTCGATGAAAAAATCTTCATTTTTGAAAAATGAAACTCGAACCTGAACGTTGTCGCAATTTATTTTCATACCTATCCACCTTGTCGAGATTCTATTTTACTCACTTTGCGTTTCGTTGCCGCGTCTGAGAAACATTGCAGAGCCGTTTGAAAGTACAAGAATTTGTATTTCTGTAACGTAGAGAAATTTGAATATAAAACTATGATACCAAGCCCCTCTTTCTACGGTGCCAGTGTTCGTAAACGCATATCAATATGTCGATAAAACGTCGTCCCTAAAATTTTATGCCTGCTATCACACAAAATATTCAGTTGTGTAACGAATTCCTTTGTCTTTCGATATTTTTTGGAATACCATTCGTAAGGAGGAAAATAAGGATAATAAATAAAGTTTATTTATAAAAATGTAAAAAAATAACAATACAATAATATGAAAATAGTGATCCTTGATACTCTTCTAAAACGATCTAAGCGAACTTATTAGACAATTTATATGCAAAAATCTTCATAAAAAAGAAAGAAAAGTTATGATGTAAGAAATTAAAGAAAAATCCACGATTAATCTATCTCTTTAAAGCGTCAATTTGGACAATATATTGAGAAGCAAATTTGTCGCTTTGTACACACCCATCCGACAAGCTTCTCCAAAAGGTTAGAACACAAAGAAATATCGTCTTTCTCGTGCAAAATGCCCTTTTGTTCACCTGTGTGTATCACATAACGAACATGCTATATATGTATAAAGAATACACGATTGCAGTGGTTTTAAGATATATGTATTTAAGGATCGACCCTGCTATACCCAGCTTTTATCATCAACTCGTAGATAAAAATAGGAGAATTTCGAGAGATGTAGGAGTATCCACGATTTATGGCGGTGCACACGGTGTAATATAAGACCGCACGAAATGCCGAAGAAAATAAAGGACGAAACCTTAGGAAAACTGCGTAAGGGATATCTTCGTTTAAGGTTTTTTCACGTCAGAATAATTTCGTTGCTTACTGTTAGAAATTTAGCATTGTTAAGGAAATTCAGAAATTACACTAACTCAAGTATTAGGTTGTCCGAAAAGTTTCTTTCGTTTTATGAGGAAATAATAGACGCACAATGTTTTTTGTTTTATATTAGTTTATTGAATCATGCACGAACATAATAATAGAAATATAACGAAATGGATCATATCTAATTCAATAAACTAATATAAAACAGAAATTATTGTTCATCTATCATCATCTTATGAAACGAAAGAAACTTTTCGGACAAACTAATACAACACGAAATTAACAATTTCATTATCGTTATTAATTAATAGTAACGTATTATTATCACGCATATATGTACATTAATAAATGTTGTTTCTAACTATCAAAACTTTCTCTATGTTTAAGTAAATTTCTAACCACTAAGCCAATTGTATTGATAAATATACTAATACTTTATGTAAATGTACCAATATTTTAATGGCATTGTATTTTTATTTAATAACGACAAAGTTGAAGTTCGTCACAAAAATATTAATAAATACAATAACAAAAAATCGAAAGGAAACGATAGCCAATACCTATCGACGTGCGAATCCCGTTTCGAGACTGATCTGAAAGAATGTCGATTGCTGAGGAAAGAAGCGGAAAAAAGTCTCGTGAAATAGTCCTGGGGGAACTTGAACCATGTGTCTGAAGAGCTGGTTATTAGTGGAAAGATTCTCGGGCATTCGATCGACCCGATCGTGACGAGCAGGTATACCTAATCAAATATTTTCGCGTGACAGCGTTGTACACGAAACGTTCTCGATTTCATATACTACAATTGCAAATGGAACGTATATGGGATCCGTTCTATAAAACACGATGGTGACGGGAAAATGACTCGTCTCTATCAAAGAAGGGTTGCTACGGAACAAATATTTGTGCAGGCTTGTTTTTTGTTACTCGAAAGCGTTGTTCTTTTTTCTGAAGATACGCCCAATTGTTACGGAACGTTTGTTTTACACGAAGCATATTCGTTCGAAAGCGAATCCTTTACTTTTGCTTCGAAATGAGCAAATGTTTGGAAATAAAGTTTCAAATAAAAAGACAAACATTGAACTTATTAAAAATTCTCTTACGTTATAATGAAATATAGATGATTGTAAAGATCAAGTAAAGAGAATAAATTAGAAGAAAGAAATATTTGAGATGAAAATCGTATTGGGGAGGGAGGGAGAGAGAAACTGTAAAGGCTTGAAAAGTAAATATCTTCAGAAATTTCTTTTACACTGTCGATATAATTAAACCAGTTTATTTTTTATTATGATCAACGTATATTGCATTAGGCAAATTGTATAACGTATATCGAAGAGTATCCAAAATAAGAAACTAATTTGGTCTATTCGCTTCTGATATATTCTTCTTTGAAATATCTGTCGTAGGAAAATCAGTGGTCTCTCGTTGACGATGACGCGATTAATTTAAAAATCTTCCATTTAATTCATTTCAGACTTTTTCTGTGAGCATTAGATTAAAATGCCACGTCGTATAATTGTAAATTATTATTATTGTAATTATAATTGTTCATTAATTTTCTATGACTCTTCCAAACAATCTCTGTCAACTGTTATTATTCCATTCTCTATCATTATCTTGCGCTAGATCGATTTTCATATTTCATATGAAACCAACTGTGTACAAATATTTATGAATTGGCATATATACTGTAACATTCACATCCATTGAGTTTTAATTAGTGAAAACGAATAATTAATGAAAACACAGAGTAACATCATATTTTTGAAACAAAGCGGTTAATTTATTTCTACACGGTTTCCTCTTCACCACTGGATTTCCAAATAAGCCCTTAAATCTCTGGACGTCCTCTGAAACTGATCCTCGCGTATCCTCGATATCAGCCGCTGCTTTATTCTACAAAGTCGCGTTAAGCCGCCTGCATTGAATATTCGCACGTTAGAAACAGTGGGAAACGAATCGATGGACATGGTCGGACAAGTTAATTGTTCACGATTTATTAAAATTTTAGCGGGTCACCGATGTCAATGAGGAAAACGGCAGCCCTCGATTGTCGTTGTCAAACTTCGGCTACTCGAAGTTCGGGTTTTGGCGAGCCGTGGTTAACGTGTTACACGAAGTGAGTGTACGCCGTTGCATGTTCCGCAGAATGTCGTGTACGTACTATTTACGGCGTGTCTTCGAGGCTCTACGCGACGACACGACGGATTGAAATGTCAGGTTCCCTAGTTATGCGCCATAACGAATGTACGTTTGTGCGTTTATGGACGACATACGCTCCCTAATTAGCATGTTAATATTTTACCGTGCACGGAGAGATCACGCTAAGTTTACAGCTAATTATTTATTGCCTACTCCTTTTCGTATTTTCTTTCTTGCAATTTTTTCTTCCGTTTGGTACTCTTTATTCGCTGTTTACTGTGTATCGTCGACCGTGTTTTCATTAGATTTGCGTTGCATGATTCTATGCTGGAAGACGTGTTCACTGGGATGATCGATGCGAACGAGCCTTCTCGAGAAGAAATTTTCCGAATAAACGATTTTAATCTTTAGAGAGGTCACTTCTAGGCAACGTTCTTCATTATTCGTTATTCGTGCAATGTGACGCCGATACGGTACAATGGCGTTTCGAGTCGTTTTTTTACACGTTGTTGGAATATTCGCAAGTATCACGCATACTTTAAAAGTTTCTAAACGACAAAGGTTCTAGCAAAATTGTTTAAATCCTCGGTTTTACTCTAAACGCAACTCAAATCGTATCAGCGTTCATTCGTGGCACGAAAATTCAATTTCGCTTGGGAACAAGCTACACAGAAAAGATTCGTTCGCACGAAAAGAGTGGATGTACGCTCTCGTCGTCCCGTTCATCAGCTCTCTGATCGTATATACTCGCCCCTCGGAACAGAGATGTCAATGTACTTCTTCCGGTTGCACAACCTGCGCCGTCAGGCGGAGGAGGTACGAAAAAAGCGGCAGAAGGGAAGATCGAGTCAAAGTGGTCAACGTGGGACCAATTCTACGGACCAATCGCAACCGACAGCCGGATCCATGCACTGTTGCAACAGGGTCCATCGGGGCCCCAGCAAGCTCTTCGAGCGTGCTCCATTGCAGCCCAGCGATTCCCTCGATGAAATAGCTTTTCAAATACCCAGGTAACATTTTCCAGTTGCATGATACATACTCTCAATTTGTTCTTCTTTTTTTTTATTATTATTTCTAGAAATTTTTCCGTAGAATATTTTTGTCCGAGGGTGAGGAATGTGTAGATTTTGACGTAACGGAGAAGTTGAAATATGAATATAAATGATGCGTGTAGGTGTAAAAAAAAAAAAAGAAATGTTCGCTCTAGTGGGAAAATTCTGACAAAATATGGTAAAAGAACATACAATAGCAAATACATAAATAAGATAAATAATAATACCAAATTTAACTCGATTTAATTTGTACTTACTACAGAAAATTAAACTTCGAATACTATCTTTTATGTATAGTGCTACAAAGTATAAGAAATATACTTTCAAATCTTGTATTATAGAACAAGAAATCCAAATAGAATGTTTACTGGAATAATTTATTTTAGTTCTAGAATCATTGCAAGATACAGCTGAGATTGTAAATACCAATCGGACTGTAATTAAAATTTAACCAATCTGATATATTTTTTATTATCCTGTCGTTAAATTCAATCTAAATCTATAAACGCGATAAAGGCCAAAAGCCAATAAAGTTCAAGCGATAAATATAATTGATAAAATTAACAGAAATTGGGTTCATGTGTCTAATGCAAATCTTCATAAATATAAAAATATGAAATATAACAAATAAAAATAATTTAGAAACCCTATATAAGAGCTTCTATATTAATCCCCTTCCTTATCTCTTGAATAATGTACTTTGGTTTAATGTAGAATTATTAAGAATCTATACTTTTTTACACGTGATGTCTCAATTTAGAAAGGAAAGGGATATGAAGGTTTATGAAAATCGAGAAAGTGTTTTCTCATAAAATAACGGCACGTAAAATAAAACGTCTATTCCTTGCGGCTCTCTGTCTAGTAAGAAACGAGGAACGTACGTAAAAGCGTTTCAAAGAGAGATATTTTCTTAAAATATTCTCCTTGCTCGCCCAATTTAGGACTAGTCGCGAATTTATTTACTATGTATGTTTGAATATCTGGAAATCTTTTGATCTTATTTGCAAAGCTTAGGATTAAACGTAACATTGGTTTATTTGTATGAGCTACATAAAATTGTAACTAAAGTCTTTAATGTATGGATTAATATTTTTATTTTTCATGAAATCATTTTCTAAATATATTTATTAATTATTTACAAAAATATGAAACGATGATTGGAATATTTGAGTAAAACATTGTGATATTATAAATATTTGTAATTTTTTGTCAATTTTAATGAAATAAAATACAGTACTGTCATAACATTTGATAAAATATTATAAATTCTCTGTTCTTGTATTTAATCTTATATATCCGAATATTTTGAATACTATAGAAAATCTATTTATATTCAATGACAGAACGAAGTATTACTATTTCCAAAGATAAGCAACAAATACAACAATAGAGTTTCGTTTTGTTTTTCTCGTCGTCTTCTTTATTTCTCGTGAATATGATCTCAAACTTTTATTCCTGTTTCATTCCTTCTGCAGCAGACATTTTGTAGTCAATTAAGGTTAATAATCTAAAATATATCGGCTCAATATTTCAGTATAGATATATCGATCATTTAGCCACATATGAAAAGCAAATAATGTGAAAATTATTTCTTTTCTATTACTATACCTACACAATGTTGCTAAACTCATTAAAAATCAAATTACATCATATTTCAAAATTAACGCGTTCGAAAGCGACGAACAAAGCTTCTAAATCTCAGGATATTCTCGATAAAAACAAGCCATGCAGACATTTTAATAACTTTTATCGCCTGCAAACTACAAGATTGAATTGCGAATGCCTTTTATACGTGGCAAATGGTCTTATTGTTTACACTCGGATATCGTAACACCATTTATCAAGCACAGTTAAGCGTACTACAACTCTGGTAGGTTGTTGTTCTTCTTCATTCATCAGATACTGTCGCCTAATGGACGTGTCATCTTTTCCCCGTAAATTATGGACCTTACTTTTTCTCCCTTTGGAGCGTGCTAGACTCCCTTGGAATTCTAAGGGTACTTTCTACGCTCTAGATCGACGAGGGCATGCAATTTTCAAGCCTGCACTTTTACGGAACAGATTCAGACCACTTACGATGCGGACTTTATCCCCCTGTCTCGACGCTCGTGTTAGATGAAAAGTTTAAGGCGGCCCGTGGGCAAAGGGGACGCGCGAAACGGTCAAAGGTCGAGATGAAGTAACTTGAAAAGGCAAGCTGTGGCTTTCGTTGAATTGGTCGCTTGGTGATGCAACTTGCCAGGACGAATACAGGCTTCATTAAATCGTTGATGATGGGCACGATGGGTCGCGGCATTTGCGCGATTCGACCCTGAAAATTTCGATGTTTTTATTGAAAAGTTGATTAAACACGCGTGACACCCACTGGCGCATGATTTTCAAAAGGTTTTGAATGAATTCAATTGTGACGATCCAGGGGAGAAAACATAGTTTTTAAAAAAGTTACATTTTGAAAGTTAGTTTTCGCAACGAATGGTATTAACACCTACGAGATGGTGTAGGCGTTAACAATGTTAAATTCTCAATATATAAAAGGAAAATACGACATTCACCATCGACTTGTTTTTAGTTTATCACGTTAACTTGAACATATTTCAATCTCTTTGTAATATTTTCCACAAGAATACCAGTTTTCTTTTAAGTGAGATGGAAATTGAATTGAATTCAATTTAAAATCCACAAGTGGAGAACAATGTTATTTTGAGATATAATACAAACAGAAATTCTGAGATATCTGGTTTAAATGTTATTTATTGCAATTTTCTATGGAATAAGTGTCTCAATTACAAATTTATTCACATATTACGATTAACTATGTTTTCACTCCACTCAGTCTTATCGATCGCAGATTGCAACATAACGACCAATATCGCAATGTTTTGTTTCACAATTTTTCATCTTATCGACAGTTTAGTGTCGACGTTCAACACGTGCATGCGGTTGAATCGCGTAAACTCCATTAAAGTTACTAGCATTCTCGCTGGATTAATTGCGTTTCCGTGGTTCACTGAGAAGTAAAAGAAGTAACCCTTCTAATTATGGAAACTCTTACGAGCGCAGGAAAAGGTGGAGTGTTATAATCTTCCTTAATGTTAAAATCGAACTGGAACGAATAGGAGACTATTAAAGGGAATAAAAGGAAATAAACGCAAATAAAGAAAATATCGGACTTCGGCTGGGATGACACTGCTTTTATACCTTTAATACAAAACGGATCCGGTTATTGCGAATATCGAAAATTTAATAATATTTTAATAAAATATTAACGCCCTTTATATTATCAAATTGAATGTTACGAAGTATTCGAACAGATACAGGTACATATATTACGAAATAGAAATTGTTTGCTTTCTGCAAAATGTCAAAGTCTATTTTAGCAACGTTTAATCCCTTTTTGGAACGAAAAAGTGTATTGCAATGGAAGCCACCAAATATTTGTTCACTCGTGTATTATACGATATTTAAGGAACCGTTTTCGATAATTGCCGCCTTAATAACTGAGACAGGTCCAAACGAGGGTCGTAAAAAAATAAAAGAGGAAAGCGTAGCGATTAGTAACACTCCCATGTAAATTAATCATTCACACGCCCCTTTAATAGAACCATGTTATACTTCACGTCAAACCCAAGTTCCTCCATAAGGATACAAAATTTTCAAACGTAACTCAATAATTTGCGCGGAATCTTAATAATTTTTCAGAAAAGGAATTTACAAAATTATTAAAAAATTGGGACATATTTACAGAAATTATATTAATTCCTAACAAACTATATATAACTATAAATCCCGATAAAATCTTTTACTTTTAAAATTAATATTTTACTTTTAAAATTACGCGAATAAACACGAAATTACTCGCCGAATGGCTTATGATATAATAAGCATAATTCCCTCGATAAACATGTGCCCCGTTTAATTATACAAATACCATTAGCTAGGTAAATTACCAGAGATCACATTACTACAACCCCATCTTGATTTTACATTATTGAAATAAACCTCTTATCGCCAGTAACGATTTTGACATTTACATACATACGTTCAGGAAAGACCATTATTTAATAAATCGCGCAAATTAGGTCGCTCATCCACACTGTCTGTATATAATATCTGCAAGTGGAACTTGCATTGGAAAAGAGAAAACAGCGTCCTATTGAGCTCAAACCGCTTAAGTCGAGGAACAGAGATTCCGGGGAAATTATAGAACGGAAATGCTACCGAGACTCGTTAACATCACTTCTCGTTCCTCATCTCGAAATCACATCAGAGTGCACATAAATCGATGGTCGAATCCGATAGACCGTTGATTTGTCTCGGGCATGCCAACCAAAGAGGATGGATGCCTGTACCAGTAGAGGGAAATAATGGGTTTTCGAGTGGCATGACAACACGAAACGAGAATAATTCTGCGGTTATACAGGGTGTCTGATACCTAGTGGTATATTTGTGCAAGGATAATTTCTCATGAAAAAATTTCTCATAATGTCTCTCATGCGAGGCTTCGTTTTCGAGAGAAAAAAGAAACGATTTTGAAAGACTGATCGGTACACGTGTAATAGTTGTAAGATTTAACGGATTTTTGTTCTTGTTTCTAATTGTATTTATAAACGTGAGTAACGTGAAAAAACATTGTTCTGCTTCTTCGAATCAGCTTTTGACAAGGGATCGCTCGTTGCCTGATTGTACTATTGTTACCACTGTGTACATCGCGTATCACGCGGTTTCGTTCACGTATGACGTGCATGACAAACTAAAATAACGGGATCGAAGCAAGGTGCACGCTGGTATGACACAGAAAATCGAAGAGCTTATCCCCTCGCGTGAAACTCGAAGCCAGAGATTCAGTGAACCCGGACCACTTATCACACCTCTGCGACAGATGATCGTCTCACCCTCGTCAAGCGTCCGTAATGAAGCGAACGCTCCAGATAGGTCCGGCAGATAAAACCCCCCGAAGATTTATATCAAATGCAGGATCTTTTGCTGTGTGCTGATTCCAATTATGAAAACGAAAATAATTCTGAAAATACTCGAAAATTTTCCAGAATTTTTCTTAGTTATTCTTAATTATCTCGTGCGATCAACCGAGATCTTCGACTCGGTTGTGATTTTGTCTTTAAAAAATCACAATTAAATTACCTTTTTACTGTTTGTTAGGAAAATTGATTAGAAAATTGAATATTACCGGTAAGATAAATTTATGATATCGTTTGTTTGTTGGAAAAACAAATTTGGTATAATTTTTGGATCCTTGTTCTATAGAAAAGTATGATAAAAGATTTACAGCCTGTTTGAAAATATTTTGAAACTAGAGCACCGATGTAAACTATGCGGTATGCAGGCTGTCTAATAAAATTCTTAAATGTAAAAAATCTAATGAAATTTTTTTATCTCCAGCTTATCTATAGCTATTTTTATATAGAAATTTTTTTATCTCTATCTTAGATATAGTTTGTCCTAATTACGTGAAACGTCCTCTATATTGGATATAATAAAACAGTTATAAAATAGTAACGTTGATAATAGAGGTTGTCTAGAGTGTTTCTATAGCAATTTTACTAACGTCGTGCGTGAAAGAAGGAAAGGAAAATAATTTCAATGGAAACTGTGGCAACTTCTTTCGCTGCTGTTGTTTCATCGTACGTACCAGCGTTCGATGATAATTAAAAGGATTCATTAGAATAATTTTTATCATGAGAAATGTAACGATATAACGATTGAAATGCTTTTATCGTGCCTTTCTTGCGATAAAGAACTTTAAAGATTCCAATCACGCTGGTTAAGCGTCAAAGAACCGAGAATAATTGCTTTAGAAGTGCAAACGAAATTTTATCCAACTTTTTCCGATTTATTCGCGAAATGTCGCGCAAGATAGTTCCAATTTATTTTGAGAGATTTTAATCACGAAGTGACGCTAATGTCCTTCAGTATTCGATAATCCAATCAGTGTTTCTTTGCTTCCATGCCGACAGAAAGAATATAAAGAAACGAACAGCCATCAACTTTGTTTAGAACAGTAGATTCCCAAATAAAGCTAGGTCTTGTTTATGCGTTTTACTTCTATTACAATCCAATCTCTCTTCTACGGTTCCTCGATTAGTTTTTATTATCCGTTTACTTTTTTACCGATGACACCCAAGCGAATGGAAGCGAAAACTTCTTTCACGAATTGTCGTAAATCTTTCATAGAAGTAATGAATTGGTTATACCGAACGATTTGTCTCACTTAAGCAGAAATGAAGTGTTCCCAGACATAAAAGAATTGTCTGAGATATATTTGTGTAATGTATTCTATTCCGAGGATTTTCATGGAAGTATTTGATCGAATGTTTTAAATAAAACGAACATTTATCGATTGAGACGAAATAGATCAAATACTTCTTAAAATGAACCAAATTACATAAATGGATATTTCTTTTCTTTCGTTTGAGATTTCATATTGCTTCAGCGGTATAACAAATTGACGAAGAAGGCGGACTAAACAATTTGGAGAATAATTATTTCGTGTCGTCAAAAGTTATTACACCTCTAGTATCGGATGTAAAAAGTACGCACCTTAAATCTTCTATAACAAAAGAATATTAATGATTGAATATGCGCATAATTATGTGAAAATAGTACAATGTTCGACGACTTACGCGAGTTTCTTTCACGATACGATGGGAAAAGATTTCATGCCGAGAGAAAGATGAAACTGCAATTTCCTTCTAACAACATATCGAATGGAATATCACATTTTCATTTAGTTAAATGAGATTCTGATACTGAAACAATAGTATTCGAAATAGAAGAACGTGTGTATACAATTCTCAACTTACAAACTCAACATTCGTTTCCATTCAGGCCAGATTATTGTTTGACTACTTCAAACAATCAAATCACGCTCTCGTTTATCGATGCTTTGTCATCGAATACTTTTATGAATGACGCACGTTCGTTCCAACGATTCGACGCGAGTTATAAAGAGCTCTTTCGTTTCTCTCATATAATTTTCACCTCGACAAAACCAAGAAACGAGAATTTACAAATACCGGAATAGTTTAAACAATAATCGCAGAACAATATCCACATCTTTTTAAATCGTTTCAAAAATCGTCGTCTTCCTTGTTTTGTAGCGATATACGAGTGATCTTGGAATAATGCGGCACGAAGGAGGCCGCGAAGTAGAATAAGGTACCGTGCCTGATCAGACGTCGGCGCGTAGCTGTCTGTCGATTTGGCCGTATAGGGGGCAGCTGGCAGCAACGTCGCTACGAGCGTACGGTGCTGCCATTATCGAGGAACGGCGGTCGTTCGTCGAACTAAGAAATTCTCTAGATGTCTAGAGTTTAAAATAAAATATGTGGAATCCCGTCCAGATCAGAATTTGATAAAATTTTAGTTGGATGAAAGAACAGATAAAAAGAAGGAATGAAATTGTATTTACCATTAATAGATAAGTATTCGATGTAGCAAGAATTTATTCGGAGTTTATTGCTCTTTAATTTTAATTGATCGATACCAATTCAGAATATCCTGAAGATAAGCGTTGTTTTCTCGCTACGTGCGCGTTGCTCCATCTTCGCTAAAGCTGAGTACTCGCTTTCAACGACTCGCAAGACAAAAATCGCTTGTCTGCATGAGATCTTAAAGGCCGTTCTCAAACACATAGACAAACCGATCCGCGCGTTTAGAATAGTGGGCCGTCGAGAGTAATCTCGTTAGCGAACGAGATGGCTTTGGAGGACAGAGGGAAGACAGTTCGAAGCAAGAAAGAGTCAAGAAGAAACGATAGAAAGAATATCCAACGGCAAATCGAGGGAATGGAAAATAAAAGGGAGTAAGAAAAAAGGCGGGCAAACGCTGTAATCGTTCCCTAATGCTTCTACACTAACGAAAGTCTCTCCTCCTCGTTCTCTTTTAGATACTCTGTCGCCATCGCTTCGCAAGCTAATGCAGCGGAAGTAGACTTTCAACTATATTACCTCTAATCGCATCGACGTTCCGCTTTGCACGTCGCTGCACCGTAATTTTGGGTTGAATTCTCGGTTTACTGGCTGACGTCCTTCTTCTATCTCGAATGGTTCGTATCCTGTCCTCTCATTCGTAGCACGAATTTCCACTGTGGTCACGATAGGACCAAGAGCAACCGTTAGAAACACTCGTTGGTTTAAATAGACGCTCCGTGAATCTTGTAAATACGACTGACGATAGATATCGTACACCTACAAAACTGAAATGAAATCTTTTTCATCAGTGAGTTATATTAAGATTTGAATAGAGTTCGAGATGCGTGAATCGGTTTTTGGCGATTCTATTTGGGGACTATACGTAAACTAAATATGCGCGTACGATCATGCGTTTGTCTATACAAGTCGTCCCACGTAATTAAAATAAGGTGCGAAATATTTTGTTTAGCTTTGTTATCTCGTATGATTTATGAAAATGTACTTGTACTTAAAGGGTTAAACATAGCGTAGCAGGCACGCACGGACGGTGATTAAGAATCTGCAAGTTGTAGTTGACTTCGTGAACGTGATGTCTGATTAGTATTTCAAGAGGACTGTCGCGCGATATCTCTGACAGTGTTCTGTTAGATTGTTATTAATGTTACTACGTGTGATTTCTTGGATTGGAAACTTTGTATTATAGTTTCTTCGTGATAAATTATACTTTTACCAGGAAAGTCCGGAAGAGCTACAGCGTAGATTTCAGCTGTCTTTTTTGATTCGTGTGCCGTATGAAATATGAAATTATCATAAGGAACCTTCTCGTGTTTCGTAACTTATAGGAAGGTTTGAATATCATTTATGACGAATTATAATGTAAATATTTAGCGGTTAAAGACGATAGGAAAAATATACCGACCGGAGGTATATCGTTGAGATTTTTTCAATAACAATTTCTTGAAAGTTGAAAAGTAGTTGATATATTTACGAGATTTTATAAAAAAGCAAAGGATTGTTTTTTACATTTTACATACATTTTGTAAAAGAACGAAGGAAAGCAAATGTTCAGGAGGATAATGTAAAATTAAATAGAACATTGTTTGCTTATATGAAATTGTTTTATTTTAAATGAGCAAATAGAATTTGTATATTTCGAAATTATTCTCCTAAAAAATATAACTCATGCATACGAATATCTATATTATGTTCTTACTTCCACTTGTAGTTTTTATTATACAGCGTACTCATACAGTATTATTTTTACGTATTTCTTAAACATCAATTCCAACTTACAGATCTAGTGTCATTTGTATAATAAACGTGAATAATAGTATCATACCTGGTCCAGTAACAAAATAACGCGTTATTAACACTGTCAGGTACAATGAATTTTCTATCAGTGATACAAACTGAATGGAATACAAACGGATACAAAATAATTCAATAGTGCTCGAATATTGCACGCTGCAATGTGATAGTGGCATCACGTGTAGTTTAAATTAAGCAAAAGGACAATAAATCAGTTTTAGGTCCAATAACGTTTTGATTCGAAAACCGGCTCCCTGTTATAACTTAACGATGTTCATAAAATAGGTTTCAGCTAGATACCTTGGCAATCTGTGCCTCGTTTGCATATTGATAATAAACGGTTAATTGTCATCATAAGTTAGAATATATCTAAAACTGTAATAGATTTCCACGGTAACGCATGGTAACACTAGTTGATCGTAACTCTAACAATTAATAGATTCAGGTAATTACTCTTACACATAACGTTTTCGTGTATGAAATATCGCTTTGCTTAACCGTATTTTATTCTTATTAGATTTATTTTAATTTTAAGTCTGTCTTACATATTTATTTCTCAAACTTTATTTTGTAATACATTTGTATAGTTTATCGTTTCTTTTGTTTATTATTCCTTTGTTGTTTATTATTCCTATTAATATATTCTTCTCTATTGAGTATTTTGTAGATAACTAATACTCCCATAGTATAAATATCGATGGTTAATGTGCATACTTGTTATTGATAAATAGATTTTGTTTAAATAGATCTTATTTATATGCTACGCATTTGTTTAAAGTGGAAGAAATATTGATTCGTACTGGTCAAAAGTGATTATGACTAATTTTAAAAAATATTCTGTTCTGTGCCAGCAGTACCTTTCAGTACTTTTAGTTGGTTTAACACTGCTCTGTTGATATTTAAAAATATAAAAGTTGCGACTAAAAATCATTAACGTAAAGTAAATTTTTAGAGGAGTTATAGAATTTTCTTTCTTCACATCGTTGCCGTGGATTTATTCCAGCTTTCGGGTTTTTGCCTACGTTATGCTCTATAATACGCGAAATTAATATGTATTTTCTTGAGCGACGCCATCGCCTTGACAGCGTTCTCGAACGACACGTTTGAAAAAGTTCTGCGTATACATCGAATATTAATGTCCAAACAAGCTCCGCGTGTATGAACATAAGAAGATTCTAAAATTCATGAAAATTCATCGACGTATGTAAGGATAAGTGGGGGAATGAAAAAGGAAAAGTGGGAAAGAATGAATTTCGCATAAAACGCGTGTTCTGCTTTACACAGAAACAGTGGGGGAAAAAGTATTCATCGAATTAATACGATGCGATGGAATGAAATAATTAACATCGAGATGTTAATTATGCAGATATGTTAATTATGCAAAATGATTACAATTTATCCTTTTCGTTTAAATCGTTCTACATAAAATAACGTTAAAATATGAAACTATTGCTATTATCGTGGCATTAAATCGGAGTTATGTGGTATAATAAATTTTGTTTCATTCAAATATATTCAACTTTAATTTAAACATTATCAAAGAATTGATCGTTATTTATATCGTGGATCGTATATTCTCGTTGTAATTTTTCGCAATGAATATTATCACTTGTTCACAGTTCTTATCAGTAAAATAAATTCAATAGAATGTTGTGCTAATAAATTATTTACACCTACTTAATCAATAATTTATTAAAATAAGAAACTGTGAAATAATAGTTCAATATATATTATTTTGCTATGAAGATTATCAAGTTTTATACCTTGTTTTTGAACATAAGACAATACATTATATGAAGCAGTCAATTATATAACATTTTCTGTAACAAATATGGGTTCTATGAAACGTTGTAACATAATTTTATTTTGTTATGATTATAAAATGTAATTAATTATATGTCATAAAAAATTTACTATACATGTACAAAATAGGTTTAGTGCGCTTCAATATCTGTATGAAATTTTATACAGGTGTCATAGATTACATTTCTATGTTACAAAATTTTATCATTAAAATTTTATTAGTATGTAATGAATTTAAAATTATAAAATACAACAGATAATCGTGTCAAAAATATACAATTTTACGAGTTATATTATTATTTTGTTAAGTTGTTTGTAACACATACATAGATATTCTCCTGTAATTCTCATACGGTGAAATAATTGCCCCGAAGGGAGCCGAGTTTGCGTACACTGAAATGACGAAAGTTCTTTCTAAAGTGGCAAAGTTTTATTCATCAGGAAGTTGGGTAACTTTGCGAGCAATTATGAAGCAGCAAAAATAAATGGATCGAAGACTATTCTCGATTTTATAATCAACCAACTGCGAGATATTTAAAGATTTTTTATACAATCGCAACAATCAAGTATCGACTGTTTGCAGCTTGTCTAAATGCAATACTTTCGCATTAGAAAAACAAAAATAAAGATCTAATTTAGTCAACTTTATTGTTGATAGTGCAATATTCAACACTGTGCCTTTCATTTGTGTTTAAAATAAATTCAATGAAAATTGAATTAAAATAGATATTGAAGGATTGGTAGCAAACGAGAAAATATATCAGGCAATAAAACTTGATTAAATCTTTGTTCAGAGAAATGAAGTGGGAAAGTGCTTATTATGTGCTATAACATTTTGTTTCTACACACGTTCCATCTATTTCTTTTATTATAACGAATGCTCTGCTTCCTTAAAAACAAGAGAGAAAGAAACTTGGATGTTATATATTCGCGAGATATATTACATTCCTTGTTACTTCGGAATTTGGGAAATGTTCGCCAAGCATTTAATCCGTTTACAAAAATTTCGACATTTAGATATCCTTCTATGAAATCTTTTACCGAATGCGGAATCCAAAATTTATGATTTAACTAATCATTTAAAAAATAATTTACGCAAATAACTTCAGCAGGAATTACTTTTCTGTTAACGAGGCGATGCTCCATTGATACATTGAGTCTGATATATGTATTTTAGATATATTAATGCAATTTTTAAATTTATAACGTATATCACTATTTCTACGTAGTTCATTCTCACGAGTATGCATCTCAAGCTATAGATCTTCCTTAACTACTTCTGTTAACAGAACCTATCGATTCTCATTAGTTAATAAGTTACTTAAACCAATTTATCCTGAACATATTTTGATCTAGCATACCCTAAAATGACCAAGACAAATGGTTCAAAAAGCTATTAGGACACTTATATTAATTTATAGGAATCTTTTATGAACATATTATGTCCGTTATACAAAACATTTTGAAACATTTTGAAATTTTATTAGCAGTGTGATAAGATACGACTGTCATAATTATATCGATAAAGTTTAAAGAAGTATGAAAATATGCACGAAAGCTACGACATATTTATTGAAAACATAAATTTCATTGAAACCATAAAAGTATCTTAAAAGCCAATTTTCTCGTATATTAATGAACTTATACATGATTATATATTTCGGACGACTCGATCTGTATATTATGACTACTTCGCTTACTTAGTTTGTATATTTCTTGCTTATTTTATATATTTCTGCATAGTGTGTGGATTCTCCAAATTTTTGCACTTTTAAATCGTCCAATATAATGCATAAACATGTACAGTTTGATAATAGCCAACTCGTCCATTTATATTTCTTTCGCCACTCTTCGATGATCCGGGTACACAATCAAGTATTACTTTAAGAATCCAAGTCTTTTTATCATCATTTGATCACCGTATCGTTTCAAAGGTTTACGACGAGCAAGAGGTACTTTTATGGGTAAAGGAAAACTTACCTCGTAAATCGCAAATCACTGTATCGAGACGTTTCATCCTGTGGTGACACAGTTTCTTTTTATCAGCAAAATCCTTAAATCGAAGAATCTTATATGATTTCTAGTTTCCAGTGTTCTCACACGTAGAAACAAGCTCTACAACTTTGGAATAAATTAGTGTCTGGAGATCGATTATTTCATTGGGATGTCTCCTTCTTTCATTTATTTCGAGACGGGATACTCAGACTAGACCTATCTTCCATTTGTTTCATTCGAAGTTTTTACATTGTTCTTTTTCAGAGTTATTTTCCAAGACAGCTGACGTTGAAATTAGTATGGATGAAATGTTGAGGACAAGGTCGTCCCGTTTTCTTTGATATCTCCCTCGGTGTCTTCTTTGCATCAAACTTTATTTCGCTAGCCGCACTCCTTTCGTCGTTCGTTACTGTCCCTCGAGGAAACGGACGCGTTAAAGAAACAATCCGTTTACCCGAAATTATTCTGAAATTATTTTACAACTATTTTAAGGCAGATCGACGGTATTTCTGTTTTTTAGATAAGATGTTCCAATGGATTTTACAATGGTGGCATTGTGTAATTTAGTTTCTTGATTAAATAGAGGACGATTGTTTCGCTATTTGAGCTAAATTGTAATATCACGCTGCAAATCACGCGTTCTCGTTCTTATTTTGCTAATACGAGTCTTATGTTTCTCATCTTATTTTTAACGTTTGGTATCATTTTAATCTTACATTCATCTACAGGACCCGCTAACAAAATTTGTACAGGAAAATCTTGAAATACCCTGTTAACCGTGTGGGCTTTGATACAAGGACGATATTGGTCTTCGATAACAAATCACATATACCCACGCAATGTTCTCGCCACAACGTAATTGCATTGCTTTCGACTGAATTAACGAGAGAATCACCTTGTACAAGCTTTTCGAATCGCACAGTATCACCGCTGCAAAGTTGTCGTGACGTTGTAGCACTACCGGAGTTAAATCACGACTAGGCAAGGAAGAACTTCATTTGCCATGGAGAAGACAAAAGAGACATAAACTATTCGCATGAAAGTGGTAGTGGAGCTTAGCAATCCTCCCTCACGATTTCTTCTACTTGCAATATTCTCTTCCTCCTTTGTATCTTGCCTATTGCCGCTGATTTACGTAAAGATGCAAGAAAGGAAATGATCGTATTCTTTCAAGGCGGCTAAACACGGAGCCTCGAACTCTTGCGTCTTGGGGATAATTCGTGCGGGACTGCAAATATCGTATGATAAGGAAACAAATTGTTGCGGTGAACGTTGGCAAGACTGGAAGCGTTCTCGGTGTTCTTCATCGCTCACATCTTGTTTCTGTACACCATGGAAACCTTAGTCGATTTAATTACAAACCCAGGCTGCTGTACCTGGAATTAGAGATGAAGATTTCCGAGTACGAAATAACGATTCTTGAAATTGAACGTGAACCGATTGCGATGTGCGTCACGGGGGCTTCATAAATCTCAAAGTTATATTCGAAGAACAGGAAGAATGTAAACGAATTAATATCGGAGGGAAAATTCGTGCGCTTAAAAACACGTGATATAATCTTAGGTTCGTACGGTATAGCATAGTACAGGAAATAAAATTGCCGGAAGGGAAAAGCAACGATATCGTTCACATAAAAAATTGGAGATTTTTTTTAAGACCGTTCCGTGTCTAGAAAACTTGTTTAAATAAGCAAGTGTCAGGGTTTGAAATATATTACATAGGTATGTTCCACGTGTGATCTCATCGTACGTGTTTCTTCGTAAATATAGGTGTAAGATAGAAAAAGATAGAAGGAACGTGATACGAAACGAAGCACAGAAATATGGAAACGGTAACGTTATACAGAAACAGCCCTGTCACTGGTAAAATAAAGAAGAAGGAGGAATGAGTCGATAGTTCAACAGTAACACAATCCAGAGTCGGTATCGAGATATCCAACGTCTTTTAAACACTTTCTTCTCGTATTACGTTTTCCCCTTTTCGATGACCTAGCAGGGATGTGAAGAATCTTCGCTTCTTTCTGTATCTTCATCTTACTTTACTCTCGTAACAGAATGTCGTTCGTGTAACATTTTGAATGCCGTTTCTGAATATCTCGCGTATTAATTCCCGTCCTATCAAATGCGAAGTAAAGTTTGAAAAATATTTTGTTTCTAAAGCTATAACATAATATAATAGCGTCGTTAACCTCTCCGTATCCACGAGCTGATAACCAATAAGTCAGTCTCCATCAACCTAATCAAGCAGCTATTCCACGATCCAATTCATCGGGACCGCAGAAAAACAGATGATACAATAGGCAGAGACAATGGAGCAGAAACAATAAAAGATCGCGCTAATAAGCCGACTTGACAATGCCTTTACCACGCTTTCGAACCTCGCATGCGTGATTGCATCGCGATCGCACGAGCACAGCGTGAGAGAGAACGGCACGTATCAGGCTGAATTTATCGGCACGAGAAGTAAGCGAATATATCGAAGCGAAGAACGAATCAGCGAGATTTATTATTTTTCATCTGCTTTTCCAGCCACCTCTTTTCCCTCTCCTTGATACTTTATTATGCGAATTCGCCAAGAGAACCTGGCTTCTGTCGCGAGAAAGGCGAGTGCTGCGAATACCAAAAGTAAGGAGAGAGGGAGTTAGAAAACGGGAGGGGAGAAGTTGCGCGAGCTTGCGCGCAGCTTTGCTGGTCGACGAACGAAACGAAAGCTTAAGGCTGAACCCGCTAGTCGGCGCTGGGCCACGCCACGCGAAGCGCCTTGTGGTTGCGGAACTTTGCTGAGAGGAGCTGCCAGCGCGGCAACCTCTCGATGCCTCTACGGCGGGCTAATGAAACCTCGAGAGCGCCGCGTTTCCGCCTGAAACTGCCCGCAGACTCGCGACACGCCAAACGTTCCAAAAGATGCGGTACCTCAAGAGAAAATGCCGTTGTCTCCAGCTGAAGATGCACCGTGACCATCAACGGCTGTGATCGTCGACCACCTGTCCGTCATCGATCAGATCGAACAAGTTTTTAAGAGGGTTGAAACATCGTTGAACGGCCGCTGAACGTCGATCAATTGTTTGTCGTTAATCGTTGTTACGACGAACCGACACCATCAAAGTTTGTTGTTTATCAAATTCAAGAAAAAAAACGTGAGCCAATTTAGATAGTTTTGGTTATCGTTCTTATCGCGTCATTGTCGTCGAGGAAAGGAAGACAGTGTGACAAAGAGTGTCGTTCGGTCGAAGGTCGGGTTTCAAAAATTCTGGATTATGATCGGCGAGCTTGTGGCGGGACCAATAGAACCGGAGTTAGCGTTCTTGGATTCTGGTTCGACGAAGCAGTGCCGTCAGTCGTCGCAGAGAGATCAACGAAGTTGCGGCTTTCGGCGAGACCAAACGAATCATTCGATTTAAGAAAACCAAGGAAATTTCTAGTCATCGTTGGAAAGAGTTTCGTGAATCAACATATCAAGTATCAACGGTTGATTGTGTAAAAAAAGTTTCGTAATCGTCGTTATCCTTAATGTTCGAAATGAGCTTTGGTAAACCTTGGAGACGCTTCTCTCAGTTTTGTCGGAGTAATTCGTGGCCTTGCAACGGGAGCATGCGACAGAAGGGCTGTTCTTTATTATTTTCCCCGGAGCCCCGACTGACATCTTTTTTCCAAGAACGTGTCATCCGTAACTCCTTCTAAACCCCATTCCAATCCATTACAATCATCCCCTCAGGCATACTAACGTAACTGAAGATTTCATTAGAAGAGCAAGCGAAAAGAGAAGAAAAAATAGGAAAGAAAACAGAAAAAAGAGCTAGAGGGCGAAGAGGGAAGGAGAAAAAAGGAAGAAGAGCGGAGAATTACGGGTGGCGACGGGTTCGTTCCCCCCGTTGAACCAACTTAACGCAATAAAGTAAGCGTACGGTTGGCTAAGAAGAGAGTCGTCTTTGCAAGAAGACGAAGGAGATTCCTGAAGGCGGTGCGTGTCCCGCGGCAAAGTAAAAAGGCGACCGCACCGTTTTCTTCCTAATTACGATATTATCGAGCACGCTGGTTGGCGGGTCCAAAAACGTAGAGTATTTTTAATACACACACACAGAGGCAGGCGCGTGGCACGCGTTATATGTACGCGTGCGTGCCGTGTCCCAGGTGGCTGGTAATTAAGTGTAGAATTTAATCGACGTTTACCGTTTTAACCGTTTGAGCAAGGGCGAAGAGAAAAAGACGACGAAGCGTGGTCCAACTTATGAATAGAAACCGATCTTTTCAACGTCGCGGTCCAACTAGTAGTGGCATAGTTTTATCGATCATTTCCGTGCAATCCGTTCTTGTGTGTGTATGTACCTCGTGTGAATCGGCGAAACGCGTTATTTTTTACGATTCCATCGCCAAAAGTCTCGCGAATGGAACATAGAACGTGCTAGAGTTATGTACCTGTATCGTTAAGTATCCATTGCGTGGACGAGTGTAGTTTGTATCTCGTCGTGAAATTGTCGCGCGCGACGAACCATTGGCCACCCGAATTGGCCACGAACTAGCTGCGTCTCTCTGATTTTTGATGCGAGAGAAACGAGAAAAGAGGGAGGAAATATAGAAAACGGCTGGTTATTCAAGACTGAACGTTTTGCAAGCGTGGGAAGTCAGGAAAAAACGACAGAGTGACGCTGGTGAATTTGAAAAGTGGTCTGCCCTCTATCGATCGAGGAAAAGTGAAAATCGATGAAGAAACTCAGTATGTGTGATCGAGCAAGGCATTAGCTATGACGACCTCGAGCAGATACAGCAGTTACAACTGTCTTACCAGCTGGGACAGCTATGACAGAATACCAAGGTAGTAGAATGATATTTTATATACGACGAGATTTTCCATTATGGGATTAGCTTGTTTGAAATGGCTCACACTTTTAAGCGAGACACATGATTCACGCCACAAGCATCCTATTCTCGTTGAGAACGATGCTTTCTCCGAGCTATCCGTGAATTATTGAAACGAGTGTTGCCTGGTTTAGCCTTGCCCATGTCGAGTTCTGCTTTTGCCGTTACAATTGCTGAATTGATTAATATATATTTTATTTATGACAACAGGCAACTCTGTTTTCTATGTACAAAATATTTCGCTTCTCGCTGCTTTTGATAATGCAGAGTGACTGATTGAGTTTTAACTGATAGCATATTAATTTTATTTACATATAATATATATAATATAATATGATTGTTACCTTATTTGCGACAATAGAAAGTAATTAGTAGGTTTTTGTTTTCTGTAGTTTTTAACAGTACAGAGTTCTGGAACTGAAAGAATACTAATTTCGGTTACGAAATAAAAATAGTTCCGAATACAAACGTATATTATAACGAAAAATATCTTAGAAACTTATATTATAACAAATTGGAGAATAATGTATGACCAAATTTTTCGATTATAAATATACCATTTATCGGATGAAGTCATTGAATTTGTTGTCTTTCAGAATATATAATAAATAAACATTTGGAAATAGCAATACATTAAAATACAAAAATGAATAAATATAAGTAGCAGAGGAGCAAATAGAGGGAATTTTTTGTCTACATATATCGAAATATATTTGCTGAAAGTATACTTTTCAATAAAGGGAGAATGTGAATACAAATATGAGATATTACTGACATTTTCCCTCCTAGATGCAATGTATTCGTAGAATACCTATTACTTTCATAAATATTTTGTTCCAACGTATAATAATGTTAATTTAGAAATAAACAATGCATATTTCACACGATCTATAGAAACATAAAGAAAGTATTCTTAAATCTTGTTATCAAATGATTACTATAGAAAATGAACGGTAGACAGTTTATTAAACTTTATTGATTAAACAATTACTAAAAACTACAAATACAATAAATGAATGAGATACATGCAATCTTCAATCTTTTTTCTATTTTTTTCAAACGCGTGAAAATTTCATGCAAGTACAACACGATACATTTGACCCAGACGTGTTTCTTTCACTTTTC
Source organism: Bombus breviceps (assembly GCA_014825925.1). Classification (NCBI taxonomy): domain Eukaryota; kingdom Metazoa; phylum Arthropoda; class Insecta; order Hymenoptera; family Apidae; genus Bombus; species Bombus breviceps. The sequence goes on from CM026184.1 coordinate 17,642,563, forward strand.
CAGGCAAGGAATGTAAATTAGCTCGTACATTTTCACAGACACTTAGGTTTTATCGGGTGCACTCTCGAATCTGACGCACAGCTTAAGCAGGATTACATACTTTTTACGGTGGAACAATGGTAATTCAATTACAAAATAATCTGTTTCTCAACATAAAGTCAATAAAAGGACATCAGGGGAAAAAACGATGCATATATTTCGTTTTTAGGTAAGCACGATTGTGCTCTTTTCTTTTTCCTTCGTTTGATAACTCGAACAACGATTTTGATAACAGAACGCACGAGAAACACAGTTTCACGTGCACGATATTTCACCGAAGAGAAGGAGATGACTGAGGACAACGTTCACGAAATTATCGTCGGAAATTGGCTATTGGAATGAAGTTGCACGTGTACGTTTCATGTAAGCTAATGTAGTAAAGCTAAACACGAAGTTCTGCAACTCTTTGGAATTTCAAGTAGCGAAACACATTTCAAAAGTTCTTTGATCGATTCCTCAATGATTTTCCGAAAAACACTCAAAAGTTTCTTCTCCTCGATCGCTTTCCATCTTTTGAGCGTCGTTTAATGAACTTACATTTGTAGCAAAAATACAGAAATAAGTAAAAGAGAATGACAGAATAAAGTACGTTTATAAAGAGTTTCTTTATAAAGGTTTCTTCTAGTATTTTCTAGATTTCTTGGAATTTTGTAGCTTTATAAATCGCTCCTCGAAGAATTTATAAAACTGATTATTTTATGACAAATACTAAGGAAGGAAGGAATTACGAATTAGAAGATAAATCAGCGTCAAATTTATACACAACTGCTACTGTAATAATTGTAAAGAGTAAAAATGAAATGACCAACTTTGGACGATATAACCAATCCAAATCGGTCAATTTCATCGTCCCATTTCACTGTCTCGAATACAAATTGGATTTAAAACAATCTTCTTGCCATGAAGCAATTAATCATCTTGTTCGCCTCAAGCGTTGCGTTACGCTCGATCTCAGGAACGATTTTTTCTCGCAACTAACATCGAGTACGCAGCAGACATTGTAGGTTTTTTCTATCCTACAATGTCAACGATACAATTGTTTTAATCACGACAAATCAGTTATTCGATAGTTATACATGTTCAAAGTCTCGTTCAGATTAGTCAAAGTTATTTATATTTAAATTAGACGAATTAAAGTAACCTGGCTTCAAGCGAATATCGAATAGGAAATGAAAGAATCGATTATGCACGCATGTAAATTATTATGATATTAATTATAATGATATATACGAAGTATGAACTAACGGAAAAATCAGAAAAAATTGACTTGGTTTAGGAAGTCAATATTGGCAGGTACGAAATTGGACTGTTCCTTTTAAGTCAACGAATAATTAAAATCGTCTCAATTTTACAGAAAAGCACAGTCAGGTAAAACGACAAGTTTACATTAGTAAAACGTTCCAAATTACTTAAAGTCAACCGACTTGATTAATGAGAGTGAGAGTAGAAATTTTAAAGAATATTTTAAATTAAGTAAAACGAAAATTTTACATCGGTAAAGTATTTTAAATTAAAGTTAAATTAAAATCGACTAACTTGATTAATGGGGATGAGAGTAAAAATTGGGAGAATATTTCGAGCCAAGTAAAATGACTTGGTAAAGTGTTTGAAACTGTGTAAATTCAACTGACTCAATTAACGAGGATAAGAATAAAAATTTGAAAGGATATTCCAAATTAAGCAAATAACAGTGTAATACAAAAATTAGGAGGTTTCAAATTACTTGAAATATAGAGAATGAAGTTTTATATCCAAAAAATCTGACATGCTTCCAATATGGATTTCAATCCATTTCATATCAATCAATTCAGATTTCAATCAATGGATAGTTTAATCGACGACGAATTCGATTACCAATGATCCGTATTTTTATCAACAAGTCTCATTTAATTTTCAATCGCGTCGTTTTCGCAACCAATTTCCAGTCGCATGATTTTCACGTTCGATTCCCATGTTTCTTCGTCGGTGAACTTCGTGGCGAAAACTTTGATAGAATCAATTCTTACAACAGCCGAATCGGGAAGTTCTCGAATATAATACCACCATGAAGGATTTGTAAAGGAACTAGATACTCGTGTATATTGCGGTAGAAATAACAGTTGGGTGGTAGAAGTTTGAAAAAGTAGATTGTAATATTGAACATGTTCGATAGTTTGATTTTTCCACGGAGAAGATTTTGATTGTTCGTCAAACTACGATCAAAACATAGAAACTAGAAATTGTTGAAATGCAATGGTAAACTTTGTTTTAAGATATCAAAAATTTTCTATCCTATATTTATCCTTAATATTCTGTAATTTTGTATATTAAACTTATTAACATTCTATATTATTCGTTAATATTCTATATTTATCCTATATTTCAATCTCTATATTTTCTATCAGTGTTGTGGTTGTACGAGAAATCTTTCCGTTCGAAAGCTTTCTACGACCAGAAGGCGATAGGATATTTCTTAAAAAGTATTAATATCTGTGAACAACAAATCAGATTACACGGACTGCATTGATAAATGACGTGCAGTATCCATTAAAAAAGTAAAATCATAATATGATTCAGTATTGGTGTTTATTGAAGTAAGTTATTAAGCTTTGCAACGATTAATCTTTGTTTGAAGAGAAAAGTGAGTCTTTGACAGGGGATGAATTCTAATAACTTAGGGGTGGGACTACCATAATTAATAATCGTCTTTCACGGTCTCCAGGCTAGTCTTGTTAGCCCCTAACAATACTTTTCAAGGCTTCAATTACAAACCGAAAGATAACGTGTAATAGTAATAATTAAAATCTATTCGAATAAATTTAGTTTCGTAATCTCGACAATTTTCGAAATAATGCTAATATGAATTTCCATTCAAATACAACTAGATACGATATGAAATATGTAATTTCCGAATGGTATATTACTCGAACAAATGGCGCACATATGTGCACAGATCTAAATCGCAAGATTTCTGTTCCGCTTGCTGTCAGGAATATTATCTTCATTGCCAGATATTTATGATGCATCGTACCACTTTAGAAAGCTTCATCACGACCCTTTCTTATTACGTACCATAAACGTAATTCACTTTTTGAAACACCAACGATATAAAACGCTAACCATAGCTTGAAAGAACGAAGTAACCAGAAGGTTTTAAAGTAAAATATAGATATTTTTAATACGTAAGATTTGTAAATTACTGTGGCTAATTCGCATAAAAAATGTTGTTAGATAAAATTTTATTATGGAATTACATAAAGATCAGCTAATTACTTTAGTTACCTTTCAAATTGTTTCGTACAAGATACATAATATATTCATAAAATTTGTCTATAAATGTTCGAATACGTTTTGAATTACCTTATGACTTATTTTTTCTTCTAATAATTTCATCATTTTTAAAGGGCTGAATTAGATGATTATGAAGACCAATACGTACCAGCATGATCCTCGTATACAGCGATCCTTATTAATATCCGAATATCACGATAGATCTGTAATTATAAATCCCAATTATAAACTTCTATATAGATCAACGTTTTTGTTCCATTTGCCTTGTGTCGTCAATAACCGCGAACACGAACGTATCGAATTTATTGAATTAAGATTCGTAAGAAACCTTATCTATCTATTCTCCAAAAATTGTATACGAAACTCAAGTCGTGGATTTTCACGGTACCTTGGACAATTGTGGGATAAGTGGTCGGTAAATATTTGATGCGCAATCCTAATTTTGAATTTGCGGGTTCGGCTAACTAAGGGCTCTGTGTATACGCGGCTCACCACTTGGCGCTAAATACATTGACACTGTGCTTAGATCGTTTTGCGTTTAATTTGAGTAAAATTCGCACATATCTTCTGCATGTGACTTGTAATTAAAACCTGGATCTCTATAAGAGATTTAGCATGTTAATAGGATTGCTTTGCAATTGCTTTTCCAATCTCTCGGTAAAGGTTAAGCCGATCGTAATGAAAATGCCTTAGACGTAATGTTAATCAAATAATCTTATTATTATAACTTCCACTTAACAACGAAATCAAGATACAACCAGCAACGTTATCATTCAAATTTAATATCACAGTCGTAAAGTCGGTCAAAGAATATTCCCTCTAATCTGAACAATTTCAAAATTATTATAGCCGATGAAATTCCAGAGATTCTTAACATTCAACCCTTACGACCTTTCCATAGTCTTACAATTTCAGAAAATAGTTTACGCGACCGATGACCCAAATCTGCTAATTGGTAATCAACGACGGTTTACGAGCTCTTTGCAAGCAACGAAACAACAGTGTGACATTTACACGTATCCATATATTCGTTCACGTGCTATAATTCCGTTCCCTGTGCGTTTATTCGATAGTGACATTTCACGTCTCAACATTTCGAGGAAGGCACTCAGCCTGATGACAATCTCAAGTTATGAATCGACGTTTCACAACTCTGGAATTATATCAAGTAATTAGCGGCTGTCATTTGTAAAGCGTTTGTGGATTCATCGAAAGTACGAGAAAATAAATTTGATCAGCTTCCTGGGAAGAATACTTTACGGTGCGTTGTCTTGGCGATAATTCGACAGAAATCGAAGAGCGCAAACGAGCTTTCTCTCTCTCTGATGCCGTTTCCAAGTCTAATTAAATACCGATTAAACCTTTGTACGCTGTTGGAATTATACGCGAGAAGCTTAAGAATAAATATGAACGAAGAGAAAGAATAAAAGGCTTGTTGAAAAGAGTAAGGAAGGTGTGCGATGTAATTAGTCCCGCGTCGCGTCTCAATTTTCGCGCTGGAAATTGACTCGTTACCAGCTCGAACGCTATGCTACTTTTTCAACTTCTATTATCTAACTTTCATTCTTACGTGCTTCGTAGTTTGCGCAAACGCATTGTAGCTCGGTTACGTGGCTTTTACGAGTTTAAAGGGCAACGAGAAGAAGAAGAATATAATCAACGTAGGATTATACAATGTTGTTCTGAAGATAGAGATTAAAAATAGGTTAATGAACCAGTTTTAATACTATTTTTATTACATCTATCGTTATTAAATTAACATTTAGGTTTCTTCGTGAAAATTAATATACGTGCAATTAATTAATACTTGGACAATGAAGATTGATGTAATTCTATCGCATAGATATAGATCGAGGAGCTTCCGTCAGGAAAGAGTTAAATATTATTAGACGTAGAGAAAAATTCTGTGCTTCCAGTTTCATACTCTATTATGCTAAAATTCACATATCTCACGCCCTTTAATATATTGATAATTATCGATAATATGTAAAACATAATTGCAAATACAATTACAGTTAATGAAGTATATGTTTAATATTGCATATTCTTTACATCTCAGATCAATGAAAATTCAATGAAGTTTCGTTAAAAAAGAAAACATATTTTTCTATTTTCAATGGGAATATTACAATATGTATAATATGTAAAAAACGATATCAGAGATTTTTCAAATGAGATTTTACCTTTAACAGTGATTGTAAGAAGTTCGAGAAAATGGGAAAAAAATATTTCTATTTTTGAAGATAAAGATACGGTTCGTTCACGAAGATACAAAAAGTATAAAACTGAAAGCACAGAATATTTTCCTATATCTAATAAAAACATCTTAAATCGCCAAAGCATACTGTCTATGTGGGATACAAATTAATAACATAATTGAACGCGGATTCGAACGTGGACATGATTTAATTATTGTCCGTAATTATTGAAAACGCAATGAATATCGATGTCCTATTGGAGACGAGGGGAATGTACAATTGTTACTAGCGGTATAATAATATATCCATGGTACACTAGCAATTCAGTTATCTGTTATTAAGTTATAGCATTAAAGTTATCGTTATTAAACATCCAGCAGTAAGAAATAAGAACATCTTAACGCGTTAATGATTCAATTGTTGAATAACACTCTCCAGGTGTAATATTCTGTTAACCTAGTAACAGTATCAGTTAATCAAAATTCTTTTAATCACTAGATAAGCAAGATTAATTTCGAATCAAAGCGTACGATTCCATCGTCATTAATGACAGTGAATTATACCGTGCACGATTAAACGGATCGATAAATAGAGCATCGTAATTATCATCATGGGCATAATATTACATCTATGGTTAGCTTATGGCTAGATTCGCTAATGGATTCAAAGGATGCTGGGTTCTGATAATGTTATTTTAATCCTCATTATGATTTTTTCTATTATTTTATTTTATTCTAATTTAATGCTATTTAATCTCAATTCTATTTTCTATCAAAGATGATAACAATACGTAGCATGTATATTGGAATTTCAGTTTCTGTTGTTGAAACAAACAACGAATGAAGTGTATTTAATCAGAAGCATTTGAAATTTTGAACATTTTACTATTCTTCAATAATATTAGAGAGTGTGTGAGTGAATTTCATACATAATAACATGAAATATAACTTTCAGATTCAAATTGTACGATGTTGCTGGATTTGGTTCGCGGGTCGCCTATTTGTCAACTCTGTTCTAATCCTATAATCCTGAAATTAAAATAAAAGAATCTGATCGATCATTGTAAGCACGTTTAGCTCCATTCGTTAATCACGCCACCTTCCATGACTCTTTTAATGAGCCGAAAAATATTCTATCATTCTTGCTACTGTATCGATAAATAACGAGTGAATCTGAATGAATTGTTAGATTAATTTACACAAATAGCATATTAATTCGCGTTCGTATTAAACGTCAAGGATATCGAATAAATTTACACCTCACTGCGTACGAAACTCAACAAATAGTAATAACAATCTATAAGCCCCAAAATAATTAATAACGTTATAATTGACCCGGCCTTATTACCAGTAAGCAAGCGGATCGCATTATCCGTGTTAGTTATTAAAGCTTTGAACCAGCTTTCCGCGCTTAATTATTCGATTAACCTTCGAAAGACCTTAAGATAATCGAAGTAATTTAGAGGGTGTCTCAACAAAGCACTCCGTGTCCCAAGACGAATAATTGGACGACCAGTTGCTCTTGTCCTTTATCGAATCACGTTTTAAGAAGGCCGCTGTCGCGTAGTTCTTTGACAAGACGCAAAGAGTATCCTCCAAAGAGTTAATAGAATTTCGATAGATTTCGAACACTATTGAGTGCATCTCGATGTTCTAGTCTGTTACGAGCTTCCGACAACATGGTAACGCAGTTAGAAAGTTACAATTCGGTCATTGATGGAAATTCGAAGCGATGAAATCGAAGACACTCGAGACTGGGAAGAAATAGTTGGCAAGATGGGCAAGTCGAGTGTAATTTTCACTTGCAAATGTTGTTACTTATTCGATCGTTATATATTAATTTGATACGAAGGTGCGAAAGGGAAATATCTCATAGGTTTTTATTTTAATTTAGTTCCACTGGTTTATGAAATATATTGATATCGCATTTCCTATTGCTCTATCAAAATAAAGATCACAACGTTCGACGGATTAGGTTTCATGTTTGTATAAAGATACGTCGTTGTAAAGAACGTGTCAGTAAAGAAAGACACTTTTTGGACAACCTAATAGAATGTAAATAGAAAGTTTGTCACTGTCGCGCAAGATTTTTCAATGACGTAATTTAATGTTTAGCGATTTATATCATCTTATACAGTTATAAATTGTAGAGTATTACTTAAAAGGTGACGACTAATGGTTTTTTTATAATATTTGATTAAGGAACATTCCACGTAATCTTTAATTATAGACTACTAGGTCTATGAGAGCAGTCCAAATTGTTTCGACAACAGATTGGAATAAAGGTGAGAAAATTTTATTTTTAACCTTTTTAGATACATACTAGTGAATATATTCGTTATGACAAAGCTTTGCTAACCAGTGTTATTTTATATAAATTCTGGTAGTGAGGAGATCCAAGCAAAAGCTTTTTGATTTACGGTTATTTGTACTTACGATTTTGCGCTGTAATTAAAATTTCTCGTCGTTATCAAATAATGAACTAACATAGTTGTATTATATAACTACATGATCCAAGAATTTAATACGAATAAAAGATTTAGAACCTATATTTTACGTTGGAATTACTTGAATATATTATATCTGCAATATAAATGCTCCGAATCTCTAATTATAATTAAAGTATTATGATGGAAATACGTAGGAATATGAAATCAGTTTCTCGTTTTAATAAAGTCAACACGTGTTTTACCAAAGACACTTGCATGTTTTTATTAACTGGAAAAATGAAACATTTCAAACTCACTAGCTTGATAATATCAAACATCCCTCATTCTTTCGTATCGTTTTCAGCTTTAAAAGGAAAATGAAGAAACAAAAGATAGAGAAAAATCTCAAATAGAAATTGCATTATGGCATTTTTTATTTTTTTCCGACCTCTCGTCTTCTCTGACAACGATAAATAGAAAGAAACAAAATCGTGCAAGAAGCTTTATCATTTTTTACAGATTATTTTAATAATTCTTGAATAGGTTAATAATGTTTAAAAACTAATTGCACCAGATTACGTCCTACCTTAAAACCATTCAATTCCTATCTGAACTATTTTTCATACAACGGACAGTTCGCCAGCAATTGGCATTTATTTGAAATTTTAGATTTAAATTAGATGAAAATTGGACGACCTATTCGTGTACGACATATTGTAGTCAAAGGAGTGAAATTTCTGCATGTGGTTCTAATTCAATAGCTATAAACTATGTAAATCTCCATTGCTTCGATGCTTATCAGTGAAAACACGATCGCTTTCGTTCGAACGAAATGTCAACAGCAGCGATAAGTAGTGGTGCTTAAATTGGACTTGACATAACGAACGGGAGAGTAATCGCAAACTGTCGTTGTAACGTGAACATTGTCGTTGAAACATAGTTTCTCAGTCTCAATGCTTGACTTAATTAATTAAACCTAACCCAGACTCTATTGTTTCTGCGATTGTAAATAGCATCGTAGCATAGTTTTCTTACGAAGCGTAACTGTAGGTAACCGCGTGAATGTAAAACGAGTCGTTCCTTGGTTGTTGTAACGCAAATCTCCAACTATCCAAGTCAAACACTTGACTTTCAACCGAGATTTACCTCCTCGTTTTCTGTAAACGTTCCCATTCGATTTCACCTCCTCCAAGTGAAAATACAGGATTCTCAATAAACTGAAGCGATTTATTTTTGCCAGTAGTATTCGTTAATTATCAGAGAATGCACAGGAGTGGAGAGAGGAAAAATATGAAGAGGCTTCACCTTTTACTAGGCACAAACAGAAAAATTACTCGTTATGACGTTTATTCGAAGCTTGTAGAACTGTACAAAAGAAATTCTACAGCTTTCTCTTACGAAACAGAGTACATTGAGAGGAACCTTATCTTCCGCGAATTTGATATAATTTTTAACGTTGTTTAGATAAAATACTCACAAAATGATTATTTATATACATTATATATTATATATACATATATTATATTGTAATAATAAACAACCCGTTGAGAATTTTGGATCTTAATAGCCGAAATAATGGTATAGGAACACTAAATTTACACTTAGAATTTATATTAGAATAATTATATATTTATTTGTTAAACGATTTCAAAGATATTCATCGATACACACTTGCACGCGTCTCAGCACTTTCTTCCATACCCACTGTTAACCAACTGAACAGTTTACATTCCATCGTTTTCGAGACACCGCGGACACACATACTTCCAAACACTGATATTCACATACAAGTATTACTACTACGCAGCTAACCTAGTCTAGCACATAAAATTATACATATCTTAATAAAACCAAATAACTAACTGAGTTATACCAAATTATTTATTACACCAAGATAATTCTTATCATCCCGCTCACAGAACGACCCGATAGTAATACGATCCAACTGTAAAGTGACCGGAGACTGGAAATTAGTTGAAAACGCGACTACTTCGTTCTCTTACTCTTTCGAACGAAAGCAACGCGTATCATCAAGCAATCGCATGAAGCGCAGTTAGTCGAGTTGATGCAGACTGAACGTGGCCGAATTCGGTTGAAACTAGGACCTGCTCGTGCACGAGTCTCTCGTAGTGACGTTGAAGGACTGACACTGATCGAAATACCTTGTTCGTTTGCAATACCAGTAACCGACAAGTATTTCGACGGAAGTCGATGCCGAATCGCTTCCGGGCAACTGCTAATGAAACATGGTCGAACGTCGAGCAACTGTTGACCGTTGACTTTTCGAACGGAGCAGTAAATTGATGATAAAGGTGACAGTGATCAACAGGGCCGTGGACTCGACGTTTAATTGCCGAAGTGTTGGCGTGTGTCGCATCTAGGAGACTATATTGGTCTCGCGAGTCTTAATATATCGCAGTTCTGCTTTAATTCAATGGGAGTCGCTGGTTGTATTTCGCCAATGTCGTGCTGCTATTCCGCAACGCCGTAATTGCTTCCTTCGTTGCTCGACCTTTCCTTAGTAGCTCTCGTACCACGACCAACGGGATAGATACACTTTTGACATGTCGCGAAGATGAGATTAATAAGCGAGATGGATGCTTGGCATTTCAACGGGAGATTCGTGCTCTTGGTGGAATTTACATAAAAATGTCATGATATTTTGAGTTTAAAAAATGTAAGTCGTTGGATTTTATTTTAGAATTAACGGTGAGGTAACAAGTCATATTTTATTCTATGGAAGTCTGTCATATTTTTCATATGAAAGTAATTTTCAAATTCATACGTCGTCAATTAATTTCATATTAACAAAATTGTCCTTCTATGTAACTTTGAGAACTAGATATATATCTTTCACCCTCTTGTAACTTGTTATTGATCGCATCTTATAATATTAAAATTATAAAAGATACTGAAATATTGCTTGTCTTGACAGTTACAACCTTGGATTTTGCAATTGTTTAATTATATTTTTGAACTATAATCCTTCGACTAGTAATTTTGTTTTGAAACTACCCTTATTTCTTCAACATCTTTTCTATCACAATTTTTATATAATATTTGTAAGTGAATCAACGTGAACTTTTGTTATGCGATTAATAATAATGGAAAATCAGATATTCAACGAGACGAATAATCTTCGTATGATTTTTAAATATGAACCAATACAATTTCGTTTTCCGATTGGAAATTCGTTTTTGTACTTTTTCCGTTGCCCTTGCTGATCTACGGTCATTTAATATAAAATAGCATATAATGTAAAATAATGTAAAATATTTATAAGTATTATTATTTCGTCTTGTATTATCGAGTGCCTCTCGTACGGAATTGTTAATTCGCATATGTCAACAATACCAAACGATAAAAGTACGCTGAAATATTTTGGATAAAATTCGATAAAAACATCAAACAGAAAATCCGTTTATTTTATAAATTACTCGAGATAAACCCGAAATTTTATTACTCGCTGAACATAAATTTCGTGTATAGTGTTACCTATTACGCGTGTATTAAATCTGGAAGATGAAATACATATATATCGTTTATTCCAGATTTATCCATTTTCTTTTGAAAAATATATTTCTGGTAATAGGATCGCAAAAGTATTACAAAAAAAAAACGTAAGATATTTCGTCTGCCATTTAGCAATATTTTATTGTTTGCACTAAAATAACGCAATATTGTTATTCTCTATATATATATATTCTTCTTAATTAAAAACTCATCGTATACGTGTAACGACTGAAGCAAGGTGTTACAGAATATGTAGGAAATATTTACAGAATCGATTCTAAATATGGAAAACGATGACAAAATTTATGGTGTTTCATCATTTAGTACTTCTCTTCTCCTATTCTCGATTGTACGATTAATTATATGACTCGCCGTAGATTTTCCCAATTGGTGCCCTTTGTTCATTATCAAGAAAAAAAAAGATGGACAGGAAAAGAATGAAACAAAGATAATCGGATCGCAATGAAAAACGTGGAAGCTTCGATAAGCTTTGATCTGACTACGGTGAACAAACAGGTTCGAAAAACATTGCTTAAAACACTGGAACCAGCTATCAGAGCCGAGTAAAGCTTATCACCCTGAAACGAATGCAATCGTTTTTCAATTGGGATTATGCGATCGTGTTTACACGCGCGACACTTCTCTGCCGTAGGATGTAATTTTCATCGAACGAACCGGCCAACCCTCCTTGAAATTCTATCAATCCCATTAATTACAATGTCAGGCGATTTATCCCCTCGTTATTGTTAGCATCGGTAACGAGCACTTGAAATTATGCCGCGATAATCGTATTCGTTCGAGGTTTTCGCTGGTTTTCGAAAATTTACGAGTTCATCCCGCCTTTCGTTTTACCGTAGATCGTACTTACCCGGTTTTTAGGTTTACCATTTGGCTAAGGAAAAATAGGGTGAAAACGAAAGCTCGATGTTTTGTTCCATCTGCGAAACCGACTACTATCGATCAAGTTAATTGTCGAGGCCTACCGTTTCGCGGCGAAGGGGCCAGCAATCGCGATTAAGGGGTGAATGCCACGAAAGGGGCCTCGAAATGCTCAGCCGCTGCCAGTTAAATGGTGACCTCGATAAAACTTGGAGTTGGAAGGACTCAGGCGTTTAGACAAATGATTCACTTCGTGGCAAGGAATGTACTGGACTTCACTGGAAAATACTGCCTTGGGAATAATTTATGCATATTGTGATCGTAGCTCGTATGAATATTGGATGCATTTCAGAAATTAGTAATTCTATCATTTTTTAATGGGAATTCCAGTTCTCTGTTAGCTTTTAGATTTCCTAACATTTGTGTAATTGGTTCTTTGAAGTAACCAAATATAAGTACATTATGAAGAATGAAACATTAAGCCACTATGTTACAAGTGGATGACTATAATTGGAGTAACATAATACGTTGGAAAGTAATAATGTAAGTCAATAAATGGATATATGGCCTTATTTCCATATCAATAAAATTATGTATTAATTTTGCCAAAGATTCATATCAAATGTGCGTATGAAATATACGTGAAACCAGAAGAATTTGAAATCGTCATTTTGGATTTGGAAGATGTAGTGGAAGATCGTAGAGCTGAAAAACTTTAAGTAACAATGGAATAACTCGTTAATTTACCAAAATTTGGAAATGTATATACTCAAATAGATCATTAACAAGAAGAAAGATTTATTTCATAAAAATACAAGTGTCAAGGAAGAATGTTTCATAACTGGAATACTAACTATAACTCGGAATTGTTCCAAGAATCGTTGTCATAACGTGAAAAAGGAGACGCACGGAACCCATTAGGGGAAAGAAAAATGAACTTCATTTCCTCGATGCTCGTCCTCGAAACGCATTTCCGTCACATGCAGAAATATCGTTATAACCACGCTGGATAATCCTGTTCCGTGCGGTATCGTATTTCCTGTTAAGCAAATGATCTTATGACTGGCATCATTTGAGTGGATATTTAACGTGGTAATAGCCGATGGGCCGGATCTAAGTGTTCTTTCCTGTATGTCCTTTTACGTGCTTTTACACGCTATTTTTCTCCTCGCATCAAGCAATAAATTTACAAGAAGCGGCTCATTTATAACGTCATCAGTATGTAGAAAGAATTTTCATTTCATACAGGGAAAAACTTTTCAATTCTCTAACCTTCTTTTTTCTAATGTTTAATTTATTTCGCGAATTTTCTTTTTGACAAATATAGCTAAGAACGTTTCCAATTGAAGAATGTATTTTATTTACGTGGCGTTTAATTTTCTTTTTGTCCCTAAGTATTTTGTGTTCAAAGATTAAATATCTGTAAAATATAGAAAAGATTACAATAATTGGTAATCGTTGTACGTATAATTTCTCTTTTTACGTAAATAGTTCATTTGTCTGCGATTTAACTTACAGTTCACTCGTCTGCGCGACTCGACAAATGTAATTTGTTCTTTTTTCCGATAATGTAATAATAATAGTTGAGCTACCGCGAGTCTTCGAAGGAAAGATAAAGCGATTCATTTTTGCTTCGAATACGGAAAGCTCGATAAGATCACCTCACCTGTTGCGACCACGTAAGTGAAATTATCGGTCGACGTCTAAACCTTCTTTAAACGAATTAGATTCCTAAAGCGATTTTAGCTCGCGTTTCTCCTGCCACGGGGAATCATGAAATGAATCACGAAACGCTTCCGAGAAACGTTACCGAAATTGCTGAAAGATTATTTAAAGTTAATATCAAAAGCAAGCTTCTCGCATGCCGTTACTCCAAGTTAATAAATGAAATCGAAATTAAAATAAAATTTGTTAAAAAATATCCTGAGAAGATTTCTTTTTTCTAAAAATATTAGGATAGTTTATTAATTGGCTGATAGATAATCTATCGAATAAAATTTTAATATTACACGATTTATTTAAGAAAAATTTAATAAAAATCCTTTGCAGAAACGATTTTACATTTTCATTCACTGACTGTTATAGCAGTAATAAAAATGATTTATAAATACTAAAGAAACAAGGCAGAAAGCGGAATTGGAAGGTATTAAAATATCATAATAAACCGTCGCATACAACTTTTTCTTTTTCAGCTTTCCTAACAAGTCAGTCTGCGTTTGTTCATCGCGAGACAATTAAATGTTTTATTGTCAGGGAAAATTCGCTGCTTGAATCAACGAAATGAAATATTTCTCTGGCGGAACCTGCTAAATACCAGTGAAATACGTAAATAGATGCAGGACAATTCACAGTTTTGTATAATATCATTTCTTACTCGTCAAATATCGAAGGTAACATATTCATTATTATATCGTTGCGTTAGGATTGTATTGATATTAAAAATTTCTTATAAATTTAGTATAAAAATATTACTTTGTGATGCGTGCAATGGAATTAATTTTGTTAGACAACTTGGAAAATATTAAATATACAAAAGGAATATAATTTTTGCACGAATGAACTTTAAATATGAAAATACATCTAGAGCAATTACCTGTCTCATTTTTATACTTACCATGTTACTCGTTAAAAATTTTTTTTTACTTTTCTTATAGCTCTGTTACACTTGTTGTAATCATTACATTATTTTGAAAATATATTAATTTATAAAAATTCCTTCATCCATATATTTACATTTTAACCAACCGTAATTTTCTTAGGGACAGTTTACATTTACTAATAAACATTTCATTCGCAGTTAGCACTCGATTAAACCCTTTCTTGCTAGCAACGATGTTACCATAAAAAGGTATACTGTGCTACAAAAGTCTGCTATAAAATGTAACGTTATGCATCCCGTTGTAAAAGGTACATTTCATCTTGTCAGTCTGTAAAATCCACCAGTCTCGGACGAAACTTTTTAACCGGGGAGAATATTTTTATCTGTATCTCTATCGTTCTTCGTTACAATATATACAAATCCATATCCAATCTACGTAAATTTATATTAAATTATATTTTGCTAAATTGCATTTCTATTCCTGCTAGGTAAAACGAATTTCGGCTTAGCCACTACTCTTCTAACCGTACTCGTAAAAATATAAATTTAAGATATATCCTCTCTGACTGTCATTCAATCAGTACTTTAGTACTCACTCAGCGTACTGATGAAACTTTTATATTCAAATCGTAATTCCGATTAAATTATCAAGCAGATAAACGAGAAGAGAATGTAAATTATTAATAACATCGGAGTACGGTAGCTACTCGATGAAAATTGTTTAACAATTTTATGTTTTATCTTCTAATTAATGAGTTCCATTAAGAGCAGTGGGAACAAAAATATTTCTGGGACACGGTACGAGCTCGCGAGGAACAGAGGTAACACTTGAGTGAATCTCTCAAAGGGAAATGGCTCGACAAATAACAAGTGCAATGGCTTTGTTCTGCTAACGAAGTCCATGAATCAAGCTACAAAATCCCAGCTATGACCTATGTTCCGTGCTTCGGATCTCGCACAATCTTAAATAATATACGCCTGGCAATTTGCTTTCCAACGACAATCGTTGGATGTATTCGGTTGCCAAAAAGTAATCTCGGATTTCTGCAGTACGTAATGTTGTTTTGTCTTTCAACAATAAACATCGTGTCTAACTTACAACAACATATTCTCTATTAGCAGTACATTCTCGCTGTTGACAATTTGACAGACATAGTGTACTCGGACCGAAATGGACTCCGACTGAGATATACTGAAATCGGAACTTGAAAGTAAATACGATTGTTCGTATGTCATAAATAATATTTAAATACACACGCACATGCATTTGACAATGTTTTGTGCGTCGTTGATTAAGTATTGTAAAATTCACTCGCTTGACGTTTCGAAAGTTTTTGATAAAAGTTGCGTACAAATTAGAATTTTGTCAACTTTCCTCCATTTTTGTTCCATTTTTGTTCATTGTCGACGAGTCTGACAGCTCACGAAACACGCGTCGATACAAGCGTTTTGATTGTAGGATAGTAAAACGTGAAACATTTTCGAGGTGTATCGTACGGCGTGTGAGCAAAAGAACCCTTTGATTTTGAGTGAAATAGAGGCAGATTTAAAAGAAAGAAATAATATTTCATCAATAATTACACTCGCTTTTAGCCACGCTTCGATAAAGACAGTTGACCTCTTTAATTTATGAATAATCGAAAATCGACGTTCGATTAAATTTTATCGGTTGCTTTTTCAACGCGTTCCATGGACATAATAGCGAATGAAAGAGAGAAAATTGATGGATGAAACGAGCAACGATATCATTGTTCTGTAATAAGACCACGGGAAAAGGATCTACTAAACCAGAGTTTAGTTTTCAATTTGGAAGTTCGGATCGTCTTCGCTTAAACTCTTTAAAACCGTGGTGAATTTATTCGACAGTTTGATTTAAGAAGTCCATATTCTTCGATACGATTTGAAATCCGTAAAGATGGAATTTCAAGCGTGTTCAACGACTGTGAAAGAATTCATTTGAGGGAATCGATCATTTGAAAGGGATAAAGGTTACCTGAAATTCACGACTGCCAAAATTTCTAAAATCTACAAAAATTCGAAAACTCGACTCGTGATTTCAATTAACACAATCCACTCCATTTTTTAAATACGTCAACGGTTTAAAAATCCAACACTTGTATTCAATCTGTACGAAAGATACAAAAACCATCAATGAAATATTATTTCCACCGCAAAAACATCCTCTGACACATTACCTCCTATTTAGAATTTTTCATTCGAACGCCAACAATAACCACAAATAAATCGTTGTACGCGACGACGCCGATAATAAATCTCAGGAGCGGCGAAAAGGCTTTAAGAACACGAACTATGATAAAAGAGCCTTCTCTTTAACCACAATTACCTAGCAGTGGCGACGGTCTAGCGAGTGTTATCACCACGAGCGTTTATCTCGTCAAGATCTTCGAAGTTCGGGTATTTTCACGACATCCTCGCTTCAACTCTGGGACAACGCGTACCATTTTCTGGTTTATGATGTTCTCAGAAGCGAATGAGCTCACGAGCCAACGTCGTTTTCCTCAGGATTTTGTTAGAACGCCTTCAGGGCAAAAAGATTTCGCTGGCAAAGCCGCGACGAAATTCGATGTTTCTGCCTCGACGTTCGCTTTTTCACCTTCGCAGATTCAGTTTCAAGCTTCTCCTACCCCGTTTCACGTTCGCCCCTGGTTGTTTCACGAAAGTGGTCGGCGAAGGACTACTCTGAGACCTTTCGGGGAATATCCATGCTGGAAAACTGTATTCACAGGCTGCGAATTTTAATAATCTTATAAACTCTAATCTTATAAAGGAATTTAGCTAGCGCTCTTCACCGAATTTAATGTTATTTTCGACGAGAATGAAATCGGGTTTGCAGCTAAACACGTGTACACGAGACAGAAGAAGTTGAGACACAAATTTTGCCAGCTTTGAGATTTAGGATTTTACCGAAGGATTTGAGATCCAAAGGAAAGATGCGAGGGGAATTAGATTGTCGCAAATGAATTCTTAGTAAAACTTTGAACGTTTATAGCTGATAATTTTTGGTCTATTTTTAATATTGGCTGTTCAAGTAATGGCGATAAATTCTCTCAAGTGATTGTTAATCTGAATAATATATTAGTTAAATAGTTTAATCAATTAGTCAGTTAGTAAAAAAAAATTTAGCGCAATTGAATTTAGTTTAGTTAGTTACGCTTGAATTATAAGATAAAATTGCCACTGTGGAAAGAGAATGGGAGTTGGTCTATGCATATAGAAAGCAAAATTTACATACCCGCACTGAAAGATGTGAATGATTTGCATGAAGAAATATTGCAATTCCAGTATTCCTGATTTCGAATAACGCTTTATCTTTGAACATTCGAAACAATTCTTCGTCAATATGTTAAATTGTTTTTAAAATACATCTGAAAAAGAGAAATACTGTCGTACGACTACAAAAAATTTGGCACATATAATATAATATAAAAAATGTGTAAAGAAAAAAAAAATTGTAAGTATACACTGTAGTATCGGGAAATATATGTATTGTTATAATGATTTATTTACAATG
Source organism: Bombus breviceps (assembly GCA_014825925.1). Classification (NCBI taxonomy): domain Eukaryota; kingdom Metazoa; phylum Arthropoda; class Insecta; order Hymenoptera; family Apidae; genus Bombus; species Bombus breviceps. The sequence continues at coordinate 17,661,021 of CM026184.1, forward strand.
AATGGATTGTACAGATGTTGATTGAACAGAAGAACGATCGTTGTTTAACGTGAACTAATCACAATAACGTACTATAATCTAGACAACTCAATAGTTAATTTGCAACTCTTGTCACAACGAATCAAACGCTCTCTCTCTCTCTCTCTCT
>CM026184.1:17661475-17820737 GCA_014825925.1 Bombus breviceps
TCTCTCTCACGCGGACCACACTCTCACGACAACGCTAGCAACACTATCTCCATAACGCGACTCGCACTCTCTGACTTCTCGATTCACACCCTCTGGCTTCTCCACTGACACTGACTGTTCTAGCATTCCTTTATCTTTTCTTAGACCCACCACGCACGTGTTCCGCAACCGCTCGTGGCCAGGGTCATGTAGACCTTTTCTATGAAACTATTCACTTTAAGGACCCGACGACATATTGATGGGCCTATCGGCGCCCCGGCTCTCGCGACATTATTTATGATTTACCCGATATCTCTTAGGCCTTTTTGTCCACGAAACTACAATGCCGATTAAATAAATCTGGTTATCACGATCGAAATGATTAAATTTACACAAAATTCTTTCTAATGGTCTCCAAATAGGAAACATCACGCGTAATCAGCCAATACATATTCTAATCAATCGTTTCGTCGAAATAAGATCGAAGGGTCGACTAAAAGGAAACTTTTAAATTCCAACTTCTCCCAGATGTTCACGCGTAACGTCGAACAAGTAATCGAAATCCGGTGTTTTGCGTTTCCCTAACGCAACAGCCGCATCTTTCTCAAAGGCTGATCTCCCGAGACTCGCAGGATTTTTCCAGACTGATGCTACTGGATAAGAAAACCCTATAGAGAGAAAGGGGAAACGAAGGGAGAAAAAAAAAACGCGGTATGGAACGAAACTGCGCGTACCTCGCTACTACTTTTCGAGTCGAATCGAATCATGGTACCCGTGGGAAATAAGTTTTGGCCGATCATACATTGGCTCACGGTTGTCTGATCGGAAAATGCTTGAACTACTGCGACGCCCTACCAGACAATTGCCACCCTTGGACAATCGTCTGGTCAGAATTTCTACTTATCAGGAAGTTTATTTCACGTTTCCCCTTACCGTTAGATAGTTGAAGGGTTATCAAATAAACCGTATATCAATGTTCAGGAGGAGATTGATAGATGGTAGTGTTATGTGTTCTTGACTGATATTTCATTTTCGTTAAGTTATTGCAGCGGATGATATATGTATTTTGATGATATATTATGATCTATGATGTTGGTTTAGTTTGAACAGGTGTTTGAACAGAGGCGTAAATATGCTTCAAGTTAAAGGGTATTAGAATATTTAACGAGGTCTCTTGCATACTAATCTGCTGTGAGTCTTTGCTCTAGGACAACTCTCTCGTAGTTGCACAATTTTTTGACAGGTATAACAATCAGGTTAAAATCAAACTTGTAATTTGTAAAGTTTTTATGCAAGTTTTATTAGTTGAGAAAATTATTAACAGACTGTAAATTTGTATGCAAATTTATATTTGTGTGAAATAATGAAACCTATAAGAAAACTTTCGTCGATTTCCAAATACTATAACGTGCACTTTACTTTAAGAAGAGACATTTTTATACCTCCATGAACAATTTTTGAAATTATTACCGTAGTAGAAAATAGTGAAAAGCGTGGTATATTTGACAAGAAATTTTGAAATTTCATATAGTAGCGAAAAAGATTTCCAATGGATACGATCAAGTAATCCGAATTTCTGAGAACAGCCAGTAATACCAGAATTGAAGGTCTCAAATGTTATCATCCTTTTCCTCGACGTAATATTTAAATTTGCGATACAGTTCGCGGGGAGCCATGCGAATTTAAATTTATATCACACTTTTCTTCGCTACGTCTTAACACAAGGAACAAAGTTACCTTCTTACTAAAATGTGAAGATTTTTTATCAATCTAGTCGACAAAATTTGCTTCTTAAGTTAATTAAATTGAACGCACATATTTAAAACATAGAAGAGTGCGAATAAAAGATTCGATAAAAATAGAAGATTTCCGCTGTCCAGAAAATTTGTTCCAGCAAAAGAAGTAGAAAGTAATAATAATAAGGAGAGGATTTAGACGAAAGGTTGCGTACAATAGAGTTTCAGAAAAAGAAAAGAACACATTTTCATAAAACTTTATACCTTGACAAGGAACGTACGTATAAACGTCAAGTGCAACGAGTACGATAAAACAGTTGAATCTGGAGAAGAGTCCAGTTGCTTTTGTTTCTAGCTGGCAAGTTTATTTTCCTACATAAACGAAGAAGTCGAGAACGGACACTAACTCGAACAGCTTTCCTTCGTCCTTGATCATTTAACCTTCCAATTTTATAGCAACATGAACGATATGTGGATAAAAACGTATGAAAGATATTTTGGTAGTTGCTAAATTCATCATAAAAAATTAACCTTAATCAATCCATGCCACAATTTTTCTGTTGAAATAAAAAGATATTAAAGTGACATATGTGTCATGTTGATGTTTCTTGTCACGCGAATATTAACTTAATAACGTTTATAATATATTTCGTAAAAATACAGGAATGAAATACAATACACATATATTTGATTAGCCATTTAAATAAACGAAAATAGCTAATAAATATTGACTGAGAAATAGGCAAAAATAAACAATAAATATTAAGATTTATATCTTTATAATTCATATTTATATATATATATATATATATTAATATATACGGATAGACATAAAAGCATCGCACGTGATTTATCTGTACATTCCAAATCCATTAGAAATTGTTTCGCATTATTAAACGTTTCCTACGATCGTAACGTCACGCTCTTCTTCCTTATAAACTGTTCCTTCGCGTTTGATCTACCAACGGAATCTTCCATCAACTTTATCACGTCACAAAATCCGAATCGACGTCATATAACGGCTTTGGTTCGAATCGCGTCATTCAACCTCGAGAAGATCCTTGATTCTAATTAATCGCATCTCTTTCCTCGATATAACGTTCGAGCACGGTACAGCATTAAATAGAAACCAAAAATTTTTATATTCACCGTTATTTGTTTTTTTTTTTTTTTGTTTGCCACATTCACCTGACCAGATTTTAGGACGGTGTTTTCCGACATTTTTCAAGCCACGTAATCCTCTTTTGTAATAACCAAATAACTTGCCATCTCTTCCCATATGTATTTTTAAAAATCATTTTCAGTTAGATATGTCAATTTACTTTAATATAATATAGCTATGTTGTATAATTTTTCGACTTTAATATTAAAAACATACTTTTTAAAATATTCTAATTTTTTAGAAGCGTTTCCCTATGAACTTTCGAGCCTGTAAAGCTTCGAACTTCGTACGTTTCCGATGATCCTGTAATCGAACATAATATTGTGAAAGCAAAATTATGAAATTTACAAAAGAGAATACAACAGGTTTTATATTATAATTTTACGTAGATGGGAAGGCATATTTTAGTTATCTATACGTGCGCGTGTCATGCGTATTTTTTAATTTATCCTCAAAGAAGTCGATATTAATTTTGGAAAAGTTAGAAACGTAAGAAAAGCGGCGGGAGGAACGCGTAAGGAACGTTGCAGAAGATCATGAACGACTGCAGCGTGCGAATATATGTATAAATGGAATACCTATCAACGTTGAAATAAGAAATATGAAACAGGTGTTGTATAAATAAAAGATCAGGGATCAAGCGATTCTGAGATCGGATATATTTCAGCTTCAGACGATAAAAACGACATATCGATACGTGAATATTTATTGCACATAACATTTATTCCATGTAATATCGGGACATCGTCGATTTTAACAACGTATCGAATTTATTCCTGCTAATACGAATCGGTATTCGAACAACTGGCTTTCTACAAATAATTGCAGATATTAAGATGACTTTTTAAATCACCCAACGAAATCGTTCAAACTTACACCATTAGAGGATATGTTGGGTTTATCATTTTACTTCCAAAAAAGGGGACGCTAAGAAGAGAGATGGAATATCGATGATGTGAATATGAGAAAACTTTGTTTCAATATTCCAAATTGATACTCGAGTTTCAAATAATATAAGCAATATTTTCTCATGTATTAATTCATAATTACGTACTAAATAACACCAGTTGGCTTAACATTAAAGATCCTTCGACACACTTAAATCTTTAATGAAAACACACGAGAAAGGAAAATCCAATATCCTCGCTATCAAAGCACAGGGAGTAGCTAAATTCCAAGGAAAATTGCATAAATATGAACGGAAGGAGGGGAGCGTGTTCGCACTGTCTTTCTCCGGAAGTTATTTGCTCGGCGGATCAACGTCAATACAAGGGAAACAAGAGTCTCGACAGGCACTCGAGCGATCAAATGTCCTTCCGACATGCCCACCAGCAACGTGGAAGGACTTTCCTGTTGGCTTCAGGGCGTGTTAGTGACGTGTGACGTCTAAATTCCTCCACTAAATTACCGAGACCACCGAAGCTTTCTCTTTGTGTCTTTCATCCTCTTCCTCTCTTCCGCTGTTCGTCCATCTTTCACTCTCTTCGTTTCTCGTCGTTCTCCTTCGTTCGTGTCTTCGTCTCTTCTTCTCTTCTTTCGGTTTCCTTTCTCTTCCTCTTCCCCTTTTCTTCGTCAATAAAAGGTTGGCGGAATCCTCGCCATGGGAGCAGGAACAACCACTTGGCGGAAGTCGATCCGTCACGTTGGCTTTACGAAGCCCGTGCTTCGTAACTGAAACGCGGTTAATCTGTTAGAAAAGCAATTCTCAGAAGCGTGCGGTGCATCGAGTCGGGAAAACGTTGCGCCGCTCGTTCTTTCCTAAGCTCGATCGACGCCCCACTGTGGATTACTAAATCTGCTTGGGAACACGACGCTGAACGATTCATGGGTTCGTTTCCTTCTCTGCTGATCCTTCCTGGTCTTTCTTATATTTAGTCATTCAGTTCCCTCAGCGTCTAATGCTTCCTATAAATTTTACTGTAGATTAGGATTATCGTAGTTATCACGTAATCGTAGTTTTAGGTAGTTAAAATTCTATTAAATTTAAAGGAGCATTTGTCAAATACTTGTTTTGTAAAATCAAATATTATACCATCGTTGTTATTACGTTACTTCATATTTGACTTATTAATTTACAAAATATCAAAATTTTAAATTTCCAGCATTTCGTACAGTTATAATTAGAACACAATGTTCTTAATTAGAATTTAATTATACAATGCACTACACCGTATATTCGCATCACGTAAATGTAAAACTGGTTCAAGTCGTTATATTCCCATTACATTCGTATGAATATAGTAATAAAGTCGCTGCTACCAAATGAAAGAGTTCAAATATTATTTCTAAATAGCATAAACTGAAAATTACAGCAAACACCTACTAGAAATCATTTGGTATGCAAATTAAAATCTCCGCCCCTCCATTGTTCGAAGGAAACAAAGATTTATACAACGTAATGAAAGTACAGAAAAACTGTTAAAAAATTCACGAGTTCATTAATACCAGAAAGCAAGTTTCGTCGCGATTAAACCGTCACATACGATATGTTTCATTTCGTCACGTTCCAATTAATCCTCCACTCTTTCTCTTCTCCTCTTTTTTACTTCCTTTCCTCTTTCTTTTTTCCTTTAACAGCCTAACCGTTTGCCTAATGGTAACGAGCATTTCTAGCTAAAAATCTTGGTTTAGACACGCCACGATGTATATGCGCGCGTGTAAATATGAAGGAAATCCTAGTTCCATATATTGTTCGAGTAAGAGCTCTCGAGGTGATGAGAGTCATTACAAAAGATGAGACGGTCGTCTAATTTTAGAATGAACCTCAGTCGTTTCTATGAGTCCACGTGACTGTAAAACAGGTATACGGACCAGATGCGACCTCAAATTAAAATTTTATCTCGCGATACTCGACGTATTTCATTCTACTCAAACATTGATCCACTTTATCGTCGAGTTAAACGTTCGGAAGCTGATAAAACAAACGGTTTTACTACATAATAGAATATTCTTCTATTATGCAAATGATTCGAATTAGTTTTTGTACGACGAGTAAAGTTGCTACAATAAGGATAAATATCTGTAGTCAGAATTGACCCAGCCTTCGCCAGCTGAGGGTTAATATTACAGTATTTCATATCTGAAAATTTCATTGTTAGATCTTTTAAAATTCTCCACTAGATTCCGATAAATCAGAAACTAAAAATTCAGATCTCTTTCAAAAGTCAATGGTCCGTATTTAAAAATCAAAAACTGGAGAATTCAATAACGTCAAGTATGGAAAAATATATCTCGCAGAAATTTAGAATAATGATTTAATAGTAGAAAGTGGTAGTAGACAACGAGCTAGTAAAAGATAATTTTATCAGAAAATAGAACTGGAATACCTGCTGCTGGAAATATAGATGTGGAGAGCTCAAATCAGATTCGAACAGCACGCAGTACATTTACATCGATTTTAGACATTGAAAGGTGTGACGAGGTAACTAGAAACGTTTAACTCGGTTATCAAGCGGCGTGTCTAGCTTCAGTTTCCTCTTTGTTGGGACCATTCGTGACCAGTGTATCACCATGCTGCGGTTACGAATCAATATTGTCGACCTATACCGCATTGTCACCACGTGTCTTTGCAATCAGTTGCTCGTTTTATGCTTACTGCGTTCGTGGCTTTACAACTTTATCGTGCATTATACTATCACATCCGAACTATTGAAACAATCCGACGCAATTTTCTATAACTAGTTGCCATAAATCCATTGTTCGTCGAAGAACAATGATCGTCTCGCGTTCAGCAACGATATTACTTGAACAAAAGTACAGTTGCTGAATAAGAAACTAAATTAGATCGCAATAATGAAAAATCTGCAACTTTTATTTATAATATCGATTTTTAATACTTCAGTATTGATTTACATAAATTAATAATTTTATCAAGTCGTTAACTCTTTATTATCATTATCGTTAATACAATTTTAATTAATCGTTATTAAAAGATGAACTAATTTAAGATAACAAGTATCGTTTCTAAGGAATTCATCTTATTTCTGTATTTGGGTTAAATCAAAATCATTAGAATCGGAAAATCGTATAAAATTATATTAATATCTCTTTATATACTATCTGCGATCACATTTAGCACGGGATATATACGCTCATCTATAGACATGCGATATTAAAAGTCATTAAAAGGTTCGTTCATTTTTGTATTCGTGTTTAAAACCACGATACTTAAACGTCACTGTGAGTTTTACGAGTCTCGTAAATTGAAATTCTACGATCTGCACTATGTTAAAAGACATCCGATTGCCGAATAAACGTGTCACTCTCACACAAGTTATCGCGGGGTAATTTCATAAAAATTTAATAACCATTCTTCATAGCATTCGCCATTCTATTGGAAATAACATTTTGCTGTGACCTTTCGATGGTATTATTTGTACTAGTTCTTCGTGCAAGGAAATCTCTGTATTGAATCAAATCAGGAAATCATTCGATTACCCTTTTAATTTGCCTACGTTGTGGAATTTACTCGGACTATTTAATTATTGAAACTTTTAATAATAACCTTCTTCTTGAATAACAGCATTTAAAAATGATTATCTCAGCTAGTAATTAAATTCGTCGACGGCTTAATGAACATAACATTCCTGCCAAAATACGCAAGGTCCGGTTAAGATCCATCTTGCATGGCACACTGGTTCATTAAAACGCGAATGTGAATCGCTCGCTACGCGACGATTCTTCGAGCTCGACTTCTTGCAGTTGATTTAGAGATATTTTAGTAAAGCAAGGAAGATTTTCTCAAATGTTTCCGTGATAAGAGAACGATTATGGATTTTCGGTGCTAGCAGAGATAGAAAATTGTAATTTGCACCTTAAATATACTTAATTCTTAAAAAAGTATTTAAATTTTGATTTATGATAAAATAAAATAATTCTTAGCCGTAAAATATTTTTTGTACAAAATATCTCACTTCCTATTATTCTCGAAATTCGAGTTACAACGGATAATCTATAATCTGTTTGTCGACGATTTAATTTTGCTGAAAGTATCGTGGGATTTATAATTGTAAGTTGTACGTAGAGATTAGAAGTGAAACAGAGTATAATAATCCCGTCTCCTATACGGCTTGACGCTTCTCTTTGCTATTTACCCCGAAAATCAGAACAAACGTACATCGGTATAAATTATATTATGGTTAAAACTTAATATTATAATGTACCTATAATTCAGAATCATAATTATATTAACTAACAAGTAATTTAACAACTATAATATTCAATACTTTTCAAATATTTATGCTCTGTCTGATATTATTGTGCAATTACTCTGTCACATCTACGAAATCACATTTTTACTCAAATTTCGATCCATAACAATAATTCGTACGACGCATTAATTCCACTCGTCTCTGTATTTTTGCCAAAATACGATTATTCGTCTATTCGATTTCTATAAGACTGATTACGAAGACTGGAATATATACTCGAATTTAATAAGAGTAGGTGAATAACCTTCGTGCTGTCTTCTGTGCGCATCGATGCATGTCATCGAATTCACGTAACCATGGATGATTATATTAAAATTAATTGCGTGCGACCGTTTCACGTTATCTTCTGTATTAAGTTTATCGTGACCAGCTTCGTGTTTCAGTTTTCTGGGTCGGTCGGTCCGTGCGAGTCAATGATCTTCGATCGAATTTTCATAAAGCTTGTATCGGTACAATTGTCACGTTTCACGTCGATGCCCGGTATCCAACGAACCAAGTGTCTTCGATCTATTACATTTGCTCGTATGCGTTGCTTCTGCTTACACGAAAGTTCCATTTAAAAAGAAACGCGCGATGAATAGATCGACCGTCTCCACCAGTTTAATTTTATTTCGCCCTGGTTCGTTGCAGTTCGTCGTATTTCGTTAGCCACCTTCGAAGCGATCTTTACGAACGAAGAAGAAAACCATTTATATTTTTGTCGTATTAAGGAAGAAATTTACATTTTTTCATATTATAACGAAGAAATTTTTTAGGATTTTTTATAATTTTATATTTTTTGAAATATTGATGCAAAAATTTATAAATAAGAAAATTCATGTAAATTTATGTGTAGGAGAATTATGCATGAGATGCTGTATGAAAAGTTGATACTGTACCTAAACTGTACAACCAAAACGGAGAGAATTAATTAAAATTGTTGATGAATTATATTTTAGGGAATATCATTGTATCGTCGAGAATTATGCTTTAGAAAATGTTGCTGCATAAATGCGTTATTATGAAACTTCATTTAGATATAATTTTAAAATTACTATATGAACCAATTTTGAACATAGATTTTGAAACATTGAGTTTATGGCAGGTAGGATGTCAAATGGCATAAAATTATTATATAAGTGCAGATTAACGAAAATGTATGATGTAAAATACAAAATATAAATTGAATATCGCGGCACATATAATTTAACACATATTTTTTACTTTACATCATATATTTTCGTTAATCTACACTTCTATAATAATTTTACGTTATTTGACATTCTACCTGCCATAAACTCAATGTTTTAAAATCGATGTCCAAAATTGGTTCATACAGTAATTTTAAAATTATTAAATTACTATACTAAATCATTGCTGCGATATTTAACTTGGCTGCGACACAGCTCTCATATTTTCCTCAGAATTGCAATTTTGCAGGGTACATATTTTTAAGAAACTTCTATGCAGGTCGATAAACATTCGTGATGAGTTTAATATCGTAGGACACGGACCTAGAAAATCTGTCTCGAGACAGACCCCAGTTTATTGCATAACGCGGCAATAGAGCCCAAGAGTGTCTGACAAACTGTATCACAGGTTTATTTGTATTCGTGAGTATCACGTAGATTTGATATTCTCAAGTTACACGTCATATTTTCTTATTTGTTATATTTCTTGGTAAATTTTAATTTAGCAAAGCGTGCCAAATTTTTATCAAATTTCTGTTTCCTTGTCTTAAACTTTGACAATTTTAAGTTTCAATATCTAACTGTATATTTTGAAAACCTTTTCTATTCGTCAAAGTAGAATTGTAATTTTTCTCTTTTATTAAGACAATTTCAATTTCCACGAAAGATTATGTTGCAGTAAACAAATTATTGTCACAATTGACAGGGCTCGTAACAAATGCGACCCTTGCCAAAATTTTCAACCTCTTAGACAATAATGCGTTCCAGTAGTCAAATTTTTATTAATTCAAAAAAATTATAAAAAATATAGTATAGCTTGATTCATAGACAGATTATTCGTCTTCGCTTTCCCAGAAAGCAACGAACATAAACAAGGATCGCGTTTTATTTTTCGTTTTTCATCGTATTTGTTAGAAATATCTTTACCTTTGTGCACAACCACTGGGTTGCTTTGAAGCACGCGTAATCTAAAAATCCACATTTCCCAACCGTCACGGTTACACAGTCGATGGTCAGGAAACTTTTTCAATGTTACATATGCTATTCCCGTATCTGTAGGGAAGTAAGTATAACGCTAGCATATGATCGATCAAAGGAGTAAAAATGTTTTACGGTCGCTTAGATATTTTCGCGGTGCATACATTTTGAAGGTGTGAAACGCGCGAAGCTTCGATCATTCAAGTTATGCATTTCTATGGAATGTCACCGTACTGCAGTTTTCATATCGATCATTTTTACCCGACAAGTTTAGAAAAGGCATATGAATTGATAAAATGTTGCATAAAAACTGGAATACACAACGTCACTACCAGAAAACTATTCTAACAATGAAAAAGAAAAATGATCGAAATTACATTCATTGATAGAAACGTTCATAAAGCAATTAGATTCGGGAGAAACGTTTTATTCATTTTTCAGCAAGTATATGTCAGCAGTACAAAGCTTGTCACTTTTTTATATATTTAAGTTAGCTTCAAATTGTACTAGTAGAATCAAGAAATTTCAAGGTTTTCTACAATACACGTACAAATTTTCTATAGTACCTGCGTGTACAAATACTTTCGTGAATCATTTTATCAATGTCTATAGAAAGATATTGAAAATGATTGAAAACGAAACTCCAATATTGACCTCCATAAATTGTCGTTAACTGGTCATATCAGTCCCATAATGCTACCCACTCGATCGCTTGGTACATTTCATTGAAGCTATATATAGACGAACAGTATTTCGCTATAGTTGTTGCAATGGCGTAGGGAACGTCTCATCTTAATAACACCGAAGCATTACCATTATTGTGTAACGCTTACGACACCCACTTGCGGCCATCCTCCAACCTACTATTTTATTTGCACACGACAGGGTGAAACGACGGTCGACCACGCCAGCACACGCAATCTGCGAACACGCATGATACCAACTGACGACGTTTCTCCCCTTTTTTAGTTCTCTCTCCGTGCAATAGTCGCGCAGATAACACGATGAAGATAACGGGCTGCTATTTCCGTAATTGGGTCTGCAAGGGAATGCGACACGACCCGATTGTACATACGTTCGACGAAGCAATGCGACAAAAGAAACGTTGAAAGGGGAGGAATAACGGGAAAACACGTCAACGAAGAAATTATCGAAGAAAAATTGCCTGTAATTCCGATCGTGTGAATGTTATGCGTATTGGAAATTTTATCGCGTAAATCAAGATTGGAGCCGGCTTCACGATCCTTTCAAGGCAGTTTTTCCCAATCTTCTTTCAATCTCGACTCCCTTTTGTGATAGTTCCGGGTAGGTTCCATTTCTTCGATTGTATTTATAAAAATACGAATTTCCATAAACATCTGTAATCCATTTATAATATTAGTTCGAACGTCTGTTTTACGATAATTTATCAATGAATAATATTAATAAATTGACGATAATGTTACGTTCAGTAGGACAAACATCAACATTCTCGTCGTTATATCGTACATTATTTCTACGTCCTTTGCGTTATCTTATTCGTTTGTATGTTCATTCCTTTTATTTATTTGCGCAATAAAAACATTTGACAAGGAAATCAAGCGATGAAAAATAGATCCTACTTCTAACTAGGTGTACTTCGAACTCTAGATCTAATGTAGGCTCTACGTTTAATGACACGATGGGCAAATGATGGTTGAAAAAGTGGACGAAGACATCGCAAAACTTGAAAGATCGATTATTGTGTCAAAAATAGAAATTTTCGTTTGATTGCCGGAATTAACATCGTGTGTTGTAAATTGAGCTTAACTAGCACTTTAAAGGGCCAATTAAGTGGTCAATTGTGGAGTACATCTGCTATTAGATGTTTGATATCTATTTAAAACCGTAACTCTGTGGATAATGATTACAATGGGCGATGTCAGTTGACGTAAAAAAGAAATCATTACAAATGGTAGCTGTCTTATTGTTAGATCGATACATTGCATTACTCAGCAAAGTAGGCCTTTTTCTAGTACTTTCCTTCTGTAAAATATTTATCGCTGTCTGGCTTGTAACTATGCATACGTGATACGGCATAGCTAATTTTCGATTCTTCCTCTGAAACTTTTTTTTTTATATAGTACTGTTAGATATACATTCTTTTAAAGGAAACTTTAGGTAATCGTTACGAAAAAATCTAACATAAAACTTAGAAGCATTATAATCCTTTGATAAGTATATATCCATAAAAGTTACAGCCGTAAAGAGTTGGTTCATATCTCTGTTATTTTCATGATTCGCGCGACGATATTTTGTCGAACAACCAAGATTTTTCACAGTTTTCTTCGTCGCAGCTTACGTTCAACTGGATTTGCACAAGGTATTACTTCTATATCCGCCCTACACATAAATTTCTCGATAAGACCAAATGATCTTAAGTTCAAATCTAAGTTTTAACGTAGTCTAAAACAAAAGTCGCGTATTTCACTTAAATTATTAACTGGGATTAAAACTTAAATCAAAAGTTGTACAATTTATATGAACTTGTTGCGATGTGACATCTTGCTAATTAATTTCTTTTATAGAGACAACGTATTCGTATGAAATATCTTCTTATATCGTTTCCCACGGTTTTTACGTGCTATAAATTTTTACCCTTCGTACATTTTATAACGACGTTTTAATATCATTATCAAACATTAACATCGCAAAATATTTTAATCGAAAGAAGCGAATTGACGCAAAACTATTTTTCCGCGTGTTGCGATATCGTAAACCCTTGACATTTAAATACTTTGCCAGAGTTTCGTGGGAGGGAAATAATCTCCTTAATGAAATTGGTCCATCGAATTTATACGCCTTTATCTTGTCACGTTATTTCAGTTCTGTTGACTTTAATTAACAATTGTGCACGAAACTTCGTACGATAAAATCCTTAAATAATCCGCCAATTTATTTCTATGGTTATATTAAGCGATCGATTAGCTTACAAATAAGAAATTTGAATTTACGTATTCAATAAATTTATGCATATACAAATCGCGAACTGCCAAGTGAAGTAAAACATACAATATCTTTTATTAAAATACTATACACACGATCAATTTAATATTAATCCATTCGGCGATATGTTCGTTTGTATCATTCATGCATTTCCAATAATTCATGCCGTGTCTAATCCCTTCTACGTCCACATATGTGTTCGATCGGCACATAAATTATATTCGAACGTGATCGTAACAAACGGCTGCGTAAACTATCCATTTCTCATCGAAATGCAATAAAGAGACTAAGAATAGAGAGAAATGCGTCGAGGAAAGCGAACGAAGTTCGCTGTGAAACTATAATCCAGTCAATGCAGTGCAAGGTTGCGGAGTTTTATTTATCTGTATCGACATGTTACTAGTTTCTATTTATAGAACGCGAAGACACACATATATAATTAACCTATACGAGACAAACGATGAATGCACATTCGCAGAAAAGAATAATCGCTCTACTGAAAAATTAATCGCGTGAGTCGTTACGGTCGATCGTATCGTACTTTCATTTCTTCCGCCCTTTACTTTTCAATCATTAGAAATATATTTGTCTATTTTGATGCTTGTTAATCCTTTGATTATTGTAAGCAGAAAGCGACAAATTTTAATACAAAACTGTATTTATTAAATTAAATGTTATATTATATAGATATGAAAAGATACGACAGAAGATCGTGCGATACTCACGCTGCTATCAGATTATCATTGCAATCTCTAATATTATGTCTTTCATTTTATACATATGCCATATGTGAATCATCCACATTTTCAACTTACACACGTATATTATTCATTGGTATTCATATATTATTCGAAATTCTGTGGTCTCACGTCTTTTAGCTCGTTAAACAATCGATATTTTTGAATCTACTCGATGCATCGAGGATAAGCAACTATCCTTTCTTCTTTCATTAAGCAATTTAAATCTCTACGAAGAGATTATTCTGCAAAGCATTATACATTATACGTTATCAAGCAAATTATAATTTCAAATACAATATAATTATATTTACAATACATCATTTTCGTATACCGTTAGGATACAATTTTTAAAAAACGATTAAGTAATATTATACAGGGTGGTTTATAACTGGTGGTACAAGCGGAAAGCAGGTGATTCTACGCGAAAAAAGAAGTCGATAATATGGAATAAAAAGTTTTCGTTTTTTTTCAGCAATTTTTGTAATGATATACTTTATGATTACTTCATATTATTTCATTATGTATTCCTAATTTTCCGTTACGGCAAAAATCCACGTTATAACGAGACGTGATAAAGTGCACGCGTACCGACCGAAAATTCAAAGTCGATTTTCTCGAAAACAAAGCTTCAAGCGAAAAATTTTTATCCTATATTTTCGACTTCTTTTTTCGCGTAGAATCACCCCCTTTTCGCTTGTACCACCAGTTACCAACCACCCTGTATATAGTTAAGGGTTTGAAACGAAACTATTGAGACATTGTTACATGATAAATCTTCTTCGTTGAGCTACGCAAATAATAATTTTATCGGATTTCTATTAATATCTGTCACTAAATTCTCCTACGTTATTCAACTCGCCTATCTTCGCATCTTCGAAGTTCTTCGTTTATATTAGGTTGTTCGAAAAGTTTCTTTCGTTCTATGAGGAAATAATAGACGCACAACGTTTTATGTTTTATACTATTTCGTCAAATTACGTACGATCCATTTTATTCTATTGAGATAAACACCGCGACATTTCACAGACTTGGTTTCACGTTTGTACGAAGGTGCACTGTTGTAAAAAACACGTTTGCGAAAGGAAGACACTTTCCGGACAACCTAATAATATTTTCTCTTAGATTTAGTTCCTGATCAAGATCGTTCACGCGTTACAATTTGCCTGTTTGCAATGTTTTCACGCGTATAAAAGTTTGATGAATGCAATTCGACGGTCGGCTGCATACTGTTTCTGTCAGCGAATCATGCGAACAATCGTTTATCCGGCGGACACGACACTGAAACGTGTAAATTCAACGCGCGATATAATTTAATCATGAGAGACGTGTGGATATCGAAACACGATATTTTGTATCTGGATAAAACGTCTCTTTGTGTACCGATCGTTTAATTGCATAACTGAATCTTGCGTCCCGTACATTCGTCGTGTGCGAACGTTGATTTCCGCCGATTAACAGTCATGTTCATTCAGCTCTATTTGTCCAGAATCGCGCGGTGGAAAAATATTTTTACGGATATCTGAAAGTGTACCTTTTCCCCGATTTTGTTTTCACGTTCGTTGATTTCATTTCATCGAACAATGTTTGCAGAAAGATTTTCCATCACCGTCAGGTATACGGTAAATTAATATCTGTCGATTTAATCGTTTGACATATCGTTTGTAGAATATTTCGACTTTTACTGTTTGATCGTTTCAACCCTTTGACGTCTGAACTATACGCGTAACTTTCTTTTATCACAAATTTTCTTTCAGATATTTAGAAACAAATCGAATAACATGTATTTCTATAAAGGTGGTAGCGAATATTTTGACTTCTCCTCTTTACTTCCTCAACGGATTGAAGACGAGACGGGAATAGAATGTGGCGAATTAATATCGTCATTGTTAAATATTTGCGTGGGCGAGAGCAAATCGATACATTGCCGGGGGGATAACATCGAAGGGAGCAACATAGCTAGAAACTTACTAATTGCAAGTCCTCGGCAAATTCCCAAAAGATGAAACATCGTTTAATTGGCAATAGGATGGACGTTCTGTTAATAATTCGACTGTTCTTAATCTAAAAATGGCACGATGGATTATGCCGTAAATTAACACGACTTTCGTACGTAATAGAAATTTTGTTTCGACTTATTTTTACACCTTAACCCAATAAGGACCAAGTAACAGATTTATCATCATACTTTAAGTTTGATAAAATTGTAGAAATGTGTAAGAAAGAGTGGTGAAAGTTGAGCATATCTTTAAGCTTTCGTTCAATAAGCGTAATGTTAATTGCCAGAATGCAAATAATGTATTGGATTGGCAACTAAGTGATTGCGGATTTTGTCAATACCACCTAATGACAAAATCCGCATTCACTTAGTTGCCAACCCAATAAATCAAGAGATAAATTTGCAAATAAATTACATTAACGCAAAGGACAATACTGGATTTTGAAGTTATATATTTTAGTAGAAATATTTTATACAATTTCGTGCACAAATGTGAAACTAACAAGTTTGACATTTGAATATGATTTTGCACTCGTATCAAATTCTAGTAAACCACTTGTTGCATTGTTTATACCGAAGATTTAATTTACATTTTTACAAACCAAATAAATAATTTTCATGAAAAATAACCAAATGAATTTTTATGGAATGCTAAAGACGAATGGCTTCCATAAAATATTGTCAGACATTTGAACACGTTCACAGATATTTAGCTATGAAGAAAGTTAAAGCTGAAATAATAACAAAAGTATTAAATTTTCATTTTTATTGCTATTTCATTTTAATCAATTTTATTTTTAGGTCACTCAAAGACTTCACTGGCAAATACAATAACACAAGTGAGCAAATAAATATTCAGTCAGTCTATCATAGAACAATTTAATTAATTAAATAAAGGACGATTATATGGTAACCTATGACTTACACTTAGTCTTTCTTTTTCGCCTACTCTGTCATTCATATTTCTATAATCTTCTTTTCCATATTGATCGCCGAAATAGTTTACTACTACCAACGTGATAAAAAATGTTTAAGTTGCAAATTCTCATATATAAAAATACTAATTTTTAATTTATTTTTGTCCGCTTTAAATAACTTATCGTTTTACGTGCTATCCTCACACATCGAGGTCATCTGTCTCTTTCATGATTCTATATTAACACATGATTGGTCTGGGGCATCAATTGGTGCCATAACTGAGGAGGCTTCGCGTGAAATAATTACATTGCGATCTCTGAATATCGACAGCATTTAAGCCTTTGCAGAGAATTGCACAACTGCAATGTTCTAGGAAATACGTGATACTATTGTACTATGATAACGTAAAACCTGTTCCTTATGTCACTTTTACCGATGAAAAGTGAAACAGAAAGAAAGGTTGCTGTTTAAACAAATTTCGAATAATTTATAATCTTTATTCTTTACCAAAGGAGATATTGCTTTTATAAACTTTCGCTGCAAGAATATGGCAACGTTTCTGGTTGATCAAATCCTAAAAATTCTTAGAATGTCAAAGAGTTAAACTTCCTGTTCTCGACACGAACAACTCATCCAACCTTTACGTTTCCATTGTTCACGAACCTTATTCTTAGCTTTACTCGCAACCACGCAGAATTTAATTCCCCTATCCAAACACAGCACCGATTCCAAACCACAAATCAAATCCCCAAATTACTACAACCACATGGAACAACAGCAGTAAAATTGCTGGCCGATCCTCGAATGTAGTTTCTCGCATGGAAGTTGCTCGCATCCTTGGAGCGTTGCTCGCAGCGATGGTCAGTAGAGTACACGAGGGTAACGTCGTTACTCAATCGAAACGGTACACGGTGAACAGAAAGTTGTCGCATAGTGGGTCATTCCCAGGCGATCGATGTTACTGCAGGTAGAAGCGATCGACGGCTAAACGAGCTACGAGCATACGGTTCGCAGGTTGCATAATTCATGCAGCGCCACGATACGGGATAGGATGCTCAGTCGGCGTGTACCGCGGAACCACGCTCGTTCGAATTTCCTGTCGATACATAAAAGCATTTACGATCGTCAGGTGGCTCGTAAATATCGCCGCGGGACGCGTATGACGTATCGTCCATCGACTGCACCCTACCGATTCGAGATATCGGCAAGAAACGTTGAACGGTAGGATGGGACGCCGATCGATATTCCGGGGAATTGAATGGAGTTTGTTAATACGATGGCCTGCGATTGATTTCGTCGATTTCGTGATCAGCCAGGGTGGAGAGAGCACGGCCTACTCACCGATAGCACGGAAGAATGTGGAATTGATAGCTTTCAGGAAAATCGAGAAAACTTTATTAATCACGCGACTCTTTCTATTTGCAGATAAGCGCGATTGTGGTTTTAAAATTTCAACGTTGAACGGACCCGCTTCGAGTCACGTGACTAAGATACCTTCGCAGGTGAAATTCTCATCCACCTTCGATTATTTCTCTCTTATATACGATAATTAATATTAACCATTGTACTTATACGATATTCAATGACCGGTTGCCAGAGATCAGATCAGAGACCAGAATTAGATTAAAGAATTTCATCTAAAACCACATGAGACGTATTTTATTTTTCATATGGGAGTATCAGAATTTCGACATGTGCAAATTTAGCGTTAATACACGTGTATCGAGTAAATTTTCAGGATATGTTTTTCTTCAAAACAAAGCCTCAAATATAGAAACTTTATTCTACATTTTCCATTTATTCTTTTTTATCACAAATTATTATGCCATCAGTTACCGAACACCCTGTATATTCAGGATAATTTGAGAATGTTCAAATACTTATGGACGATAGGATCGGATACTTGTACATAAGGATCGCAAGCGATGCTTTCGAGGGAAGACGGAACATCGAGCGGCAGCTTACGAGTCGTGACGTCCCATCTATCCGACGCGACTGTAGCGCGGCTTATGCGGTAGTTTGCGTGACGTGCCCCGATGTACAGCGTTCCTTTACCTCGGGGGTATTAGCAACCGTTAGCGCGACGACTTTACGGGCCGTTAATACCTGGCGAATCTTACGTGCAACCAGGGAAAGCCGGGTTATTACCACGATGTTGCACGAAACCTTTCTATCTCTCTCTTTCTCTCAGACCGTTCTTCGCCCCCACTGTTACAGACTACGTAAAAGCACTGCGGAACAGCGAGCCGCGCTTTTGAGTTTATCGAGAATCCGTCCGTTACGGGAGCAACGTCTTTTCGGTCGGAGATTATTATGCAACGTGTCGTTTAGAATAACAAATTTAGGTTAAAAGCTACTCCTCTTGGTGCAGGTAAAGCAAGACAAGGGAAAGATGTGATTGAGTTTTGCGAGTAAAACGAAGTTTTATTAATTTTTATCCATATTGGATACGCAGTGAGGTCTATAAATTATGAATTTAATTATGTTACAGAATACATAAAAGGTAGCACCTGTAGACACTTATGAGAATTGATCGACGTTGTTAACTCTTAACTGATACGGTGAAATCAAATTTTAATATCAACTTATAATTATAAGATTTAACTTAATTGAAGATTAACGGGACTTTGCGATATGCGTTCTTTAGAATAAAATTGTAACAATGTTTATAGCCTTTGTAGTATTTTAAAGCATCAGAGTTAAAGGTTAAAGGTTAAAGGTATGGATAACTCGTAAGTTAACTTTGTGATTGAGAATTTACGTGATTCCTTGGTTTGGCTGTAACAGCTAATAGAATGAAATAACGTTTGATCGAAAGATTCTAGACTTGGACAAAATGAGGATTTAGGAGAGGAGTTGAGCGATTGTCGAGGGCGGGAATAAACGGACTGCATGCAAGTTCAGGAAATTGTCAAAAGACCGGTAGTTTTACGCTTCTGCCTGTACTTACAGTCACCGGAAATACATGTTCAATCAACGAGAAAATGAAGATCTAAAAATAACTTTCTAGGTAAAAGTACTTTTGAAATTTGAAGCGTATATTTTTTGGAAGCTTGCGTTCTTTGTTTGTCTATGAAAATTTCTCCCACGCAAATGGAAAACTTCTGTTTCGTTAATTACATTCGTAATAATCTGAAGTTTCGTTAACGTATTAAATTAGTTCTAAGATTAGAAAATGTATTTTTTATAGAATTTTACTGTATGGCATTTTATTTATTTTTAAAGTAAAAACATCTTTAATTGAAGCTTTCAAAATGATACGTTCGCGTTGCTATAGTGACAATAGTCAAACCAACTAAACGGTTAATTGTTTTGTCGAATTCACCTGTCGAAACGCAGAAATTTATTTGCTTTAACATCAAAGTTTATGATTCGTCGACGCGTTTGTTAGTGACAGGTTTTGATTTTGGGTAAATACGCGGAAATTCAAGTTCGCAGCCAAAAACGATAGCTGATTTTCAATGCGCTGCATGTCATATTTATTTTCTATATTTAATCTCTATATTTCAATGAAATATTCCATTTCTTCCGAATATTATTTAACCATTAAAGATACTGTAGAAACCTTTTTATTTGAAGAAAAAGGAATCCAAGTAAAGTAGCGAATGTCAAGTTCGATTATATGTAATAAAATCTATTTTAATATTCTAATAGAAACTGAATCGTATGATACTTATAAACCCGCAAAACATAATATATCGCTGATAAATTCCGCTACGTAATACTACGCTGCATAGTAATACGAAAAGCTCATTGTTGTGTCTTTTTGAAAGTGGAGTCAGACTAAGTATCCTCGTGCCCGGTAATGAGCAATAAACGTCATATAAACCGTGAAATTACTGTCAGCAGAGAATTCAAAGACTAATGAAAATGAGTTTCTAGAAATTTCTGTGGTCGAATAAATGTGAATAGTGTTGAACAGGCGAACAGTGGGATCGTCATTGTGTTTCGAACATCGCGTGGTAATTTCATTAGCGGAGTTGGAAGTCTTAAGCGGTTTCGTTTATTAATTGGTGAAGTTAAATGAAGAATTAAGGGCGCAACGAAGATCTGCAGGAGAAATAAAGTTTCTTGTAATCTCTTCGAATTAGTTCGAATAATCTCGTTTGCAGATTAATTTTTATCTTTCACGAAATATTTCAACAATTATTTCTTATTGTAGCTGTCGTATACAATTTTACTTCGGTTTGACTATATTTCGAATAGATTTCTCAGTATTTGGAAATAAGGATGACTTATAGAATTTGCCTGATTAAAAAGGCTCATATACAGCACAATGTAACTGAGCTAGCCGCGAAAACAGTAAACAAACGTGAACTCTAAAGTCAACAACTTAAGCTGATTCTAATTCAGCTTAGAGAATGAACACGGTCGTTAGAACAATTTAATTCTGAAGATGGAGGAGTAATTTCAATCCTTTGAATGTGTTTGAATTTCATCAGGGGATTTTTCACGCTTGTTTGTTGAATTTTCCTTTCGTGTTAACTCTATTGTCGCGTTATTCGTAACCGTCAAAAGCGATATCTCTTTTTACTTTTCTTTATTGATTCGTTGATCTTCAAAATATTAAAAAAATGTACGCTGAAACACGATTTCTTTGGTTATTTACTTTAAGGTTTAATTTCATCGTTAATTTCATCAATATACTTTAAGAAATTGATTCTCCCAGCCAGTACTCGAACTTTCTTTCTGGATTTCGAAGAGGACATGCTTCTCGTCTCGAAATTTTGCGACGCGACGATCGGCTCGAGTATAGCGTTGGTTGAAGGGAATAGAGACAAACAAGCTGCGACAAACGCGGAGATCGGAAGCAGGAAGACGAAGAGGATGGACCGGGGACGAGAATGTTCCCCTCAATTTATATAGATTGCTCCGAGTGGCGTTTCGAGTTCAAGTAACGAGGTACAATTCCGTAGCTGGACGAGTATTTCCTTCCTGAAGTGGAAAATCCATTACGTGGTCAGCCGTCGACCTGACCGAAGGGAAAGTAGACGATACGTAGACATATATAAACGTTATCTCATTAGACAATGTTTCGGTGTTGATGCTGATGGGCAGAAATGATTATCGTCTCCTTCCAGCGATATATCTTTTGTTTAGGAAGATTTTTGTCTGATAAAAAGAAAAAATTACTGACGTTTTAAACGTATGACATAATATGATTATTTAATACCAGAAGAAAATTGCAATTTATTCTATGAACATATTATTATTACATCATCACAGGTGAACATAAAATATATAAAGCTCGAAATGAAGGTTGAAAACTCGTTATTCTGTTTTGCAACTTTGTGTTATAAGCGTAGGTACATACTTTTCTAGTTTTGTTGCATAACAATAAAACTTACCAGTGGCAAGCAGTAAAAGTGTCTAGAAAGGTATATACCTACATTTATAACACAAAGTTGCAAAATAGAGTAACCTACAATCATTTTCTACCTTCAATTCGCACTTTATATATTTTATGTTCACCTGCGGTGATGTAATAATAATATTTTTTATGTACACGGATTAAACGATTATTAAAAGGTCTAATAATTTATTCGAAGGTAGCTAAATAATATTTGCGACGAAAATCTCCATTTTACCGAACGCAGTGAGACATAGATAGTACATAAAATTACTAGAAAAAGCTCCTGGAACTCGTTACTGTGAATTGACCTTTTAGAGAAGACCGAAACGGGAGCGTAGTCATTAATTTCGTTAAAACGAAGAAGTTTCCCCTTTCCTTTGATTGCTAGGTGTGTGCCACGTGCTAATATCCGATTTCTCCTGCCACATTTTAGAAACTGTATAAGTCTTATTTCTTAATACTTGTACATAAACAATTGAAAAAAGTTCTTTGAAGTTTCATTTGCACAGCTTATCATTGCATATAAAATATCGCAACACGTACCTAATTTTCGAAAATAAATTCCGCATATGATATTTTTGATATTTTTGGCAGTAACAATTTGTAAGGAAGACACCTTGTACAGTATTTCATTTTAAATTAAAAATATGTACCTTTCTTTTTTAAGACAATTCTTTCAAAAATGCAATATTATTATCTTAATTCAATAAAAGTAAAACCAATAGGAGATTGTATAAATTCCTTAATAAATTCTAATTGATCAATTTTCGCCATTGGATAACATTATCAAGGACGATAAATAACTGGAGATGCGAAATAAAAAGCGAATGTAAAAGTCTGGGAACTAAGAGGTCGAGAAATGAGGTTCGCAAGTCTGAATATTTCAGCTTAAGATCAAAGGGACTGATTCGTTGACGATTGCATTGGAATTTTAGAAATCACTCGCGCATGCAGATTAGTCCTATTGGTTGTGAATCAATTCGGGGACTCCAATTATACTGGAAATGTCAACGCTCTAAATTCTCTAACCACATTTTAATTAAATATCGACAAATGGACTTTGAGCTAGCGGAATGCTGCATTTGGATGATTAGTTTACGGTTCATCCATTCAAAGTGGTTGGTTCTCCCATCATTAAAAAGCGAGACGGACCAAAGTATACGCGCATTTAATTTCAGATTCTCGCTATTTATAAGTTAACTAACTAAATAATTTATGAGGTGGATAGAGCGTTTAGAAAAAAATATGACATAGCTTTAATCGCTTTTTTCGCTATCATTTTTACATTGTCTATTTAAATAAAATACACATATACTTTCTTTGTTTCACGGACAGATTGGCCTTCTTTGTTTTACGGATAGGCATTTTGAGAGACGCTCATTTCCCAAGCGAACGGACAGAGAGCAACATCAGAGATAGACAAGACCATAGTAGAAAGAATAATTGTTTAAAACATTGAAGATTGACGAAGAAAGATCGGTAGCTCAGGACGTTGAAAATCGATTCTCGATTTTCAGGTAGACACTGCACAAAACTTGTTATTTATTTAATTATTACTGTTATTAATTGTTGTTAATTATTAATTGTTATTTACTCCTGTATTTTATTTAAGTATTTTCACAATAAACTCGATTTTCAGACTTCAAAATCGATCCTCTGAATTACCACGTGATAAGGATCTTACATATATATGTATATCGACAGAGTGAAGACAAAAGTATTCGCACAGTACCTTCGTCCCTCATTGTATGTTATTTAGAACTCTTTTCGTACAGGTTACAATGATATATTTAATTATCTGTTTGTAATAATATTGTTGTAATAATATTTGAGCTACTTGAGCATTTTATCAATTTTAAGCTCAGACAACGTTGTACGATGATTTTAACGGTGTCCTAAACATATTTGGATACGTGTCCGGTCAATAATGTGATATTATGCCTATAATAATATTTTAATAGAAAAATGTTTAACAGATATGTAAGAAAACTTTTGTCCTGAACAGTACAGGAAACGATAAATCTCTACAAATTATTCTCCCATTTCGAATATAAACAGAACGTTCATACGAACAGTGGTATGGCCAGCAAAATAGCTGCTAATATCCACTTTAAACGAAAGCATTATAATATAAAGCCACAACATTCGCCTCAAAAACAAATAACTCATATACTTCCACGTAAACGTTCAGCCCTCTCGGCACCGACCGCCATTAAAAATTTATCAAGCCACCATCCTCGTTATTCACATTCAAGAAAAAAACAAAGAAATAACCGATATACCTAACGAACGATTTATTCGCACTTTCACGCCGTCACCGTCCAAACGTTATCTTCATCGTTCTGTCAAGCTCCTTATCCGTCCCGCGAACAACAAGAAAAAAAGTTGTCGTTGCCCCACCGATAAATCAAGCGAACAGCACGATGGAAAATATGTATGGATGGCTAAAAAAATAAACGATAAAATTGATCACTATGGCTACGAACAAATTATAACGCACAGTCATTGATATTCACGAATGGTTCTTCTGTTTGTCATCTTCTTCCATATCTACTATTCGCGAATGTGTTCATGAAATATACATTTTTGGAACCGAAGTTCTTACGACCAAAAGCTGATAGAAATAATATATTAATCGATATTTTCGAGCAAATTACTAATAATTCTTGAATTAAAGACGAATCAAGCTAGTATAACAGATTCGAAATAATATCATATTTATTCGTAAAAATGAAAATTTAATAGGTGGACTTTTACACAATGCGGAATATGTGTTAGAACTTTTGATGCAATGGTAGGAAATATTGTGTATAGGCAAATCGTTTAAGCGTCCATAACTCTCTTTTGCTTTGCGCAGTCTAATAATTACCTGTCAAACTATTCCACAACTAAATAACACCAAACTAACTGAGCTCGATAGTATTTAAAAATAGGTCGTCGCTGACATATAATAAAATATACTTCTCGTGAATTTAATATAAGCAGAGTTGGAAAAAAGATCGCAAAATCATAAAAGTCATAAAAAGTTTGCGAACACCTTGCAAACGGTGTTTTGAGTACGCACCTTTAAGCCGCCTTCAGTTCGCTATGATATCACTCATGACTGACTAATCCGGATTCGTTCGCCTGAGGATATCCGATGCCCGATGCATCACGCGGTGCAATCTAACTGAAAGTTTCGGCACAAAGGTAGTGCACGTTCGCGAACGAAAGCGTGCAACGGCGCGCAAGCTTTCCGTTTCCGATTTCGCGCGTGCTCACACACGTTTTCTCTGGCATATTTCACATGGTTAGTCACACCCATGCCTCAACCAATAGATCTTGTCAGGAACTTTTGCTGTAATTTTGCACGTGAGAATCAGACTAATATAAGCAGTTTTTTCAAGTTAAATTATACATTATAACACTAGCACAATAAGTTAGCGATATTAGTGTATTTGTGCTACTTATAAGTTTGTAAATTTTTTAAATAAAGAGTTTGTAAATTAATTCGATCGTGCAGGAGATCCCTGGTGCAATTTGATCAATAAATTCGTACTTATACGTTCAAAGTTATAATACTACTAGAAAAACGTTTCACTGCTGTTAATACTTAATCTTCTTGCCATAAGTGGGACCAAGTATTCTATTAATGTTAGAATGAAACACGAAGTATGCCTGTATCGTTATCGCTCGTAATATATGGGTTCAGTAGCGATATTGATTAACTCCATAAATTGAAAAGCAGAAAAATGTTAGTTACAAATATTTCTTAAAACTTACCTGAAAGCTCGCGATTTATATCGCCTGCAACGAATAAAGTTATGAAATGGAAGTAACCGAGTTGTTTATTTCGAGAAGTTAGATACTAATCACCTACTCGGCTAATGAAGCTGAAAAATTTATAGAAGGTGGAGTCGATGAGTTCGCCTATCTTTCTGATAGTCTCGTAAAACGATTAAAAAAAAAAAGTAGAAAGATTCTGACATTGAAATAAGCGAAATATCGAGAATACAAAAGTTGTCAAGGTAGATGTTTAAATGCATCGAAATGAAGTACTGAATGTACGAGATTAAACCTGTAACTGGTGCAATTTGCATAATGCTGTAAATGATGAGTTTGGCCGAGAGTGAAGCTATTTTGACGTAGGTGTCTAATGAATTATTCAAATTTTGACACCGTGCGTATAGCTGAAATCTGTGGATCGCTTCGAGATTGAACGAAATTGAATCGACTGAAGCATATATCAAAGCTGAATCTGGTGTAGGAGATAGTTCCATCTGGATGGTCAACTTTCACGATACTTTTATATTTTAAATAATTGAATATACGAGATATTAAAAAGTGTATGATACGAAAAATTGTAATTGATATGAAAATTGATATCATCGAGAGTTTTAATTTCGCCAAGTTTCAACACTGTTATAATAAATATGTCCTCGACAACGTCATGCTAGTTGACAAATCCTCGAGGACGCTTTCAAGGAAATGGAACCTCCTCCGGGACCCTCCAAAATGTCAGTTATAGATTTGTAAGCGAGTGAAACATACGATAACCAATACAGCTTAAGCTATATGGCGAAAATTGTTCTGTCAAATCAATCAGCGTTGGGATTTCGATTGCAAAATAATTACGATTTCTACATTTGTTGTACACTATAGATGTTTATAGATTTATGAGAGATTTAAAGATGTAAAAATGTATAAATTTATGATAAATGTATGATACTTATTGGATGAAACAAATGTGTATTTAAATTACATAAACATTCATACGGCTGTTGTTACAATGGTAATTAAATATTATGATCACATAAAATTATAATTTTCATTTATATTTCCATTTCATATAATATCACGTCATATTTTCTTTTTTCATTACACATTGTTACAAATTATTCATTATCACGCGCTTTACTCCAAAATTACTTAAGACAAAGGAATTTAACTCTAATCTAGTAAAAATCTCAAAAGTGCTTTCAGTAAGAACTTAAATACATTATGGGCATTGGTAATTTTTATACTACAATATATATTCCTTTATCATGCTATTAACGTCTATACTGTGGCATATGTTATATCTATTCATGGTTTTTGTTACACGTACTACGTTCGTAATTTCGTTTTCTGAAATTACGACGTTTTCTTCGTGGCGTTTATCTTTAAGAGATCCATAAGATAATCTATAAGAAACCATAATCTCGTTAGAAATTAATAATTTAAATAACACAACTGAAATGAGTAGAATATCTAAACTGGAGATACCACAAAACATATTCTAACGATAATTACAATAATCGCATATTCACCTCAGCCAAACAAAAGACTCTCAGGGTATTAAACTTCCTCAAAACTTAAACTTCCTGTTTTTTCAAATGAAGAGCTTTCGAAAAGCAGCAAAAAGCCGTAACCCTGCCCCGACTAGAACATTGAGTTCTTTTCACGCCATCGTTCGCTTGATTACACTCGAAAGTACAACCACGCTCTCGCAGCATGACTCTCCAAGGCACAAAGGTTTTCGCGTGAACATCCCTTGATCGACGATCGATTCAAGAGCCTGTTTCGTGCGAATGGTCGTTGTCGTCGATGTTGATCCAGTGATGACACGCGACGTTGTGAAATCGCGGCGCATCGTTCAACTGACTGAAAAATAACTCCCAATCGGAGTTACGTCCCTCGGTGGAAATGATTAGGCTATTAGACGGTCGCGGTTGCAATAGTAATGCGAACCATTTGTCTGGTAGACTGATTTTGATTTAACAAACGATAATAGGAGTGCTGTTGCTTAATAATGAGAACAACCAGCACGCTGGTTCGTGAGAACTTTCAATGCGTTTCATAGAAATCCACCGAACTGCGATTGTTCCACGCTGCATTCAACGATATTTCGACTCGTGATTAGCTGAATAAGTTGGATTGGAAAAGTTTACCACTCTCAGAGGAATTGTTTAGTGTTATAAGATTTATGAGAATATTAGGAGTTGAAGGGGCCTTTGCTATGATTTGGTACAGCTAATACATTTTTACTTACTATTAAAGAATACTACAAAGAATACTATTACAAAGAATACTGTTCGATAACCTCTTTGCTATAGATTGATCTGGGTCAGGAGGGTTATTATCGTCCTGCCGTTAAGATATCAAGTTTTGAGATGTGAGAAGATGACATTTAAATAAAAATGACATTAACAATTGCGAGCTTGTGACATCAGACGCATAAAATTGAAAATTTGTTAATCTCGATACTGTACATAATACTGGATTCGTTTTCAATAATTAGAATTACTTAATCTATGAAATATCAAGTGGTAATTTTAATTTCTTCTTCTTTACAGAGTTCGTGTTGAATATTACGTGAACGAGAACACGTTCAAGGAACGACTTCAGCTGTACTTCATCAAAAATCAACGTTCGAGTAAGTATACCGAGTATAGTTTTTATATATGAAATCAATAACCGATAAATTGATGCTTTAAACTACGTATATTGGTAGATATTTCAGAAATATTTATAACCCTGTTCTTTTCCAAACATAAATTTTGATTTCAAAAAGTTTAATTGTAAAAATGTAGTAGTATCATTAATCGGCTGTAAAGGACTAAAACATTTCAATCGAAAAATTTGTCAAACACCTCACCGATATTTTCAAGCAATTACACAAGTAGAAATCAAAATAGTTAAACGCATAAATAAACCTTTGAATGAAATAGATGAAATAGATGAAATATATTTTATATTGATTTAGCCTATTTGTAAATTCGTGTCCTCTATTCAAATGTATCGATACGTTTCGTATGAAATGCCATGTAGTAGCTTATACCGTCATTCGCAGGCAGAGTTCACTGTCGCAGTTTTAAATAGACTTTTCGGTCCAACGCCAGAGTTTCACGTTATAGCGGTACATACGAATATACCTATTGTGCCAATGTCATCTCATAAATCGTGTTACGTTTTTCACTTTACCTGTAACACAATACGAAGCATCTGAAATTGATCGATCACGAACGTGCTTTTATCAGAATAGTCTAAAAATAGTTTAGTTTTAGCTTGTCTTTTCTTCCATTGCTCGTCGTCTGAAATATTTTTGTGGAATATTTCATTAATAAAAATTTACTGGTCTCTTCATTCATTGGGCAGAATGTAGTCAAATTAATTATCACAACTGTTACGTGTCGATTAACAAACATTTCCTTTTTAGACATCGAAATTTCGAAAACTTCAATAGAAGATATAACTTTATTGAATTTCAACGTGATAAATCTCAAAAAACTTCCAGGAACAGGTATGAATATTTGATTTGTTTGTTCCCAGTTCTCAGAGTTTTGAGCTTATCTTTTTTAACTCGTTCTCCGTGAACATCAAATTGATTTATGAAAATATCTTCATTAATAACAATATCAACGTCAAGCAATTTGTTAGTGTATTACATTTAAACTGTTACATCTATCGATTTGCTATTTTCTTAACTTCAAATACGTAATCAAGTAGACATTTTTTCTAATTGGACAATTCCACTTACACGATTACTTCCTTAAAATTACCATTCCATTAACTTTATTAAGATGTAACAGAAAGCATAAAAACACAAATTTTCATTACTGGGTGATTAATTTCCTGTCTGCAAGCAACCATTAATAACGAACTACATCACATGACATATCTTTTTTCGTGGATCTAACTACAATGATTAAGCTAATTGTAAGAAATAAAACAAAATCTTTAATCCTTTTTCTTCAGTGGTAATATTTCACAAGTTCGTGTGATACGAATTCTCATAAGACGTTAGATCTGCTGCGAGTTGCAAAATTATTTGTACAATTGAGAATCTAATAAAAGATATGAAATGTAATACGTCTTCCCCCCCAATAAAACAAGCATTCCTTTTACGTTATAACTGCGATGAGTTCCTTCGTATATGCAAATTGAAACTCTTTTTTTAATATCTTTTACGATTTTATTATCACAGAATCTTATCTTATATTTCTAAATAAAAATGATTGAAAAGTTCTCTATTTTATTATTTCTAAATTTTTGTTGAGTTTTCGCCTGTACAAATAATTCTATAACTCACTATACATTATATTATGTCTGCGACAAAATAAACACTCGACGAATGATCGCAAAAGGTCATTCTATCTGCATCAACGCGCTCGAAAAGATCGGCAAGCTTTTGATCGTGAAAGAGTTCAGGGTGCCGGAAATTCTTTTTGGAGACATGTTGCTCGTTGCATGCCAGAAACGTAATTTCGGGAATGGCGTGCCATCGTGACACCGACAACCATGTAGATGTCTGGCAGCGAGACATAATCTTTTGAAGCTGCTGGCACTAGCAGATAGCGGATGTCGCGCCGATATCGTTGCTCGATCTCTCTTGGTATCGATTGTTTGCATCTATCCGTATGCCTAACGAAAGATCGATGCCCTGCCATGTTCCACAACGCTACGAGGGGACGATTAAAAACGGTTCTTTGTAGATCGTGAATATCGATACCTTTCCACTTGGGCATTCTTTACCCGTGACAAATTCATTCTACCGATTTTCTCGTACCTTTATCCTATCGCGTGTTGACGTGTCGTGATAAAAGGATTCGACTAAATTGCGCGTTTAAAAGTTAAAATAAATGTTTCACCACTATGGAATTAGAAAAATTTTACAGAAGAAAGATATTAAATGGGAATTTTTATAAAGTCAAATTGGACTTTATTGTTAGTTCCAGTTGTATTTATTTGCAATTAATAATGATTATTCGTGTTTCAGGTTTGAGGATACGATTGGCTAACTTGTTCTTCAAGCTACTAACATGCTTCTTATACATATTCAGAGTGATCACCGACAACGATCCAACTTACGCAGCATGGTGAGCTTTATACTCGATGTTGTTATTTTAATTAACTCTGTGTTCTTCCAGTCATTTTCAATCGTTAAAAATTTTCTTAAAATTGGAACAATATAAAAAAAATCGTTATAAGTATATGTCGATTTCTTCGATGAGTATATGTCAATTAATTCCTTTTATACGGCGAATTTTATATTTTTAATATAATCAATTTTAATTCTATCTTAATTATCCCTTGCAAAGATATCGAAATTGCACGTTCCTTTCTTTTTCTTGGAAAAAAGTTCCTACCAAATATATCTTCGGCCAATGAAATAAAAAATATTTTAATCAAAATAATTCTACAATACCACAAGCAAAGGAATCCAAGCAAAGTAGCGAATGTCAAGTTCGATTATATGTAATAAAATCTATTTTAATATTCTAATAGAAACTGAATCGTATGATACTTATAAACCCGCAAAACATAATATATGGCAAAACAAAAACAAAACAAAAAATATTTTAATCAAAATAATTCTACAATACCACAAGCAAAGGAAAGATTTTCTCTATTATTTCATTTTGTTTTAACTTGGTAATGTTTCACTGCAATGCGACAATGAGAAAGAATTTCTACTCGAAGACGAAGGAAACCATTTCAAGTCGCGTTTCGAAATTATGATATTTCGGAAAAGGAGCTATCATAGCCGAAAATAAAACCCCCTTCGCGGGTTGATATACCATTTTCCTACTACAAATCTCTAACATTCGCGATATTGTTTAAGTACTTTTAGTCCTCTTACCTTCTTATGGATTTTCAATTTACTTCCACGTTATCTTCTATCTGTCGCGTTACCGAAATTACTATCCTTCGGCGTCCAATATCTCTTCACTCTTCCTTCCAACGTTGCATTCCTAACTTCTTTCATGATCTTTGTTTCTTGAGTTCTTTCTTTACGACAAATAAAAGATTACTAACATTGTCATAGCATTGCCTCTATTTTTTAATCTCTTCGATATATAATCGGATTATTTCGTCATATTTAATCTTCAAATTCTCAAACTCCATAGTACAATTAGTCAGATACCATTGCAGTGTGCATTAAGCAGTTGCCCTGTCGTTATAGTCGACTACCTACTTTCGAAAATTTCCGTGAAAAAAGGTAAATTCCCTTTTTTTTTTCTTTCAGTTACGGTTGCACGCCCGGCAACAAAACCGAATTCCTCGCGTCCCAGAATCTTACCGAGGAGGAATTTCAAGAGCATCCGACTATCAACTGGGACGCGATTTTATGGGTGAGAAGGCCGTTGGAATTGTGGGTCGTCCAGGTGATCCTGGCAATAGTATCACTTACGGAAGCATTGCTGCTCGCCTATCTGGGTTACAAGGTACGCATCCTTTCATTCCCGGGAAATTTGATTTCACGCATAATACTCGATTATGGGACATGCGGCAGCTCGTCTGAAATATCTCGTTTCTCCATTGTCGCACAGAGACGTACGAATTTTAAATTAGGTAGTACTTTTCTTATTTCAGTGCTTTATTTTAACGCCATTCGATATTTTAAAGAAAATAGCTAATGTAACATACACTGGCTCACAAAAGTATTAGACACTCGTAAACATCCCTTATGAATATATTATGTGTTATACAGAACATTAAAAAATGTTATTAGTATTGTAAAGACACCCGACTGTTATGATTATATCGATAAACAAATTGAAACAAATCTAAAAATATATATAGAAATTACAAGATATTTAGTACAAGTATATATTTCACAGAGATGATACAAATATTTAAAGTACATCAAATTAATTATACGTTATATTAATAAGCCTTGATTTCAGTACGACCATATTTGACACTTGTGTGTTTTTTACTAAATATATTTGAAATATAGTTGGATACTCAGATTAGAAAATTACCGATAAAAATTACAGTATCTTCCATACTTTAAATGGAATCACTCATTTTCATTAAATAATTCTGATACTATATCTTAAGAGTCGGTAAGAACAATTACCTTGCCTGAAATATATGTAATATGAAAGTAGACTTTTAAATCAAATTGCAAATATTTCAAAACATGGTACCTATATTAACATGACCAAACACTTAGCTCAATTTTTCATATATTAAATCCTAATAACAGATTTTCACAGAAAATGCTCAAATAAATACATTAACGAATTTCATTCGACAAAGTATCATTTAGAACCTAATTGACCAGATGCCATCTGTAGAATTACATTTGTCTGCAGGACATCCGTCGATGAATTCCATTTTCCTTCCGACTTTTTCTGTGCGACGATAAAACAGCGAGTTATTTTACACGTCTGGCTTTCGTATATCTCTCTTGGTCGTTTTCCTCTCTATGTGTTTCTCTCTTTTCATTGTTTGCTTATGCATGGTAGTCGGTGTACGCTCGTCTAATCGCCAACCGTTCCGCTGCTGGCTGAACGAATTAGACTAAATAAAACGGAAGTCGAAGGTTCGCGTTGATTGGCATTGAATAGCGTGGTGTATGTAACCGAGAGTCAGAAAGTTAGAGATGCCAGTTGGCTGACTAGCTAGAAGCTTTTCCAACCAATTTACTGGCTTCATAGAGGGTAGCTTTTTCCTACTTTGCTACGGATTATAATTTTTTTTTACTGCAGCGAGCCAGGAAAATTCACAAAGAGCTCTCTCTTTGTTCGGTGACTAAAAACGCTTCCTAGGAAGGAGAGATTTTGCGGCAAGCGCGAAATATTTGATTCTTTATACGTATTCTGACGAAACATTCCTAAGGAGCTCGCTTTTATTTTACGCGTAATAAGAAAAATTCAATTGAGCCGTCTGTAGTCCTCTTGCGCCTCCCTTTCGTTACTCTCGAGAACATTCCGTTCAGGCAACGAAATTTTCTTCCCACCCGTAAGGATCACTTACTGACTGACTATGTGTTTCGCTTTTAAAATTTCAACTTTGCTATATAATGGTTATTGTGATTTATTGTATATTTATGTGTATGTATGTATAGTCGGTCACAAAAGTTTACGGTATTGACATACATTTGTTGAATCTGTTGAAACAGCTCTGGCAATATTTTTAGTATCAAATTTTACGTTAATTGGATCGAGACTCATGTTTAAAAGAAAATAAATAAAAAGAAATAACACACATTAGAAACAAGATATATCAGATTTAATTTAAAGTAAAAGACAGATTTAATTTAGCCGTTAATGAAATTATCATGATTTCTAGTGTAAAAAGTTGATTCTCCGTTTCTCTCGATGAATCGAACACATACAATTCAATGAATATACATAGATTTTTTGACTGACTGTACATGTTATTTAGATTATATTCGTGATAAATATATTTGTAATAAAAAATTGATGTGATTTTTGTTCTTTTATGTATTCGAGTTTTTCCATTGCAATTAGCACGACATTTTAACACCTCCCTGCTTCTCGCTCAGCTTTCTCGTCGTTCTGCAATTTCGTCCTGATTATTTCTCAACTCGACAAATCGATAACGAGTTATCATATTATAAACAGGTAAATATTAGCGTGAAAACGATTTTTCTGGTTTCTAGCCTGTCAAACTCGATCGAGTTATAAACATCCTGCCCTGAAAGTTTAGGCACGATCCTCGAGAAATATAAAACCAATGCAATTTCACTGGTGCAATACAAAATTTTGCAAACTTCGGCTCGACTTGACGGTAGTCACAAAACACGTCGGCTTCTATCCAAAAGTTTTTCCTTATTTCGCTTCAAAAGTAAACCGGGAAATCTGTGGAAGACTTACGAACGCATGAAAGTTCGACTTGAGTAGTTATACCTAAATTCCAATTTCATTTCTGGCTGCGAGTACTTTTCTCCAAAAAAAGACGTTTAAGGAATCGAATATTTTTATTCCACACCGACCACTTCGTGGATTTTCTCGCGGTCCGATGTGATTTGAATTAAACATATAACATATACTTTGCCTTTCAAATTTATGGTATAACACTATTTATAAGTTATATAAGATATATATTTTCCAAAAGGATATTGTTTAATGCATAGATATCTGTATTTAGAGTCAGGCAAGCTAAGGCTAGTAAGATTTGGATTAGGTTTAAATTAAGTTCGAAAGTTTGAAGGTTTGCTGTAGGACTCGAAGAAATAAGAAATATATATATAATGTGTCACGCAATTAGTGTGAGTTTAATGTACTTCCTGTACGATTAAAGGCAGAAAACTTGTTTCGTTATAATCTATTTTATAACTGTCACGATACATCTACAAAATTAATTCTTTCTTTCTTTCTTTCTTAATGAAGGAGGCGAGCTCTCGTTTCTTCCGCGAAATTCTTGCCTATTGATGCCTATTTGTCCAAAAAGATGGATAATATAGACAAGAGTATATACAGTAAGTGTCTAAAGTATAGAGAGATATAAATTATGTACAAAGAATATTAGCTGTATGATAGTAAGTTAAAAGTTCAGAGCCATATTATTAATCAAAAACGTAAAATAGAAACATTTCTTTTTTAACTGCATATGCAAGGCACCAAGAAGCACAAAGTATAATTTTAGTAATAAAGAGAGAAAATTCCATTTTATATATCTGGGTTGCATGGATCGTTACGTCAAAAGAAAGATTACAGCAATAAGAGTTTCAACTTTGTTATACTATTTAATTTCTTCCTTTATCGCC
This sequence comes from Bombus breviceps, assembly GCA_014825925.1. Taxonomy (NCBI): domain Eukaryota; kingdom Metazoa; phylum Arthropoda; class Insecta; order Hymenoptera; family Apidae; genus Bombus; species Bombus breviceps. Next base: position 17,697,164 of record CM026184.1, read on the forward strand.
TTTTCTCAACTTTCAACCGATTCTGCGATACCATTTACTTTTATGTAAGTACGTCTCTTCTACTCTAAACTGCAAATTTGATATAAAAATTTCTGCCAAAGTCATGACTACCGGTCAAACATAGCGTCTAACAGTGTCTACTAAACTGTTGTATCTTGTATTTTTGCTTGTTTAAATGTCGTGGAGTAATTATAACCAATTTCTAGAATTACTTGCATGGAAAAACGTTCTTGATTGACCACTCAGCTACTAATGTGTCACAGAAATGGAAATAGTGAAACTTTTCAGGAGATTCTCTTAGAGATCAAAGGCTTTTCTAATGAAAATGCTACCAAGTATAGTTGCATTTAATTATCATTAGGTTATGGAATTCATATACATATGCCTTTGATGATATTCAAGGAATATTATGACGTATAATAGTAGTTTACTTTCGGACAAGTAAATTCAATCTGCAGTAATTTATTTAATCAAACAATAACTAAAATCTCCTTCCAATAAATAGAATTCTGCTTTAAATGATAGTGGATCTACGTTATACCTAAAATAACGAATAGCATGGAATTGTACATCACATTTAGCATTCGACATTCTTCTTCTACCCTTCGTTGATATACGAGACCCAATGCCAAATTTCTTTCTCGTTGATCAATTTTACAATTTATTTAATTCTAATTCTTCGATAATCGACATCGATGCTTTTGTTTAGCTTATGTGAAATTCAACAAATAATCCCAACTTACTCTAATATCAGACGAAACACATTAATCATGAAATCGTTACTAATTTTTTGGATAATCCAACGCATCATAAATTACATCAAAATTTATTCGTAAACTTCACAACCTTGCCGTGTGAAGACATAAAGCGGAAGCGAATTGATTACGAGAGTCATAGAAATTACAAAGAAACTCATAAAACGCAGTTACTGTCATCGAGGACCGTGAAATTATCGTTCACCGCTGGTGTTAGATTGTAACAAGCCGGTTGCCTTTGTACGTGCAGGATCCTCGATAACATCACTAACGATGTGTTGCGGTCGCCGATCGGTGGTAGCACGCTATTCGCTAATCGAACATTCCGGCGACCCGATTCGTCACGTTCTAACAACCGACAAACTCGATAACGCTACGTTCATATCATGTAAAACGTGATGATCGAGCTGCTGCTCGTACCTATACGCATTCCGGTTGTAAAATTCCAAAACACGTTCCTACAGAGTTCTATGAAACTCTGACACCATACAGAAAATCGTCGATTACGAGAATGGGGAAACAATCTTTTTTTTTTTAATAGTCTACGTAGATTGTTCTTTTTCTACCCATTTTTCTCTTGTTTCTTCTCTATATTGTTGTCTTCCATCATTTTCATGGTTTAGCGACGTCATTAAAGATATAGTCGGTGTTGTTACGTTACTATTATTATTTTTATCGCAGTTATTGTTACCACGGGATGTTATTGTCATAGTTTCGGATTTATTCTCTTACGTATATTGCACACTCTATGGGAGCGTTTCGCCGATACTACTTGTCATCCCTGTTAGCCGCCGTTTCTTTTTGATATTGTCCGTTTTATGGACTGACGCGGCGATTTTAAACCGCGGAGTTATTGTAGTTTGAACAGTTAAACGAGCGCCGCGTCGATATTATATTTCTATTCTACGATTATCTTTAGAGTGGTGAGCGTATGAATAGGGAATGCTTGCTCGTAAATTCAAGTAATTGCATTATGAAAAGTTTTTCTTTCTTTTTTCTATAATATAGGACCTAAAGATATAGTTTCTGTAATCTGGACCGATATAAAGATCAAGTAGTTTCAAAATCATTATTTCGGTTAATAATTACGAAGTAAATTAAGTTAAGTTTGATGCACAAATATATCCAACTAGAAATTATTTTCAATATTTCAAATGTAGTTTCAAGACCTTAAACCAAATTGACCAGAAGACAAATTGAATTCTCTAACTTACGTAAGAATTATTTCATCAATTTTAAATAATTACAAGGTAAATATTTGAAAATCTAATATGCAATCCCCCGTCCCATGAAATATTCCAAGGAAATGCTTTTTCTTTATACTATACGATACAATTTATTCGTATCCTTCCGTGTCCTCCGGCACAATGCATTTGCATAGATTCGAACTTTGTATCTGCATCTGTAAAAAGAAACGAGCAGTACACACACACACACACAAGATTGTACGTTTCAACAAACCACTTTCGTGTGATCGTTACACCTCGCTCGAGGACAATCTGCTTGAAAAGTTCTCAAACATTGTCGACATGCTCGAAATCGACGAGTGATCTCTCGTATGACGGATTGTCGAGTTAACCGAAACAGTCCGTCAGAAAATAGGATTACCGAGAACCACACAGTTCCACGGCTTTCGATTCTACCTCGGAATTGCGAAGGAGGGCGCGCGCGAGGTCTCGATACTCCGAGTGACAGCGAATGCTCGGATATCATTCGACCCACGCGAATACTCCAGAACATATACGCAAACGCTGTGTTTTGTTCATGTATGTTCGTTCACGAACACAATTGGTAATTGTGTATTTGGCCCGTCTCATCGAGGGGAGTTTCACGTCAGCCTAAGGCTAATGATGGTTGGTTGACGAATGGCTTACTACTGTTTTGAGAAACGATACGTGTTCGTATCTTCTTCATTTAGTCACTAGGAGTCTTGGATCATCAGTTGGATAAAAAATGAATATAAGAAAATAGATGTTCGAATAAATTTGCCTTTTAATGCTAAGAATATGATGTAAAACACGAGCTTAAATATTTATATCTAGTAATTCACTTCGTACTTAGAAAAATTCCAAAAATTTCGTATAAATTAATATCCAGTTTAATTGACAAATAAATGATTCTGATGTCACCTATATTATTATCTAGAAATTATCCTACATAAAAATTTAATAGAACGTTTGCGAACCAATACGAACAGAAATTAAAAGATTATTTTATAAAATTACACTCTAAATATCCAAAAATATGAGTAATAAAACGTAAAGGCAACTTATTTTAAATTATGAGCCCAATTTGTTCACTCATTGTTCATTGTTTTAGATATACTTATTCATTTTTAAAATAGAAAAAGAAACAAGATTAAACTCGACGGGTATTTTTATAAAATAACCAATTAACAAAAACTGCCCTAAATCCTTAATATTTCCCAATTTCTTTCCGTTTACACACCTAGTTACAATTGTTAAAAGAACATTGTTTAAACTCCAGAAAAGATCAAGTTAGAAACGAAATCAGAATCTCTGTTAAAAAATCTGTCCACTGTTTACAATAAATTTTACTTTGTTAAAACTTCAGCGACTGTAGACGAGCGATCTTTGAAAAATATTTTCGGCACGATTTTCATCTCAGATCCCTTGACACACTGTTCTCGAAAGAGTGTTACATCTCCGCAACAACGTTTAATAGGATGTTTATGGTTTAGGGCAGCAGCCTTCAGAAAGATACTCCTTTCGTCGCGCGATAGACGTTTTTCTACCATGAAAATTGCATTCGCCTGCTGTTCGTAAATCTCCGGGGATATTAATAATTGCGAAATCCTGCAGGAAAGGTTGATCCAGTTATCGTGTGGGAGCACCGCTGCTAGATTTTTAAAGCTTTGATGAGCTTTCGAGAAAGCTGCTGATTTAGTTCGTAGACACTCCAGACTTAGCTATTTCGTTCCAATTTTATCCGAAGGTCGTTGATTGCGAACGGAAATTAATGTTTATTTATATCTTCCAAACTTTAATTTTTTACTATCTCTTGGCTTTTTATTTATACCTACATTTAGATTTTCTTTATTTGTTCCTACATTTAAAATTTCCATTTTCATTTATCAGTTTTCTTATAGATGAGATGCAATCGAATTTTTTTTCTACTTATATTTAGATCTTCTTCATTTATATCTACATCTAAAATTTATATTACTCTCTACTAGTACTTTTACCAATAGATGAGATGCAAATAGAACTATAGATATCTAGAATTACTTTCAACTGAATCATTAACCATCCCTCCAATCCCATATTTTGTGAAAGAAACATTGCAAATATTTATTATAACAATTTCTGTTCGTGAAACAGTTGCATAGAATTTTTATTCTGAATAATTATTATAAGAAATCGGAATTGCTATTCCCACTTATATAATTATTATTGTCTTTTATACAATTGAAATCTTCTGTTTTTAAAAAGAAAAAGTAGCCTATTATGTATTTTTTATTATATATTCTTATTGCGTAACTGTTTAACAATAATAGATCAAAATATGTTTCAAAGTTATATTTGATAAAACAATTAAAAAATTCAATCTGTATCATAATTTTTATTCACCACTTATTATTAAATCACAAATTACAGACAATTGATGTACGTCAATGAAACCACTAATCGCCTCATATTCCGATTTTCAATCCACGAATTAAACAGTCTGTAGATTCAACACGTAGAAAGCCGTAATGCATAAAAGGTCCGTTGTTGCACGAACGTCTCGAGAAGATCGTGTTTTCAACCTTCTTCAAACGTAATATCGCTCGTAAGGGAGTATCAAGAGATCTCTGTCGCGATAAAATTGCTGCTTCCTCACAAATCTCAAAGATATGCGCAGCCCATCGTTCTTGATTGTTTCTTTGATCCCTATTGTTCCAAGAAAGTAGATGCTGCTATAAGTCAAGAAAAGAAAAACATATTTTGACCGTATCTGAAATTTTGTAACGATACTTTCGAAAAAGAGACTAAACATAATACTTGAACCGTAATGATAATGTTTGGTGTCGAAACATTCTTCGCACATCGTATTTTTGTTTTTGGAATTTTTCATATATTTGAGTTAAAGACATTAGGAAAACTACAGAATTACAAAATATTATTTTACGCAAGATTTATTAGGCGAAACTATACTAACGCATGTGTGTTATGATTCCACGATACTATGTTAATTAGATTATTCAAAAAAGGTAAGGAACTTGGTCAAATTTCTTCGTTCGACGAATAAAATCATTAATGGATTTATCGTATAATTTTGATTGCCGTAGAATTTATATAAATAAACGAAACAAAATTCATTCGGACGTCAGATTTATTTATTAAATAATCTTTAACCAAATATATTCCTTATATCTTCTTTTTTGAAATTTACAAAAAATATGCGAAGAAAAAATTCTTACCAAAATTCTTCATCAGACAAGTATATAATTTTTGTATGCTCGTAACGAAGAAGTTTCATGAAAAAATTCTAATTAACATCTTTAAACAATCCACTGGTCAACGACCAGTTCTCTTTACACTTATTAATAGTTTCTGAGGATGTTTAGCTATTTAATAAATTCAACAAAATTGTGAAAACACATATTCATCCTACAATAAGATAAAAATGTTAAATTATATACAGTTTGATGCCCTGCATTTGCTTAGAGTCTTACATTTGAGTAAAATTCCTCTTGGTTTACACAGAAATTTCCAACTAGCGTGTTACAACGAGCATAAAGTCTGACGCGAATCGTATTTTGTATTAAATTGTTTCAATTTGGAGCTTTACGACAGCAAAACAGCAGTAAATTTTATAATACCGTGCGGATTTTATCTTTTCTTTTAGTTGCAGAAAAGATACTAACGAGCAACATTTATTAAATACCATTTTGTATTTATTAATTCTTAACTAAGCACAGAAATTAAGATTTTATCGAATTATTTTGTTACGCTTTTAATTAAATTAAGTATAAAAATTTAGTTGGGAAATTTTATAAGTTAGAAAGTCTGTACGTTATGCAATTTATTGAGTTTTGATTGATATAAACATAAAGTTGCTTAAATAAATTGTTTTATTAGATAACGATTATCTAAAATGCAAAATTCGTTAACGTTTCAAAAATTAGATTCAAATTAACCGTTTATTGGATTTTAAAAAATCTTTAAACTGTTATTGAAATTTATCCATCAAACTAGACATGTATATTATTTGAATATTTCTTGAAGCTTTTTCAAACTCAGTGAAAGCTAAAATGTTGATTCATCCCTGTTAGCCAAATGACTATTTGGCTTGAAATTGTATAGGATATGTTCTCTTGCAGATCAGTGTTCTACCTACGACCAGATATACGTTGACAGGTCACGTTAAAAGATGTATGTACGCGGAGATGTGCCACAGTGATTTATGGATTTCACGTCGAAATGAACGTGTCGTTTGTTTCAATTAAACATGGTATTAGAACGCTTTCAGACAGATTCATTGAATACTTAATCAAATTGTAGTTGTCTTTAACAATTTAATCCTACAATAAATATATGTACACAGCTATTTACAAATTTAGTTTCGATACAATTTTTCGAAAATGAATGAAAAAAAAAAAAAGAAAAATAATAAGAAAAGAATAATAGAATAATACAGATTTTGCGTCTATACTATATCATAACTTAAACGTAACTTTTAAATAAAATAATAGACGAATAAAATACATATGGCTAATTCTTTTAATTTAATCACTGAAAAATGTTCACTAATTGTTTTATATCTTTATACATTTTCTATATTGTTTATATCTTGTAAACTTAATTTCGATCAACAATTCGCCGAAACATAAACCTAATGTACCTGATCGCGAAGTATTTCGAAGTATAAATCCGTCGATACTGCATTTCAAATAATTTTGCTAAACGAAATCATGCAATTATTGTATTTGTAGGATGGTTTAATTAATATTTACTTATGAGAGTTTACCCGGCGGTTTATAGATCCGGAGACAGAATTAAATTGGTTTTCGGTAATTAACTAGGCACCTGTTGATTTACAGTAACATTCTGGGAAACATTGACAAGGCCCGCTCATGCACGTATATTATAATTACTATAGATGAATACTGGACTGAAAATGCAGGACGGCTGTTCGATGTGTTGTTCATGGAACGTTCCACCGCACCTTGTATTTTTCTTTAAATTGTCACTGGGTTTTTTGAGCTGTCTTCGTCATGTTCACAGGGAAACATCTGGCAGCAGCTTCTCTCTTTCCACTTCATCCTGGAACTAGTCAACACCATTCCGTTCACCATCACGGTGAGTTATTCACTCTCTATATTTTCTACATGTAGCTTTTTAACAATTTAACACATCCTTTTGCTTTGTGTACTTTATGTTAGATATAATATAATAATACGTACATTCTTACATTATTCTTTAATATAGTGTTGTTTTTTTTTTAATTACTTCTTGTCGATAGAGTTAAAAAATTTAAAAAAAAAGCGAATAACTATACGAACTTGATAATGTGTAAAATCAACGATACATTGCTTTTCTAAAAGATATTAAATGAAGTAACAAGGAAACAAGAAAATGAAATCGTATTTCACAGACATTTCACGAATATAAAGAAAATATCGTAAGAATAGCTGAACAATTCGCCCATTACATTTTCCAAGCGTTGAGACAGAAGTATATAAAGCCATGAAACGGTTTATTAAGACACGGCTTGATAAGAAAGAGAAAGGAAAAGGTTTCTCGGGCGTTTGGAGCCTGCGGCAGGCAATAAAACGAATTATATCAACCGTGTGATTCCTTCTGAATTCCATTCCACCGAGAAATCCATAAAAATCTACCTGTTTTACGTTCCTTCTGCACGCAATATCAAAAGATTCTAATGGAGCTTTATTGGTCGAATCTCGAACCACGATATATAGCCGATCAGCCATGGTTATGTTAACGAGCTATCATACCGAAAGAGTAAAGAACTTGTTGCTTTGCATCGATTAGATATACAATGTCGATGTATACAGATATATACATGGACGCTTTTCCCGAACTATATATGTGAAACTAAAAATTTATAACAATTGAGGATCACATAGAAAAATTGTGACAAGTAATTCTTTTTATTTTTGGACTTTCACGTTGCTTAAATAACTAAAAAAAACATAGAAATTTCATACTTTATAATGGAATTATTTAATAATAGATAGGAAAAGAAGAAAGTAGGGAAAGAAAGTAAAGAAAGGGAGCCTAGCCTCTAGTATGCTATTGCTCTTACTAATCCCAGAGCCCTAGAACAAGTGAATCGATGTTTAACAAACTTCTGACTATTAATACATTCGCAATTTTAATCGAATAAATTAACGATAAAGTTTAATGGCTGCAGAAATATTAATTTTTAATAAATTGAAAATTCTTAATCACAATTTGAGGAATTTGGTAGTATTAATTTAATAATATTTCTTCAACGTGTAGGATAAATTAGATTCGATCTTGGTGTATCGATCTGTGCCCTATTGGGACCAACCCTGATTTGAAAGCGAACAGGATTTAACAACATCAGAGGATTGTGCACGGAATTTAATTGGCTTAGACTCATTAGTATTGTGTCACCTCGGTGACATTTCAGCAAGTCCACCAGTAAATCCCAAGTCATCGCTCCTTATAACTATAATCACTCGTAAAATGTTTGTTCTATGGGACGTAAATAAATCTGATTTTAAGAAAAATGTAACCCGTTGACAATAGCCATTTTACAATAGAAATTTTACAAAATGATGTCTTTGGTACGTGATATCTTCTACGCTAATGTGTACATGTTAAAGACATAATCGAATTATTGACTGTATCAGTCAAGGATTTTCACAATCTTTTAATATTAAAATAATTATAAATTTTGTCTTGCGAGTAAATTTATAAAATTATTGTTTTAATTAGTTTTTGTACGTCAAGTTTTAATATAAAATTTCCTTCAAAATTTGAAAATTGAAATTAAAAATTTGTTCTGTAAGAAATACCGTGTAAAATAAATTAAATAACGCGTGTAATATCAAAATATATATTGCGAAATGAAAAATTATGAATTAATTTTAAAATTATTATATATTATACAATTTTTGTTGACTATTTTCTGTACATATATATGGAGATTCGAACAAAATTAAATTCTGTCTATATGGAACATTTCACATAATTCGATAGTAGATTAAAAATATGAAGACCCTCGATATACAATTATCTTTTGTTTTGTTGCATTCTGAGCAACATTAAAATAACGTAAAAATAAGTGCAGTTACATTTTTTAGGTCAGCATTTACATCACATGACAAGCTATTCGTGACTTTCGAGCGTGGCTTATACTTTTTTTTTAACGAGTTTTATTTTTAAAAAGTCTATCATGAGAACTTCTTTTCCCTTTTACGTTAATGATCATTTACGATTATGATCATCTAACTGGCAGTCTATAAGCTTCAATTAACTTATGAACTGATGCCAATAGCTCACGAACTTTCTAATTAATCACGTATCTAAACATTAATCACATTTTTATGTAATTTCAATTCAATTCTCTAAGTGTGAAAGTTACCAATTCTATTTCATTTTATATATTATATTAGCATATTTATAATTTGAAAATTTACGATATAGTATCTTTATTTGAGGTTCCAAACTTTTCAAATCGTACATTTTTTATTTCGAAATTTGTATTCGTCATCAACGAAATTTCTTATATAATTTCGCTTCCTTTCTTCCAAAGAAATGTTACATGGATGTATGAAGTATCTGGAGAAAACAGTGATGGACGCTAATTGCTGTCACTTCGAAGCATGTTTGTTCTTCGATGGTAGAGAAGCGAGAACAATAGGCAAACTCATTATTCTTGCGTGCAGTTACAGTTGCGTTTGCAACTGTAAATATATATATTCGATGGAATGTATATGAGACGAGTCTTTCGTTTCTTAAATTAGCTTTTGACAAAAATTATTCTATTTACAAATGATACACAAGTACAGATTGAAATTAGTTTAATATCTGGGCCTTCTCGCATAATAATTTATTAACTAATAATATTAGCGAATTGTACTGAGTGTGGACTACACACTTCTGTTGGACACAAATAATTTTTTATAATTTTATGATTTTATGTTGAACAAGACGATTAAAAATCACTTTTAAATTTTTGTTTCATTACCAATTTTGTTACTGCTATATACAAAAATTTATTAGTGCGAACGTAATTTTGTTCATAATGTTAGTTCGATTGTGCAGGAGAGCCTTTTGGTAATAATTATGTTAAAAGATATTTAGTTATTCATAGTAAATTATTACACAGTAATGTTAATAGCAAGTAGTACGATTAGTAGCAAATTATTAATTATATTTTTAGCTACTTTATCCACCAATGCGAAATCTGTTCATCCCGGTATTCCTAAACTGCTGGTTGGCAAAACATTCATTGCAGAATATGTTCGTAAGTAATCGACATATACTACTTAGTATTAAATTGTTTATCTTCATCTCGTTATCATCGATACTCGTGTTTCAGAACGATCTACACAGAGCTATGCAAAAGTCCCAATCAGCTTTAAGTCAGCAACTTATGATCCTTAGTGCTACGTTACTGTGCCTTGTCTTTACTAGGTGAGTAAAATTATAAATTATTTTAGATATTTATTATTAAAATAATAGAAATTTAAAGATTCAAATGCAAGTTAATAATTTTTTTCATAAAAATAACAGCACGTATAATGTCACCGTATTGTGAAATAGGATATAACATTATTGAAAGTAATTTATTCAACTTAAAAGTTCCATGATAAACACTAAATACATGATCTTTTGTTTATAATAAAAAGAAAAATATTTTCTCGATTTTCGTAAATTCACCACAACCATACGTAAATTTCGTTTTCTAATTATAGACAAATAATATTTATCGAGCAGAAGTATAATCATCTTGTGTAATGAAATAGTCTCTATCTTTCCTTTAATAACTTCTGTTTTCTTCGATGCAACGAATGAACGAATTAAAATTCCGTCTTCGCGTTGGTCGACTTTTCTCTCGGTTCCTTAGCCGTCCACAACAATTATGTAAGTTTATCCAAAGCGCATGTTACGTGGCTTGCATACAAGTCATATTACATTATCCAAATAACGAGGAAACTTTGCCAATCAGGAACAGACGCTTCCATTTACGAATTCTCAGATTTCTTGAACGGTGTTACGATTTAGACAGAGAAACAACGATCCCAGGCTTAATTTCCTCGATTCAAAGATTCTTCCACCGAATTTATGACAAGTCTTTATTATCAAGATACATCTTGATAGATTAGAAAAAGATATGAAATTTGGTATTATAAAAGTAATTCAGAAATTTCAAGACATTTATTTAGAATTTTCTTTTAATTTCCATTCCAAATAATTATTCTTAACATGCAATTCTCACTTTTATATAGGTGCAATACAAGATTATTATATCTAGTAAACGCAATTTCCAATTTTCTATCAAAATTCATTATACCATTCTAAAGGCAGTGCATCTGTTCGAGTAGTTACACGTTGCTCAACCGATAAAAGGCAATATTCCAGGAAACTCGAAAATTATCAATTGAAAGAAAAGAATAACTATAATTCCGCGTACTTGTTAAATCTATAATCTATCTGGGATATTCTCTTAGAAGGGTTCAATATGATGTTTTATCCATTTAGAATGAATGACGATGTATATAATAACATCCGCGTAGGATTATTGATAATTCAAGATACCTCAGTGGACTAACACCAGCATTTCATTTCTCCCGTACATATTATTAACTTGCTCCTTTGCTTGCGAACCACGAAAAGTTAGCTTGACGTCGGTGTATTTATTATGCGAATGACGTCGAATAATATTCTATGCTTGAGAATTATGTAAAATTTCCTGCATCCATGTTATCCAACACCTGTATTTTGTATTATTTAATGAGATAAACGAAAGGTTAAACAACCAGTGGGATAGCTATTCTCTATTCAATACGTCACGATGATCTCGACACCCTCGATATTGCTTTATCATTCGACAATTGCTATTTTTCGTTGAAAGAAATTTGGTTATGTAAGAAAGTAGAATAAATATCGGAGATATCCTAACATTTGGATTTGTAGAGCATACATACATACACGTACATACGTACAGTGTTTATAGAGTATACAGGGTGGTTGGTAACTAATGGTACAAGCGGAAAGGGGGTAATTCTACGCGAAAAAAGAAGTCGAAAATATAGAATAAAAATTTTTCGTTTTCTTTCAGCAATTTTTGTAATAATAAACTTTATGATTACTTCATATTATTTCTTTATGTATTCCTAATTTTCTGTTACGGCAAAAACAAACTTAAACTGCGATAATATCCACTTTATAAAGAGACGCGATAAAGTGCACGCGTACCGAGCGAAAATTCAAAGTCGATTTTCTCGAAAACAAAGCCTCGAACGAACAATTTTTATTCTATATTTTCGACTTCTTTTTTCGCATAGAATCACCCCCTTTTCGCTTGTATCGCCAGTTACCAATCACCCTGTATATACCAAGCTTTTTAACTAAACTTTCTTAATATATTTATTGAGATATGTATAATTTTATGTGCTGGATTAGCTTAGCTGCGTGGTAGTGATACTTGTATACGAATCAGTGTGTGGAAGTATGTGGCAGCATCTCGAAATAAAGGAATATAAACTGTTCGGTTAACAGCCTGGTATGGAAGAAGGTGAGACGCGTGCAAGTATGTATCGATGAATATCTTTGAAATCGCTTATCAAATAAATATATAACTATTCTAATATAAATTCTAAATGTAAATTTAGTGCTCCCATACCATTATTTCGGCAATTAAGATCCAAAATTCTCAGCAATATTCTATAGAATGAATAACAAAAAAGATGTGATATAAGTACACTGTAACAATTGTTATAAATATTCCAGTATGGCCCTTTATTCCGGACTACTTCTCATCATGAGCCTTGTCGATGTGCCGACATCGACGTCAATTGAAAGTTAAGATTTGTCCAAGATAGTACACGCCGAAGCCTACGTGGTAAAATCGATACGCAAAGGTGTTAACACGCGTACATATGCACATTATTGTACATATGTATGCAATATCCTCGTAAGGATTACGATCGCGCCACGAAGGGATGAAACTTGCCTGATTGACCCAGATCGCAATGTGGGACAAATGTTAATAAGTAATCGTGGCGGCTCGTGCAGATGGATTGGTATCGCCATCGATCGTCCTGATTCATTATTTACGGTGTAATTCTAGAACGGCGTACTTGTAAGCTCGCCCTTGCCACCGCGACTTGGTCGGATGTCCCCTATCTGTTGGCCGATCACGGCATTATTCGGAAGTCGTTTCTCAAACGAGGGAACGAGGTAAGGTGCACGTACTTACGTTGTCACGGTTCGCCTATGTTCGTTCGTTCCACGGTGAAATATTTTGGGAACGCAGTCGTGGCACAGAGAAACGGCTACGTTTCAAGGGAAAAGACGCTCGAGCGGAATTGTTTCCGAACGTTTGTAAAGCGATGCAGAAACTCGAGTTTCACGAGTTTTGAAGAGTATAAATTAGTATCTGAGAATTATCATGAATTGTTACAATTTACCATCGAATTTTGTCGAATTTGTTTTAATTTAAAGAATTATCGATCAACGGATTCATTTTTTATTAATATCGAAGATTAACTTGTTTTCTTTATTAATATATACAATGAATTCACGTTAAAAGAACAAGGTTTAGGATGATACAACAAAATTAACGAGGACAAAGAATAAGAAAAGATAGAGATTTAAAATAAGTTACAAATCATTTATCTCGTTTTCAAGAATCCAATAGTCCATAAAAATCTAAGAAACAGAAAATTCAATAATATAAACGAGTCAAACTCATCCTAATTACTGCGTAACATATAATCTGTTTCACGATCACGTATTTAATTATTGGGAAATGTAAAGCATTCGCGTTAACGTGTTTTTTAATTCATTACAAAACAAACCTGTTCAACCTGTCACGTTACATTTTTTATACGAAACAACGAAACGATAACGTTAACCTGGTAACAGCGCGGCGAAATTATGCGTACAGCTTGTACACATTCGTAAATAGCACGCGCCGGTTAATGAGCGAAATTTATTATCTTCTGGTCCAGTTATTGCGCCGGACCAGACGTTATCTATTTCACTGTCACTGTGAAAATCGCTTGACGTTCGCCTTACGAATGGGCTTGTCGCGCTTAGAAGATGTATAGTTGCCGCCACACTTCGTTACAACGACTACTTGTAGAGTTTACAAGGAACAGGCTCTGCTTATAAGCTGCATTCTCGGAGTTGAACGGAACGAGCAACTCTTCTGCACAATCAATATTGATAATGCGGCAGGGTTAGCGTTCCTGCGTTCTTGAAAATAGATAGAATAAGTGAACCGCGCTATAAATGATTATCGTTACCCTGGACGAAATTTTGTTCAACGAAAAGGTACCTACGTTCTTGTCTAAGGAAAATTTACTAAAGATATTTGACCGCTCTATAAACGTGATGTTTTTATACAATTATCGAATTGCACAAAAATTCCTGTTGTTTATTATTTATTCTGCTATATAAATCTATATTCGATATCTATATCTTATTTATATTGCTAAATGGTGAAAGAAATGTAATCTTGACTTATCGTTTTGACAATGACAGTATGGCCTTCGTAATAAAGTTTCTTCAATTTTTCATGAAAATATCTTTTAAGTTTGTCCGATTTTGAAGATCAGAATTTTTATTTCGAAACCGATCAGATCACGTTGCGCATGATACACAACAAGATATTGTAGTATCGTGACTATTAATTTAATTTATGAATGATAATAATTAATAATGTATAATAATAATAATAATTAACTATTAGTAGACTATTAGATAATAATTAATAATAATAATTAACTATTAGTTAATTTATTAATGATAAGTAGGTTGAACAGGTGTTAATTGTACGGAGAATAACGTTCGTTAAACATGAACTAATCGCAGGAAACGTATAATAATCGGCACAATTAAATAACTAATCAACGACTCGACTCTCATCAACGCAATCCGCACTCTTTGACATATCAACTCGTACTGTTATTAATTCGTTCTTTGTCCCCTAGCAACCCCTTGTCTTTTGCCCTAGCCTCACTACATACATGCTCAGCAATCGCTCGTTTATAATTCACACGACACCCCCCAGGCCTCTCATCCATGATACTACAATATTGTACTACATAATCCTTATAAATGTATTCTGCAATTATATGGCAGAAGAACGATTATCTAGTTAAATCATGAAGTTGTGGATCTCGTGGCAAATCTTTTTGTAGGATCAGACAATTTGTATTCGATATATTGATAGCAAACCAAAATATAGATCATTTTTTTATAATATCGATTCTATTATGTGCTGAATGTATACTTCTGAATATTAGAACGTTATTATCTAAAAAATGGAAAAGTTTTCGGAACACGGGCGAAAATCAAACTATAGTTTAATCGAGTCGTGCGAATTTACGCGGCATGTGACCAACTATCTGCGTACAGTGTAACGACGTTCATAAAAATTCATGTGTTTTGGATTCATATGTTTAACACTCGTATGAGTTCGCGCATTCAGAAGCCAGAAGATCGAAATACACGCATCATTAAGTATGCATATACAGGCAAAATTTTGTATATATTTCATTGTTCTGACGAACTATCGCTCTAACAGATGATACGTTTGAAATTTGTCAGAGCACGAATCTACGATAGCTTAAGTCATCTTAACAACTTTTAGGTATCTTCTGGAAAATTAAACCAGTTATCATATCTCAATATAAAATCTGAAAGTATGTCAATCGACGCGAAGTTATCTACGATATCGATACCACACTGTGGCAGTAACTAGAATCGTAATAAACGTGCAAACGATTTTGAGAAACAATGCGGTTTTGAAACGAGAAACGAGTCCGAAAGCGTGAGGATAGTTTGGATATTTGTTGATACACATCAACGCATTCGAACGCGAAACGAAAGTCGTCCAATTAAAAAAGCAATATCGTTCCTCTCCTATTGCTATTCAACGTTTCTTTGTTTCGTTTTTTTTTCTTTTTATTTCGGTTGACTCGCCAAGCAGCGTTTTCGAATGGAAATACCAAATCGCGGGTCAAAATGTGCAGTGAAAATTCGTACGCACGGATCAGGCGATTTTGTTTCAATGTTTCGTTTGAATTTCGATAAATAATATAAAGCGAATATTGCCTTGAATCAGTGGAAGGCCAAATTGATCCATTCTATTCGATAATGATTTTTACACAGAATATTTTACAACGTTAGCGAATGCAACGAAAACAAAGGAATTCAACGTTTTAAAATTGTTCCTTTTTTTTTATTAAAAAAGCAACCACATTGATAAAGGGTATTACTTTGAGGGAAGTAAATCTGTCAACTGTTAACAAAGCTAATCAAAAAAGCTTATATTATATTGGAACAGTTCTAAAAATAAAGAAGGTAAAACTCCTGAAATCTCCTATCGTCGAAACATTGAAAACGATTGTCTGAAAGAATTCTTAAGTATTTCTTTAAATCCAGCGATTACATCTTACGCGATACTATTAAATTTATTTTAATTTAAAACACTTGACGAAAACATGAGAAGGTATTTGAAATACATCTCTAAATAAAAAAGGACTCATTATACAATCACCTCGTTATAGTATAAAAATAGTTGGTTAAACACGAACAGAAAGAGAAAAGACCAATTCGCACAAATATAAACTCGATACGGATATGAGAACGAGGCCGCATGCATAATACGGACTGCTGTCGTTTGTAAATGTTCTTCGTTAGAAAGAGTTCTCTTTCGCCGAACGAGGTAAACGTTTTTTTAACCGCAAAGTTTCAACGATCCTTTTGCTTTCTCGAGGATGAAAGAACATCCGATGGTATCCCTTGATGTTCGAAAAATACGAACTACTAATTGTACAATCGGTTCCAACCGACTATGAATCGTACGTTGCCCGGTGTAAAGCTTGAATTATTCTCGTGTCCGTAAATTATTGTCTCTGAAACACGGTGACTTGAACGAGCGATGAAATCTGTGATCTCGTGATTCGTAAAATACGTGTTTTAATTTGCCTGTTTCAGCGTATGTGGGATTCAACACTTCCAGAGAGCGGGGCACAGGCATCTGAATCTGTTTCAAAGCACATATTACGTTGTAGTCACGTTTTCTACGGTCGGCTACGGGGATTTTGTACCTGACATTTGGCCCTCGCAGCTTTACATGGTCATCATGATCTGCGTTGCTCTCATAGTTCTACCTACTCAGGTATGTGTTATGTTTTACGAATCATAGTTTTGCCGATATTTCATCTATTTCTTAATTAACTGCGAGGAAACCGATAGGACAGTAATATATCAATAGCTGAATTTCATATTAATATTTCGTATTATACGTGATAACTGCTTTAAATTATCCAGTTTAATTTTGCATTCGTGCAAAACGTTTTTACGACAATTGACACAATTTTCCGCTGTACGAAACGTCACAAAGACAGGAAGTGTTCGACTATTACTTTCTGCTATTCTAGCGATATTTATCGTCCGGTGAGTAACCAGTCACATGAAACTTTATTTCCCTTTTAACGACGAATGTTACGACAGAAACGATGCGACGCGTGCGTTTGCTGACGATCGTAAAAGCGCTATCGATCTTCTCGTGATCATTGTCTGACGAAAATCGAAAGGCAGGTGATGGCGTGAGACTTTTATATCCAAGAACTTAATGGTCGGGAAATTGCTTGAACTTAATGGCCACAAATTTCTATACAGCAATTGAGATATCAGAAACTTAATGTTGCGAGATTCGATGCGTAATATAAAACTCCATCTCTTAATTGTCTGAATTTTATTTGGGATACTCTCAACGGATATCATTGCGTTATAGTCGACTATAAAAAATGTGAATTAACTTTATGCTGAATTATTTAATTTTAATTTATACGTTATATTTCGTGGTATTTCATAATGATAAATACCCCTGGTAATCTTTATCGTGTTACATTTCTTATATTAAGTTAATTAATTTGAGGATATTCAACTCTAATTTGTATTCTATATTTTATGCAACAGAATGATGATCTTCGTGACTTAAAATATAGAAAACAAAGGACTAAATTTCATCGATTGAATAATCTCTTTAAATTTACTGAAATACAATTTTTCTAGATTTCATAAGTACGCGTTAGCTATTCACCGCTGCATCGTCGTGTCAAGTAACACATTGAATTATTATACGTAATCTATATTTAATAAGCCCAGTTTGGGATTCAAATTTAAATTAAAGCGCGATACCGGCACATCTCTCGAGTTCAAGTACACATAATCCTTTTTACGAGTGTGCTACGGTATAATAAAACAAACGAATAAGTATTTCTATCTTGACTAAACTGAATTTAACTAAACTCAACCAAATTAAAATACTAAAAGTAAAAAGTAATTTCTCCCCACAGTCGTGTCATCAATCGTTACGTTAATTAATGATTGAATAAGCAAACAGCTAATAACCGTTAATATAGAATGTTGTTTGAAGCTCTGCGAATGGTTGCAATGATATAAAGTCAGCGATGTATAATACGTATACTGCTTCTATAACTGTGAATGTAATTGTAAATGAAAGGTACAGCTAGTTATCATCATAAATGACTTCGCTACAGTAATTAATCTACGATATACAAGTAAATAGCGTGACATACAAAACTCATTGCCAGCCCTTTGTGTGTTTATGAAAGGATTCATAAAATTTCGATGTGTAGCGTGTAATCTAATTAATATTCGTCGGTAACAAACGTTTAATTAAATCCTTTATGGTTGCGGACGCTAACCTAAATACCCTATCCTACTTGTTGACCGAAATCATTGACTAATGACAATAGGAGATATCAAAGGCTAGCTGTCGGTTGATGGCACAGATTGCGATGACAGCGATAAACGTGCGATTCAGCCGTCAGGACTGTCGATGACGCATAATACGCGAATATTCTGATAAAAGGAACCCTTAGGATACAGATACATCTACATAATGAATTAGAATTGACAGAATTTAATGATTTAATATAATTTTCGTAATGTAGTGTATTATTATTTTAATCGATATTTTTCAATCTGTTATATTGATCTCAAATAATTTGTACAATGCAATTGTAAAATTACGATAATTCCTTGAACGGTGATATAGTTTTATTTGACATTTATTTTGAAATAAAAATATTTCCTTGGGAAATACAACTTTTCTATAAAATTATATTCAACGATTTGCAATGAAAATTAGAAATGTTTTGCTAGAACGACAAAGGAATGCAAAGAAAAAATAAGTATAGCAATTTCTAAAATTGTTGGAATTTAACATTCATAAAATCTCTCTTTCAGTAAAAACTCTAGAAATTTGTCAATATATTAGGTTGTCCGAAAAGTGTCTTTCCTTTATAGACACGTCTTTTACAACGACGCATCTTCCATCAGCATCAGAACAAAATGGATCATACGTAATTCGATAAAATTATATAAAACGAAAAATGTTGTGCATCCATAATTTCCTTATAAAACGAAAGGAACTTTCCGGACGACCTAATAATTTGCTACATTCTGCAACTCTAGAAGTACCTTCGAAATTTACGTTTTATCTCAATAAAAATTGTCCTTGCATTTTACTCGAAAAACATAGGGAATACGATTATTCTACAATAATTATAGTCAGCCAGTTAATAAATGATAAGTAAGTGTGTAGTGACATCCGAAATTTCTCTAACAGTTTGAGCAGTTGGCTTTCACGTGGATGGAAAGACAAAAACTAGGTGGCTCGTATTCCTCGCACAGAGCGCAAAGCGAGAAACACGTGGTAGTATGTAGTACAACGCTGCAAGCCGACACCATCATGGATTTTCTAAATGAATTTTACGCCCATCCCCTTCTACAGGTGAGAAATTCGATCGTGTAATTACTCTTGACCGATTTAATTTCCCCCTCGATTTTCTTCTCCATTTTCCTCTGTTCTACTGACATAGTGCGCTTTCAAATTTACAAATTCGATTTTAACAATTATAATTCATTACTTTACTATTAAAGTAATTAAAGTAAAATTTAAATCAACGTCTTAACAATATCAACACTTCATGCGTAATTATAACGCTTAGAGTTTCAGTATATTCTTGACAAAAGTTTCACGAATTTAATTATAATTAGGACTACTACGTTGTATTATTGTCACCTATGGAGCTGGATACCACGATGAGAATGATTCTACAAGTGCCCATTTGGGCGCAAAGGGTAATCTATATTCAAGGATCGTGTTTGAAAGATAGTGATCTTACCAGGGCGAGAATGAACGAGGCCGAAGCCTGCTTCGTTCTTGCTGCAAGAAATTACGCTGACAAAACCGCTGCTGACGAGCACACGATACTCAGGTCAGTTCCGTTTGAAGAATTGAAAAAACAAAAGAAAAATCGTACGTGAAACATTGATAAATTATTAACTTATGGAACGTTTAATTTTTAACAATTTTATACACATGAAGAATATGTTGATAAAATGTCATATAATATACAATAACTTTTCCCGTTGATTGAGAATAAAGAAGGATGTCTTATCGATATTTGGATGATCGGCAACAGGTCGTGGGCAGTGAAGGATTTTGCACCAAACGTTCCTCAGTACGTACAAATCTTCCGTCCGGAGAACAAACTTCACGTGAAGTTCGCGGAACACGTGGTGTGCGAAGATGAATTCAAGTATGCCCTTTTGGCGAATAATTGCACGTGCCCTGGTGCTTCAACCTTGGTTACTCTTCTACTGCATACTTCCAGAGGACAGTAAGTGTAAAAGCGAATCTTTCTATTGAAAGAATTAAGACAGAAATCAATCAAATAGTGTTCTGTCATGGTAAGTCATTAATTAAAATTTATTGGAAGAAAATGATTGGTCTGTCCCTGATTTTTTAGAGAGGGACAGCAATCGCAAGAAGAGTGGCACAGGCTGTACGGTAAATGTTCCGGAAACGAGATTTATCACATTATTCTCGGAGATTCTCGATTTTTCGGCGAGTACGAGGGTAAATCCTTCACTTACGCGTCCTTTCACAGTCATCGTAAATACGGGGTGGCATTAGTCGCGGTCAGGCCAGCGGAACTTCCGGAATTTTACGAAGATACCATCCTTTTAAATCCTGGTAACTTTCAAATATCGTATAATTTACGCACGATATTCTCGCTGTTATACGTATTCTCACATTGAAAATCAAGAACCACGTAAATAACAACTAGCCCCAACATATCACACCGAAAGACGCATTTTTTCCCTAAAACGTATACAATCTTTTATTTAATTTCTTAAATTTATCATCGATCGACGTTCTCAAAAATTATTTAACTCGCTTCAATGTATCACAAGGTCCGCGACACATAATGAAGAAAACGGACACCTGTTACTACATGAGCATTACAAAGGAGGAGAATTCGGCGTTCGTGGTGGCGAACAACCAAACTGGAACCGTGGCGGAGGGTACGCAAGTGGTCGTGGAGACGAAGACCGATGGGACCGGAAACATGAACAGTAATTCGGCCAGCAACACAACAACGAACAACACCACTACCACGATGAACTCTGGCACAGGGGCAGGCACTACAACGACTACGACGACGACGATCTCTACCAGCTGCACGATCGCCGGTGGTGATGGGAACGGTACTGCAAACAAGCCCGGTGCCAACGAGCACCATCGTTATTCCAACAGTTGTAACAATGCGCTGAACGAAACAGCTTGCTGCAGACAGGAGACGACCTGCACGGGGCCCCGTGGACAGAACGTACACGGTACACAGGCACACAGGGCCCCACAGGTTATTTTGCAGGTCCTCCCTAGCACGCCCACACCACTCGAACACCACAACATACTCGCATCCAATGTCCACCGTGAGTGTCGCATGCGCTTGCCCTTATCTTCTTTTCTTTTATCTTACTCTCTTTTTGGTATTGGTTCTCGTTGTTCTTCCTTTCGTCTTTTTCATCTGATTTTGGCGATACGATTTATAGCTGTACTTTGATATATCCGTTTTCCCTTCTTTTATATCGATGGACAATTTAATCTTACGCAAGGATATTTGGCCATTTTTATACGTTATCGGAAGAAAGCTCGAAGGGCAGGATGAAGTTAGTACCATTATTAATGAATTATCGTTGTGACAAAGATGAGAAGAGTATCTATGATATTAATGGCAAATGGTAATGTTTCATTTATTTCGCGTTATGCGGTAGAAATAATGAAGAACGATAGAGCGGATTTGGTTCTAACGGCGCCTGTGTGTTTTGGGATTTATAAATAATTAATTTGTCAAAGAATATAGTTTAATATAACTTAGATAGATATAGTTTGAGAAGCTATTAGATTTAGGGAATATTTACTGAATAAAAGTTAATTATGGAATTAACTGTAAGAAGCTTCGAACACATTATCATTTAATTCTATGGAAAAATGTATTCAACAGTTATCACAAATTTATAAGTCCGTCATTTCATACAACTCCGCTTACAATAATATATTTTATACCATAACGTTACAATATAAAAGATCTTGATAAATTATACTTGATGAATTAATGTTATCAAATTTTCTGTGGGTGATATATTTACCTGTTAGAGACAGACATTCGTTAAATGTATTTTACGGTAAATACTTTTTAGAGAAATATGGCGTCAGTTTTTTATATTTGCATCGTTAGAATAATTGGTACATTTATATTCTTCGTATCATTTATGAAAAAAATTTATGAAAAAATAATTTGTATAAATTTCATCAGAACGATAAATCGATCGACCTAGTATAATAACGTAAGATTGATCAGGGTTTCATACGTACCAAATGAATAATACATATATTAGACGCAAATGTTATGAATTTATGCTGCATTAGACTTTAATATGTTAATTTCGTTGGTACTGATCTCTCTTATTAATTACCATTTCTGTCGCAGTGTAACTAATTTACAGTTCTGCATGAAGTAGATTGGAACATATAAAAGCAGATAGAAAGTTAATATGTATGAAATTATAAATGAATACTTTACAGCATTAATTGCTAAATTACTTTCTTCCTTTTAAATAAATAGTTCCTTGTTTTATCTAAAGATATTTTTATTTTCTTAACTCAGTTTGCTTGTACTAACCGTTTAAATTATATTGTTGATAAGAATAACGAATAAACATCTAAGCTTAATAGCATGGCTTTATAACTTAATGCAATGTTTTTGCATTATGTAAATGTTCTTTTCTCTCGTGACTTGTAGATGCATGTTACTATATAAAAAAATACGCATGCATAGAATTGAAATTTATGTATAAGAGTTTTTACTCCGAATATAATCTCACTCGAATTAACAACACTGACGCATTTTATGTAATTCCTTTATTTTAAACCATGGCGGATATCGAAATAAAAAATATTTTAAATTGCTTAACATTAAATAATAATAAAATCTTGTATGTGATCTGCTATGTGATTAAAATATAGACGAACGACTTCCTACTTTATTTTCTTTTCTTGAATTCAAAACGTTCGCATTATTTTAATCGCTAATAAATGAACTCCATAAACATACATACCACAAAACAGCGTTGAAAGTTACAAGAGCGAAGTGTTCAGCTTGCAAATTGCATTATAATAAAATTACTAGATACGTAAAAAAATTCTAACTGAAGATATATAACATCCTAATTCATTTTTCAATATCACTTATCAAATTGGACAGATATTAAGGAGAAAAAGATATTAAAAGAAACGTATCGTAATTAATTGGTAATAACAGAATAAAATATACACAGAAGATGTAAACTATTGAAAATAAGTGAACAACAGTACACAGTTTTGAAAATTCTTTAATTTACACATAAACTAATATTTTTTCATGAAGTGTTTTAGAGGATATTTTTTTATACTCCTCTTTTTATCAGTCATGATGAACGGACTGTACTTCTATTTTTATTAGAAACTTTTTCATATTTTCAGGAGATGTGTGTAAATAATTGTTAATAACAGACTTCTAATTTTATAGCAACCTATTTAGATCCAGGAGGATTTGGAGATTCGCGACAGTGTTTGAAGGATGGAGGATCCTCACCGCAGACACCGATAACAGGAAATCATTTGGACGTTCCACGGTCCTTAGATCCGAATCCCAATCTGCTCAGTCCCGAAATTCTCACACAAAGAAGAGGTAAATTAATAATTAAACCAATATTGTTCCGTATGCTTAGTTAAAATCTGTAAATTCCTGTACAAAGACATATACGGAAATATGGAAGTAGTATAAGTCAACCATAATAGATACAGGAGAAGAATTTTGCAATTTTTGAAGGAAACGCATGATGTATGTCAAATAGTACATTTTTATGCTGTTATTATTCGATATCCAGAGTACTAGTGCAATAAATCATTTATCGTAACATGTATTTGATAAATAATATTTAAAATGGGATGATGGTGATTCTTTTTTTAATCGCTGCCAATCAATTTAATTTCCAGACCACTGAAACATATAGTGGCGAAGTATAAATAAGAAACTGCTTGCTCCTAAATTCAACTAATTATATTACGAAAAGTACCATGTATTTCTATTTGAAAATATTAGAAAGAGTCAGAATGATCATCTAAACACAATTGTACAAACCGTGTGCGTACCAAAGTGTAAAATACATAAAATTCTATAACATGTGAATTCCTATAAAAGAAATTACATGAAAACGTTGCAGGAAGTAGGAGACCGAGCATTTTACCAGTCCCGGACATGTTAACGAGCTCAACCTTGCATCTTCCCGGTCAAGAGTCTTTAGACCACGAAGGTGACGAGTCTGAGGATGAAATGGACGACGACGTACCTTGGAGATCGCCCAGCGAGAAAATAGCGTGAGTATGATCGACGTGTGATCGCAATTCATTTCATTTCTTTTTTACGTCCAAAGTCGGAAGGATCGAAGGTACAAGGTTTCCTAGCGCATCTAATGTGAACGTGAGGAAACTGACGGTCAAAGATTAGCGCTCGCTACAAATTTATAGATACGTTTATTAGATAGATGAGAAAGCTGGTTTCCTCTCTTTGACAAATCCTTTTGATCTATGTACTAAAGCACGATCGTGAAATCCTTTACGAGTGAAACGATCATGCACTATCTCGGGCACTTGCATGGCACAGTCTCTTGTGCATCGAACGTATTTTGTGTATAAATTTCTTCTACATATACACATATGCATATCTATATACTACATATTACTATCATATGTACTATATATTGGTATACGAATATATACTTATATTTGTTTACATATTTATACATATACCGGATGAATGTACCTTGTTTGTCATTGTTTTTATATTCTGAATATTGTACATTATATCCTCTCGATATTAGTTTTTAGGAAGAACATACTGGCTACTTGAGATATTAGATTTTGCATTATACTACGTCAAACTATTTAGATTATTATTCAGCGATTATTATTATGCATTATACTACGTCAAACTATTTAGATTATTATTCAGCGTTATATACAGGGCGGTTGATAACTGGTGGTACAAGCGGAAAGGCGGTGATTCTACGTGAAAAAAGAAGTCGAAAATATAGAATAAAAATTTTTCGTTCGAGGCTTTGTTTTCGAGAAAATCGACTTTGAATTTTCGCTGGGTACGCGAGCACTTTATCGCGTCTCGTTATAAAGTGGATATTATCGCAGTTTAAGTTTGTTTTTGCCGTAACGGAAAATTAGAAATACATAAAGAAATAATATGAAGTAATCATAAAGTTTATTATTACAAAAATTGCTTGAGAAAAAAAAACGGAAAATTTTTATTCTATATTTTCGACTTTTTTCGCGTAGAATCACCCCCTTTCCGCTTGTACCATTAGTTACCAACCACCCTGTATATGAGAATATTGCCGGTATTTTCTTTGGAACGCAATAAAGATACACTGTAGGATCGTACAGTCGATAAAATATTCATTTTTGATATCTCGTTCAATTACAGACGTGCATATATTTTATCATTACTACAGATGTACAGTCTGTCGGACTATTTAGTACTTCTATTTATTTATTAATTTGTACGATAATATAAATTAACGTGATTCGACTTTATTCAGTGATATACAGATTTCTTTGGTGAGACATTTTACAACTAAAGACATTCAAATATAGAAACTCGTAATATTCTCCATTAAATTGTGGTAATGAAGTAAACGTTCAAACATCTCTGAGACGAATCGTCTGTCGTTAAAGATTAATTAAGTAAACGAAAATCTGTACTATCTTATCAGAGTTACTATCTATTATAGGAAACAACGTTTAGCAGTTACGCTGCAGAAACTATGCACCATGCTCATCTTGTTTCTGCACCCCTAGATGTTATTTCCTCTGATCGCCTATTCGACGTAACGTACCCATAACGTAACCCTATCAATTTCCTGTCTTATAATGATTTAGTAACGTTTGAAGATCACAGGGGAAAACACGATAAGTACATTCTTTTTTAATTTTTCCTTTTAATAGGAATTTATGATTAAACGAGAGAATTTTAACGTGACACGATTAAAAATGGAAATAATCTTTTTAGTTTCGAAAATGTAATTATTTTCAAATAATTGATAAATCAGCGAAATTTCGTGGAAAGCTAAGGTATAATTATTGAAACAAACAATATTTTAATATCTTTGATATTTCGATAGTTCGGTATTACGACGAACAATATTATGAAAATTTGAAAGGGGATGTGAAAACACACGTATTTGTCGAAATCAGAGTGAGAACCTTTCAATTTTAAAATTGCTTCCTCGTGAAACAGAAAAAATGTAGCTCGACGTGTTCTTCCTTGTAGTCTTTATTTTCAAAGATACAAAATCTATATTTTCTCTTCTTCCCGTCCAGTATTTACCATCCGACACTTTTCCACACCTCCGTCACATCCGTGCAAACACTTTCGAAATAAAGTTTCCATTCGATACAAAACATAAAAAATTCGAAACGAAATTTGGTCGAATTGAAAAAGATTTTGATTTCGAACGACGGCAACAACGACGACGACGACGAAATTTCCATCTCGAAACGTGTAACGTCGAGCGATCTGAAAAGTTCGAATGTCACGGTGACAAGAGACAGACAGGGAGAATAAGGTAAAAGTTTTGGAGCACGAAAGGTCGTTGTCACGCGAAACCTGTCATTCAACATCCTAAAATACAATTAAACGCAAGTTTACGTTGATGGTCGGTCTGTCCTGTATGAATGTCTCTCGATGCCTGTGCCACACTAATCGACCATCGGTGGTATTGAATCGCTGCTCGATGCTGTCCTGCCTGACACCCTATATGTCCTCATGGATGTTTTCGATGTCTTCCTTCTTGCATCGTCTTTATGCACTGCCGTCTTCACGCACGACCTTTGCCCAGCAGTTTCAAAGGGTGAGTTCACGTTTTTATGCTTTCGTACAAACTATCCTCGCGTCGCGTCGGGGGAACGTTCAGAACGAAAACGTCGAATCGTTTCGAATTTTCGATATGTTTCGCTTCTATTGCAAAGTAACGATCGAAGTTACATTTGATTCGTATAAAGTGACTGTTCTCCAAATTTAACTTAGATTTAACTTAGATTTACAAATTTCGCACTCTCTCGATCACAGCCGGGACGGTCATCGTGGAGGTTTTAGTCGGTTGGAGTCCGATACTACCACGCCGCTTTCCCCAGAAGCGGCCTGGTGTCCGTGCGGATTTCCTCCACGTTAAGAAAAAAAAAATTTACAAATTTAAGAGAAAAGAATTTTTCAATTAAGAATTACGTCAATTTAAATATAAAATTGGTAATAATCTTCTATGAAATAGATTTTTTCTCTATAAAGGGTTTCGTGTGTATGTGTGTAATATTTTGGTAATTGAAATCAACGCTTTATCTTACACTTAAGGGTTATAAAATGTTTTTTTTTCTTTTTTTTGTTTCTTTTTTCTTAATTAATACTTTGCTTCAGTCACGTTATTAATAGAAAAAAAATTGTTTTTATTTCGAAACGTTCCCTCGCTTATTACCTATCATAATATTATGTATAGAAAAAAGGGAAGCGTGAATTAGTTCATGCTCTTAAAAGATTGATTAGCCAGACACTTTCCGCAGCATGCATATTTCAGCGGAAGTTGTGGCGCGTGATCGCGAGACACACGCGAAGAAAATGGGCGAAGGAAGTTGATAAAGAGGTCGTGGTAGATACGCAGCTTCGGAATTTATTAACTGATTCAAGCGAACTTTAGTCATCTACATCGTGCATCGAGGTTCGCTGTTTAATACGGCTCGTTGAATCGTTTGCAATGGAACGAGCTCTGAAATTGAAGTTATTCTGATACGAAACACGCGGCATTGCAAGGTGAATGAAGTTACGAAAACGTTGGACGTAGCCGAAATGAACTTTCCATCAGGTCGGATTGATCGGTTTTCAAGGTATTCGTGTAGCACGAAGTCAATTTATTAGATAAATAATTACAATTCGTAACACTGCTTCGAACAGCTTCCTTAGAAATTATTGAAATTGCAATTTTTGAACGATACTTTTTATGCAACGTATTAAAAAGAGATTTTTTACTATGTGTAAAATTGCCAGGATACGTAACGCAATTAAAGGAAAAAAGAAACGAATAAAAATAAAAGAAGAGTAACGCGTAACAGTCACGAAATTGTTACGATGCATCCTTTAAAGTTGTACTGACCTGAATGGATGAAATTCCCATAGAAACGAATAATATAGAGATACCAAGCGTATTTTCCATTTAAACTTCGACAATTTATGCATTCCATTCGAATATGTACGAACAACCGCGGTGCTTTATGCTTATCCCAAGTATAAATATGATCCTTCGTATTCATAATTTTAATTTTCATTTACCACTTTGGTCACTATAAGCTAGCAGTTGCTTAGTATAAGCATAAATATTATAGAACGTGTATTACTCGGTATTTTTCATATGCAAATCGTTCATTAGATAGCTCTAAATACATTAAGATGTTATTCCACGTGACTTCTTTAGTCACGCACATATTATTTAAACGTGAGTTATAAAGGTAGCATGATTAATTTACCTATTTTGAGAATTTCTTTTTCCTCGCGATATCATCATTAATTTATCCTTATATATAATGTAGTCAGATTTTATATATCTGTTGCGTATAAAGTTGTGGATGTGTTTATTGAAATTTCAAAAAATCATACTTAATTACAAAAATCAGAATTAATTGTGTATATAAATAGTTCGAGGTAAAATGATTTTCATACCGTTTCATATTTATGGACAATAGTAAGAAATATTTTGATACACTAACACGTATTAGTTTTATCTATAAATAACTGAGAATGATTTTATGTGAAATAGATGCAAGAAAAATAGCAGAATGATGGAAAATATTAGTTTCTGCATAATGCATGTATGTATGTAGATCACACGCGAAAATCTTATCTGACAGTCTTGTAATTTAAATAACTTAACATTTAAATTGAAAATGATGCAGTTATTTGTCTTCAAATAATTTGAAGAATCAGTTTTCAAAAAGAGCTCAATACTCACTACACGATTCTTATTTTAATACCCTTATTTTATTTAAAAATTGTACTTGTTTTTAATATTTTGATCATTCTACACATTCGCACATGCTTGTCACGTTGTACACGTCAACAGTATAACATCACATTTTATCACTGTATCGATATAATTAGTACGATACACGTTGCATTTGAAATCTGCGAATCCTGTAAAAATACATTTTCTTCGTTTCAATTTATAATAATTCATGTCGAAAATAGTTTAAATATTATTTAAAAATAAAACAATTGAAAAGAGCATTAAAAGAATATTCTTGTAGATGTTAATCAATTGCAATTTGATTATTATATTATTAGAGAAAAATGTATATTATATATTAAAGATTGTATAGTTTTTAATATATGTAAAAAATTGGTTTCGATTATAAATATCAGGTAGCAAGTGTTCTTCGTGCTTTACATTTCAATGTGACAAAAGATTCCAAACAGAAAGTACAAAATATCTTTTCATGCATTCGAAAGCTTACACCTGCTTACAAAGTCAAATGCAATGCATACTGTGTATGAATTATACAACAATTTAATACAACGTCGATGTGATTATAGGATCGTTAAAGGATTTCCACCTGTTTCACCCTTCATAGGGGTCTCGCCAACTTTATGTTATTTGCTGAAAGAAAAGAAACCACTCTGCTGTCTTCAGCTTGCGCAGGTGAATATTTGATAGACTTGCAAAGTGAATGCTGATCTCAAATTATAATTGCAAATGTTCTTGGTTGTTAGGTATGCCAACATTGTAGCTACAGGAACGCGAAAGAGTACAATTGGCAGAATAAGACCATAATCTTGGCAGCTGATTACGCTAGTAATGGGATCTATAACTTCATAATTCCTTTAAGGGCTCATTTCAGGTATCCTCAAAAAATGATATACGCAATTTATCTATAGTGTAAACTTTGTACGATCATTCAAAAGTCTGTACTTTACAAAATGTCTACACTTCAAAATTATTCTAATCTATCCTTACTGGAAATTAAATTTCAAAATAAAAGAATATTTGAGTGTAAAAAAATCGCATAATGCTAATCAATGGTCTGTGTTAGGTCAAAAACTTCGCTGAACCCAATCATTCTTCTGCTGGAACGGACACCGGAAATTGCGTTCCTCGATGCGGTGTCTTACTTTCCTTTGGTTTACTGGATGCGAGGTACCATCGATTGTTTGGACGATCTTCTTCGCGCTGGTATCACTCTAGCGGAAAATGTCGTCGTCGTAAACAAGGAACTTAGTAATTCAGCAGAAGAAGACACTCTGGCTGACTGCAATACCATCGTCGCGGTCCAGACAATGTTTAAGTAAGCGTTTGGAAATTTTTCACAAATAACTATTATACCAAACTATGAAAATTACCTGTAAAATGTCGAGAATGTTCAATTAATACACATACTATTTTATATTTTGTGGGCATATATTACTGGATAAATATATAAATATATTTGAACTTAGTATTTATACTTGATATTTTAGTATATTATTTTAAATAAGTTCCAAGTTTATTCTACTTTTGTCTCATTTTGATTTCAATTTAATTCCTTTACAATTATATTATATGATGAATATATATATATATATATATACACACAAATATATTTACTGAAAGCATTATTTGTGAATTTGCAGATTCTTTCCTAGCATAAAGAGCATAACGGAGCTCTCACAATCGAGTAATATGCGTTTCATGCAATTCAGGGCACACGACAAGTACGCTCTTCATCTCAGTAAAATGGAAAAGGTATTTCTCCCTATTGTTTTAAACGATAATTTTTAGAAGCTCTCGAGCAATTCGTAATTAATAGCAGACTTTGATCTTTCAATAATAATTAATCCACTGATTATTAAATTAAAGAATAATTTATGCTTATTTGTGTATCGCGTGAAAAAGTGAAATATCATCAAATAATGAAGGAAGCGATGAAATTATTTTAACGTTAAATATAGAAGTAACAATTTGTATTCAAGTTTACTCTACTTTATTAGTAAATAACCTACTACAGATATTTCTTAATTAAGTAACTAATCTCCAATGAGGCTTGATAATACGTAAAATTTGTTATCTTAGATTATCTCGTATTTCTTTACAACGCTATTTGCCTTTAGTGTTTATAAGCACGTATACTTGACCTTTACTTAGTTACCTTATCCGTATAAAGGAAATTTTATTACATTACAAACACGAGACGAGTGAACATATCTTCTCTAGTAGAAAAGCAATCAACTTGGAAACCTCTTCAGTACTTGGAGTTAATGATGATAGTATTATGTTATGAAATAGATTTGCTTGCATCTTAGTATATTATAAGGGTAAAAATAATTTTGTTCTTGAAAACTTCGGAACATCTTATTTTATCTCGCTTTAATCCTTTCGTCCTTTGACAAATTGTTAATGTATTAAATGGTAAAGCTCGTCTCAAACTTTAGTGCATTATGCATTTTTTGCAAACACATCAGAAAGAAATATGTTTCTATTATGAATAATTAATAAAATAACACTTTTCCATAATAAAAAAAAATTGAATTCTCAAAGATAAAATAATTTTCTGTGTAGTATAAAAATTAATCAAATTTTTAATTGTAATTAAGAGTATATTTCGAATCATTTTAATTGTTTTAACAGAGAGAAAAGGAAAGAGGCTCGCACATATCTTATATGTTTCGATTGCCTTTTGCGGCTGGCAGTGTCTTCAGTGCTTCTATGCTGGATACACTTCTTTATCAAGCATTTGTTAAAGATTATATGATAACGTTCGTGAGATTGCTGTTGGGTGTGGATCAAGCGCCAGGCTCTGGATTTTTAACATCGGTAAAAGATTCGAAAATATTGTTTCACATCCCTCCCTGTTTCTCAATCAAGTTCATCGCAAAAGTATCCGCTCACACTGGAAATTCACAATCAAATATACTTTACATACATAACGTCATATATATACGTATAAAAAATAAGAAATAAGTGAAAATCTATTTACAAATATTTATTATTTTTCTATACAATAATAATAGTCTAATAATTGAAAAATGAAAATTACGCATATACCGCAAAGTCATATTTTGAACGAGTATCTTAAAAAAAATATGCGCTATATTTAGACCAACCAATTTCTATATTGCACATTTTTTCAAGACAAAAATGATTGAGATTTAATTATTATCTAAGTAAAAACTTACTCGAAAAGTTTGGAAAGTGAAAGAGATACGAAAGAATGGTTGACCTCGTCGTCTTAATTGATGGTTTCATCGATCGAGCTAAAAAGCAGCACTTTTAACTCTATTAACGACACTTCCAACTCAATTACTTTACACTACATGTACATATTTTGCGATAATTCTACTTCCAATTAACCACAACTACGCCCCTAATTAGACACATATTCCAACTTAATCTAATTACTCGTACATCCCAAACTGTAATTAACTAATACATCTAAATTTCCAAGGGAGAAAGAAACTCCATCCCCTCAAATTGCTTCGTTATCCGGTTAATTACAGATGAGAATTACGAAGGACGACATGTGGATCAGAACCTATGGTAGATTATATCAAAAACTGTGTTCGACTACTTGCGAAATTCCCATTGGTATTTACAGAACGCAAGACACCACAGTTTCAGATACGTCTCACGTGAGTAAAAAGATTATTCCTTCTCGATAGTGACAACTATAACTATAAGTGATTGGTTCGTGTACTATACATATTCATAAGGGCAGGAAACAACTTTTTGAATGGCAGCTGTGAGTAGCGCATGGTTGTAATCCCGCTCTATCTTATGCTCTCTATCTATCCCGGTGTCAGCTCGTGCGGCGTTTTATTAGAGATATCCGATCCCTCTCAATGAGAATCAAAGAAATGTAGGGCTCTTGCATCTTGTTGAAACGATGCTCGTAGCACGTCCTTCGATCCTGAACGTGTTCGTTTCTTTGAACCTGCATCGTGTTAGAAATATTATATATATTATTATTATAAATCGAAATGCTTCTTCCGTTGATAACGCGTTAATTCGACTATTGAGATTCATTTCTGGTATACTTTCCGCGCGTGCGCGTGTGTGTGTGTGTATGTACACGATCACGCGAAATATTGGATAATATAGATATTTATTTAATACCAACATACATTAGCCTGTGAAGGTTGCAATTTGCTACTATTAGGTATTAAATTGTGGATAAAGTTCGGTATATCGTAATTGTCTAATTATATTAGCAACTTTGAAGCAATTTGTGGTATGTATACGAATGGATTGTTAAAACATACGTATGCTTCGGTTACAACGAACATTTGAATAGTGAAAAATAATTTGCGTTTGTAACTATGTACAAATTATTCCCGAAAAGATAGATAGGTATAGGCTAAATAAATAATTTCTAACAACGTGTTCGTATAGTTTCGAGCCTATTCAACCAATTTTATTGATTCCACTTGAGGCTACTTTCTTTATCTCCCCAAGTACTCACAGAAAGTTCGAATGCATCGCGTTTGGGTTCGAATCTACTTAAAAAGTACCGTTTCTTTTTTTTCGAAATACTTGCAGAACTTCCGAATATACTCTGTTAACGTTCTTGCTTCTTTATCAAAAGACATTTCTATTAAACCTGCGACTCGAGCCCATCGCTTGTTATGGGCATCCTGTACGCTGCTTCCACGGAGGAAGCTTAATAGACAAAAGTCAATGAACGTACACGATACTAGCACAGTAGCTACCGATCATGTACATATGACAAAAGAAAACGAAATAAAACGAAAACCACGATCGAGCAGCGGCGTGCGTGCGAAATCTCAACGGTGGGCTATCATTAGTAAGGGTAGAAATGCTTATCGTTTTGGCAGGGCGACTCAGACGCGGAGAGCGATGCCGGCGTCGGCGTGACGTACAAGGTGCGTCATTCGGCGGCAGCTTCGTGCCTTGCGAATTGCGCCACCCGCGACAAGGGTGCCTCAGCTGTGAGTACAGAGTCGACGTTGTCTGGTCGCCGTTTATTCTCTCGATCGATTTCTTCTATGTTGTATATTGTTCACCATACTGTTTCTCTTTATATAATCCCCGTACGCCGCATCTCTATTTTCTCTATTTACCCCTTTCTGTCTATTCTATCACGTATACTACTTTCTCTATCGCTCCATTCTACGCCTTGGTTCTTCTTTCGCTGGTGTTCAAAAAAAAAAAAAAAACTCACCATATTGCAGAGCGCATGCCCAGTGTACCAAAGCAGTCAGTGGCTTCCGGCCTGTGAACGTTCAAGAACTCTCTGCTCGTCTTCACCGCCTACATTGACCTCTCGATCGACCATCGAGAGGACACACACTTCAATTTTTTGATGATTGACCTTTTAACGTTGGATGGACGGCGATTGATAAACGTTTGGCAAATCGTTGAGGTTGTTACTAAATTATTCGGTTTAACTCTTTCATCTCTATACGTGAGGTGATTCTCGAAGATCGAACAATTACGGTAGAACTGCTATTAGATGAACTCTGTTTGACAGAAATATGAATTGATTCGTGAACATTATCGTGGCTTGAAAATGTCCTCGATACACCTCAATACGTGCTTTTTAAATCAAGAAATCGGTAGAACGAAATAAATGGAATTAAAGGATACAAGAGTGTCAACAAATCGTCCAATTCGCCAATAATTTATCAATCAATGATCTATCCGAAAAAGCACTAACAATGTGTTATTCGTACGTTCTAAAAATATTCCGCCATTCCACAAATCGAAACTAAAATGCGCGCATTTCTTTCAAAGCAGTACTCCGTAAGCCTCGGGGACGAGGCACGAGACAACCATGCCCAGCAGATTGAGAGAGCCGAGATCGCCAACTTGGTCCGTTCCCGGATGGAGTCGTTGAACCTCCCAGTAGCCGATTACGACGACGTCTCCGAGAAGCGAAACAGCCTCTCCTACGTGATCATCAATCCCAGCTGCGATCTGAAGCTCGAGGAAGGTGACATCGTGTACCTAGTTCGACCAAGTCCGTTCTCCGCGCAGAAGACTTTCGAACGACACAATTCGAGGAGGAAGAGCAACATCAGCTTCTGTTCGGCCCAACTGGTATCGCAAATGAGCGCAGCAGTGGTTTCGGCCGGTTTACCAGGAGCTGGGGCAGGAAGTCGTCGAGGATCGGGAATCGGTTTGCCTAGAGCTCCTCCGTTGAGCACTACCAAATCGAATTCCTTGTCCTTACCAGACAGTCCAACGGTGGCAGGCGCTCTACGTGGTCGCTCCAATTCTCTGAGAGTGGTCGACGACATTCTGCTGAGACGTAGCAATTCGTTGAGACAAGGACTGACGATAAGTAGAAGAAAAAGCAGTTTAGAAGACATAGGTTTAGGTGCTCTGTCGCATCCCTCGAATCACAACCCGATTAAAATAGCGCTGAATGGATCCATTGGTCTGGAAGTAACTCCACCTGAGGAAGGCTCCCAGACAGCTATAGCCAGCAACACAGGAATCCTGGACGTGGGTCTGCCTTCTATGCCAGAGTTGACCGCTGCCCTGGGATCCAATATCGATCCTTGTCTAGGTGGATCTCTAGGTGGATTGTACGATCCTCCAAATCTTCAGGGCCCGTTAGGTTCACAGTCGCCGCAGATCCAAGGTGGTACGCAGGATCCTCAGTACATACAGGGGACGATCGTATGATATAACCTTATGTGGGGACGCAGGTTCTCCGGCATGGTGCGAAACAAATGGCTGTAGCGTTCCCACATGACACGTCAAGATCACTAGTTGGGATGTTGATTCTCAGCATCCTGATTGCCGACGATTTTGGTGGGATTAAATGGTGGTAACGATAACGATGAATTACGAGGCGGCCGGAGAGCAAAGGTGTTTCAGTCTCACAGAGGAGGATGGCACACTGTGGCCGGACTTTTATGATTACGGTGAACAGCTTAGACGAATTTTTTACTCCGTTCTACTTTGATAGTTTGAGTTTAGCTTAGCGGCGATGGTAGAACGAAGATAGTTGACTCGAACCATCGGGGACCTAAGCGTTGCGACGTCGTATAGTCGCGACTGTGATACGCCGGAACGCTGATTCTTCGTTTTCTACATCTGGATGGAACTGGGCGTTAATCGTTGTAACGTGACTCGTTTTAAGTAATTGTTACAAGCCATAATCGTAATTAGTCGAACAAATGATCTAATTACGTTTGTTCAAATGATAAATTATCGGTTGATCTCTGATAAACCTGTCGACTTCTCGTTCGATATATATGTAATTCTGACTTAACGTTACAGAAAATTTCAAAGTTTAATACGAACTTTAAATTATTTAAATTAGTACGAATAAAATGAACAATATTAACGTGAATAATAGAAACGTTATTCGATTGAAAATTTCGTTCGAACGATGCCCAGTTCAACCAACGTATAGTTGTTTCAACGAAGGTACGATACTATGTTAATACTAATTCTCTATTTGTAGATAGTGCGATCACGCGTTTCGAGCAACCACAATTTGTTGCGAGTTTCGTTTTAAAATATCTATTGATATATCTCGTGGCGTGTGTAGTGGTCTATGTTCTTAAAACGTTTTGCTCTCTAGTCGACTCTAGCGTCCCGACCTCCGTGGATCCGATCGAAATTTTCAGCGATCCAAAACGACGACGAGTATATACTAGATGAAGAAACTCGCGGTAATGCGTGCCAGAGGTCCAGTGACGCAGTTAATCAATTGGAGAAATTATTAAAACGAAGAAGAGAAAAGCTTGCGACGATGGACAAGATTTAACGACTCTATGATACATTTGAAAATTGAATGAAATATTATTAATTGTATCGTTAAATATTTAAAACGATATAACTCCTTTTTATTCGATAAGAAACTGAAACTTAAAAATTTATATCGGTACGAAATTACATAAATATAAAATTATTTCGAGCATATGACACGCATGCAGATTAATCAGAAATTTATTTATGGACACAAAAGCGTTGAAAACCTCTTAGCACTTTAACGTTATGTATCTTTTTTTTACCACTATTAACGTTTGAAACCAAGATAATTTTGATCTTTATAAGCGTCCAATACAATAGTAAAATTTTTAAATATTTTCAACGATGACATACCATTTACTTTTGTAAACATTTTTGTACCTTTTGTATCTCGTATTTTGTACCCAATCATGAGTTTGTGAATACGCAGTAGATTCTGAATTTGCTATCATTTTATCGGATAAAAAGAAATGACAAAACACGCAAATATACATTGATACGAATTTTTTTGAGTAACGTAACAAGTATCAGCATGTACGATTTTTGCCCGTATGTGGTAAAACGAACAGTTTATATACGATAATATTTAGTATACAACGCTGAAGAAAATAAATTCTTGTCCTTCGTCACACGTGATAGCCGACAGAAGTAGGTAAAAAGAAAGAAACGTCTCCCTAGTGCAAACCCCGATTCTTACGTAGAGTCACGTTCTCGGGGGTGAACGTGAGATAATTTTATACTAGAACCAATTTACGACAAGAGTATATCTTATAAATATGATCATAAATATAAATACATGACCATTTTAATCATATCATACGAGGAACACAGAAAAACACCGATTGGTGAAGGATCGTTATACGTCCAGGGAAGATGAACAGGATAGGACCTAAGAGCGAAGAATTGAGAATAAAGCTTCGCGTTCGAATTAATCTACTTGAATTCAAACTTGAAGGGACTTTAAGTCAAATGACACGACTAATGAGAACGAACGTAGAAAAAGGTATACAGGGTGGTTGGTAACTGGCGGTACAAGCGGAAAGGGGGTGATTCTACGCGAAAAAAGAAGTCGAAAATATAGAATAAAAATTTTTCGTTCGAAGCTTTGTTTTCGAGAAAATCGACTTTGAATTTTCGGTCGGTACGCGTGCACTTTATCGCGTCTCGTTATAAAGTGGATATTATCGCAATTTAAATTTGTTTTTGCCGTAACGGAAAATTAGAAATACATAATGAAATAATATGAAGTAATCATAAAGTTTATTATTACAAAAATTGCTGAAAAAAAAACGAAAAATTTTTATTCTATATTTTCGACTTCTTTTTTCGCGTAGAATCACCCCCTTTCCGCTTGTACCAACAGTTACCAACCACCCTGTATATTTCGAGTCACGTAAATGACAAGTTCACGTTGGTAAAATAATTTTCAATGGTTTGAATTCGGATAAGAATCGAGCTAAAACTGAATAATTTGAACGAAGCTTGATAAAATTCTTCGATTATAATGGTCCGTAAGCCTGGTTCCACGTTTGCGAAATAATCGAAATAATCGACTAATAAACACAAAAGATAATCGTCTAGTCGAAAATGTAGTTGCCATTCGATCGAACGAAGGTTACTCACTTTTATGCAAACGCGATCTTTACTTCTCTTCTTATGATTAGTTCGAAACAAGGCAATCCTCGTTGAAATCTTTTATCGAAGTCCTTCGAGTTTATAATGTTTAATCAGACGAATTGTTTGTTCTTAGCGATGAAAGAGAAACAAGAATCAAAAGAAAAAAAGAGAGTAAAGTTTCGACAATCCGTTTAATCAGTTAGGTGAATACGTAGCTGTCGTTAGTAACGACTTAATTGTATCTATATATTATATTTCTTGACTCAATCGTTTCTCGACCAATTTACACGTTTCTCCGACCAAACGTCATTTTATCGAGTACCTGCTTCGATGCTGCTTCCGCTACGCCCGACCCGTTTTGTCGTTCGATTATCAGCGATCGGATTAGCTTCATCTTCTGGTTCTTAGTCGAAGAATATTGTCAATATATTATAATCGATCAATTTCGTATACTACTCAAATCCATCGAACTATATCGAAATACGAAACAATTTCCAAAAACAATCATCGTAAAAGGCCCCGGCGTGGAATGTTTTCCGAGCACGAGCCTGAATAAAGCCAAACAGATTCTGCATTTTTCGTTATAGCGCATAAATGAAGCGAATCGATCGATCTCCCCGTCAATCCCTATAGTTCACGTAATCATTATTCTATTTAGCCAAATATGCAAATGAATTTTCTGTAGCGATCAATCGTTGATCCGGCCGCGAGCATTTTACACTCTCTTCGATATATTTCTCTGGCCCGTTTTCTCAGCCTCTTTGACTTTCTCTCGCTCATTAACTCTCTGTCTTTCTCACCTTGATTAGCGTAACGAAACCCGTCCCGTCTACGTACATCGACCATCTTCGTCGACGTTGATGGCTCGTAGAGTTTAGTACACAGTTTGAGACGCAGCCGTGGTATTTTTCAACGATGATTTTCTATGATCTAACGACGAAAGCACCGAAAACGAAAACGAGTCTCTGGTTAATCCAGAGATCTGTACGTTATGCTCTGATTATGAAAACTCGATGCGAAGGATTCTACAAACGTTTAGTTTAATAAAAGTCAGAAAGCATGTAGAAGTTCGAAAAGTATAGCTACAACGTGGTAACGAATGAAAACACGTGTATAAGATTTTCAAAGTTCGAGGACATCGATGGATGTTGATAAGCTCGTAGCACTCGTGATAAATATTCATATGTGGCAAGTTTTTATTTAATCTTCTGTAATGTGATGCGGTGGAATCTGGATTATCGATGATTAATATCAATTAATGGAATACTCGATTAATCGGAAATTTAGAGATGGACTTTTCTAAGAGAAATTAAAAAACAAGAATAGAAGTCGAAAGAAATTGTTACACTTTTATGCAAATGATTCTCCTTTCCTGTTCGATATTAGATAATACTTGTGAAATAAATTCAGATTTTTTATAGAAGATTAAATAAGAACTAAATAGCTTCGTGTTAAGAAAACGAAATTGCAAAACGTGATAGACAAACACGATTGAAACAAAAATTACGAAATTTCGACAGAAATCTCGCAGGACAAGTACCTGTGAATCTTGTATTTTTCGATACTAAAGGGATTCTGCTATCTATATCTTTACCGACTCAACGACCGAAGTGAAAACGAAAAAAAAAAAAGACAGAACAATAAAAGCATAAAAAAAATACGGCATATATTTAATAATAAAAGAAAAAAAAAAGTAATCGAAATTCTATAAGATACTAACAGAAAGACATTCTTTCAGCAGTGTACATAGATTAATTGTCATAGAATCGATCGAAAACCAATGTGACCTGAAACTAAAGCGAGTAGCGTGTTATTACTATGCGTTGTCGTTCAACAAAAAGCGATGTGAAAGTAAAACTGTCCTCGAGTGTATGTGAAAAATCCTAGTTACGTCTGACATAAGAAAACCGATTGTCCATGATTCTGTTAACATTTGTATAAACATTAGCAACGATGTGAAAGCGCGAAACTCTGGTATCCGTGAGTGGGCAAGTGACATTTTTTATTAACAAACGACTTTGAAAAAATGGAAACAAAAGAAAAATACGAAGGAAGACGAGAGAAGGATCAATTGGGAAATAAAGTAAACGGTAGCGTAAACGTAAAATAAAGTAAAGAGAGAACGCGGACGAACATTTCGCGGATATATCGCTATGTTAACAATGGAGATTAATATTACGGTAATATTAAGAAACTTCAGACGAGTATATATCAGAAAAAAATTATCGTCGTGTCTTCATAGGAAAAAAAAAACCAAAGAACAATCTTGATTTATCGGCGCGTGAATCCTCGAATCGATAACCCTTTCGCGAGTTCCTTGTCGATTTCTAGTCCATCGTAAGGGTTCTGAGAGTTAAATTACAAAGAGAACTGCCGAGCTTGCGACATCGAGACGATATACATTTTCTTGTTTTTTCGATACACAGCGCGCGGTTTGACCAGCAATC
Organism: Bombus breviceps; assembly: GCA_014825925.1. Taxonomy (NCBI): domain Eukaryota; kingdom Metazoa; phylum Arthropoda; class Insecta; order Hymenoptera; family Apidae; genus Bombus; species Bombus breviceps. The sequence continues at coordinate 17,738,393 of CM026184.1, forward strand.
CATCGTTTTATGTGAAAAATACAGCGCGTACTTGAAAGTAATTTATTCACGGTAAATTGATTTTTCATGGATATTGCGTTGAAATTGTATTCTTTATTTGTACGTAGAGCTCGAAGACGAAACGTGCGGATAACGTTACGCGTGAATTTTTTTCGCGTAAATAATGAATAATGTCAAGTCTACTGTAATTAGAAATTTTTTTCATCAACGTATCTCTCACCTCGAGGTTCGGTAAAATTATTAACGAGATTCCTCGCAGCAGAATATCTTTCAGTTTTCTACAAAATCGATTATTTCTATTTTTATTTCGAGGAAATTTGGTGGTTAAACAGCATTGTATCGTTGATCGTGCTTCTTTTTACAATTTTATTACTTGTAATTGAAAATAAAATGAGTTTTCCAGTTAAGTGGGAAGAATTAGTCCGTAAAGATTTACATCTAAAGTCTAAACTTAATTTTCAAATCGTGATATTTATTATAAGCCGTTTTCTCAGATTTTTATATAAAATTTTAATCATTGCTTTGAGCAATCGAATATATTGAACAAAATTAATGTCGTTAAGACATGGTTTCTCTTAAAAGTGATAATTTGATATGTCTTTTGTTCCTATGAAAAAATTAGATTATTAATTGAAAAATTCGATGAAAATTTTCTCTATGACGTCGTTTAATATAGCATAAGCATCGAAAGAATAACATACAATATGTGTGTAATTTGATTATAAAATGTCATTTACATATGAAATAACGACGAAGAGCGAATTTTTTTCATAACAAATGAAGAATGAAAAATTACATTAATGTTTTATTAAAAAAAAAAAATCTCGTGCTGTGCCGAATAATATTCAAGTATTTGTATTTTTAGAGAATGTTATAAAGATGAAATAGGTTGAAGTATTCATGTTTTATGAAAAATATGTTCATAAGTATCTTACGAAGATACTCAACAAAATATTTAAAGTAGTGGTTCCTTTCAATGTTACAATTATAACAATGTCTTTCATTTCTTTTATCATTTTAAAACATTACTTCACCTGTATTTCAAAATTTCCGAACATTCAGTGCAAAAGCAACATAATATAGATCATATCTCTCGTATTTAATTAATTTCTATCGTGTCTTGATTGTTAATTCATTCGTAGATACCCTAAAATTTTATAGCACGGTTGTCATTCTGTCAATTAATTAGAAAAACAAATTCCGAACTGTATACAATCGTTGAAAAAAACTAAAGAAACTATTTCCATTCGATGTATCGTACGGTATGCGTCGTGAAAGAACATGTTCCCTTTTCTGGTCGATTCGCAAAGCATAAAAATTTCGGTGAAAAAATTATTTTCGTTTTAGACAAGATCGAAAAGGGAGCATGAAATGAACGAATCTCGAGGGCCCAGTGTTTTCAGTATCGTCGAGCTCGTTTCCACAACATACGAATTAAAAAATTAATCCTTGACCACGAAAGGAACTACGAACGGCTGTATGTAATGTAAAATAAGAAGAACAGAAAAACAGAGAGAGAATGTATCTATATCTATATAAATATATATATATATATATACCACGTGACACGTTGTCACGCGATGCGTGCATGTAAATTTATTATAAATAAATTATTATAAAGCAGTAACATCGTTTCCTTCTGATACGTCGCATTTTATTTCGTGAATGTACAATTCCATTCATTTTGTCGCTTAGAGTAACGTAGATCGAGTGAAAACTTGTATTACAAATGTCTGTTTCATTTTCTTCTTTTTAGGAATGTGCTTGAAATATGTTTAGTAATTTGTAATCTAACTATTTTATATTAATCGGTGTAAATGTTTGAGTTAATAGTTCTTGAATAATTTGTTTTGTTTGTTCGAAGTGAAAAGAAAGTGTTACATAATGGTTAAATGTTTTTTAAATAATGAAGATATTTTCGATCCGATACTACACTCTATCCGTAGTTGTATTGTCAGAAAAATTACAGGTATGTCTCGCTTCGTGATGTTTCTGAGGTAAACAGCGAAGGAACGATCAGTCTCTGACAATTTCTTTTTTATTAATACTATTTATCCGTAAGAAATTACGTATCACCATCGTGTTACTCGTCGGTTCCTTGACAACTGGCTGTTCAACAAAAAATAATTTCTATTCCTTTACTTATCAAAATAGCAATGAAAGTACTAAAAGTACTTATGTCAAAAAAGAAAAGCTAGAAACTATCATTATACCAAATTAATATCTTCTTCCCCTATGTAACAATGAGATTGAAACATTCTTTTTAAAAAAAAGTGATATCAATGTCACAGTCTGCTTTTTCAAAACGGAAGCCGATCTTCAAAGATTAAACGCGTACATACACATGTTGTGGTCATCGTCGCTTAGGATTCAATATTATAACGCCATGTTATGTTACCGACGATTAATAAAACAGACGAGATGTTTCGATTTTGTGTAGTACGTGGAATGTTTTCTTTTATTCTACGTGTATGCACATCTGTGTTGTTATATATACATATATTATGTGTATTGTCGCTATTCATGATTTTATAAATACATCGCTTAAATACAGTATCGACAAGTGTGGACAGATCCATCTAACGAACTAACTAGTGGCTCTTCACAGGCTTCAACACGTTTTCCGTGAACTGACCCACGATATTACCTCTCGGATGGTAACACGCCACTATCACACAGGTTCCGTCTCTTTTAGCTATCGCTATACCCATTTCGGCAGTCTTTTTCCAAACAATCTGTGTGAAATGGCCTAAACAAAAAGAAATAGATAATTGTTAACAATCGTAATTTTGTCTTGCACAAATTAAAATATTTTAAATAAATTTTTTAAAATCGATAGAAAATACAGCAATTTACGTTAAAAATAATCGATCGTCATTGAAACGGTAACAGAGGATGTACCTCTATGTAAAAAGTATAATTTCTTAAATTTTCTAAAGAATTTATTATCTCGCAAGAAATTAGCGTATATCAGTTTTCTTGTTAGATATAAGAATATTACAAATTAATAATTTATAAAATATGATACGCTTATTTTAGTAAAAATTGTCTTACAACGTTAACGATTAAACAGCAAGATAACATATATTAATGCTATTTAGAAACTGGACAGCCTTCATTTGATCGATATTTTTAATAAGTTACTCCTAGTAATATTATCGGTGAAGATAATCGATAAATTAGCTTTTGTACGTTGTGCTACGTACATGTGTTTAAGACCTTTGGTTCCGTTCCATACTTGTGATCCTTCCTCTCGGAATACCATTTGGAAACAACTTCTCGTGCTGGTACAATCAACTTTGGATCGGAACACTGCATCGAGTAGATATTCTCCCCGTACGGAGAAGTCGACTGGGGAATCAGCTTGTTCGTGTTCAGCAACGTGTTCGCCCACGCCTGAAGATAAAGGAAAAAATTCGTAATCGAGCGTTACTCTTGAGTCCATCCGTGCACGATCAATTGCAAACTAGCTAAGTCATGACCGCATGGAGTTCCAGACAAATTACAATTACGTAAATTAAAAGTATCATGAACGAACTGCTGATCCGTTGATAAAGTCTAGCACTATAAAGGGAAAAATATTATTTTTGCGATAGGACGTTTTAAAAATGAATCTTTTTATAAAGAGATATCAAATTTAATAGTTAAAAATATAGCTAAAATACATTTAACGTTGCTAAAATGTTTCGTTGTAAAATACAAGTGAAAAGTTGTTAAATCATAGCAAAGATATTACATTATGGTAGAATCTTAATTATCGGAACAGCGATTAATGGAGAAATGAAAAATCTTCCCTTTATCATTTATAAATTTAACTATTTAAAAGTTTTTGTTCTTATTTGATATTAACGTTTCAATAAAATAGTTCGAAGCTTATAAGCAACTTATGTTTACGAACGATTATATCAAAATCAGAGTTCGACAATTACGATCAATCCAACAGAATAAAGTAAAAAGTGTTACCTTAGCAGCAGCGATTAATTCTACGCTTAACCTCATGTCTGGAACACGATGTCTCCTTCTGTATTCGTTGTGAACGACTAGAGCCTCTTGTTGCCACGCTTGCTCGTCTAACGTGTAATGCGATTTAGGATCTAAAAAGGTGATTTTTTTAGTAGGACTCGGACTTCCTGGAGGTAGAACGTTCTCTGTGAAACTGCCCAAGAAATTTCCCGCTGGATTGTAATTACAAACGACGTAAACCTCGCCGTTTCGATTCCTGGCCATTCCAACGCCCAACTCGGTGCTGTCCTTCCACACGACTTGGGTGAAGTGGCCAGTTTTTAGGGTGGTGGGCTCCTTTCCGTACTGATGTTGCGCCTCTTCCGCATACCTGTGAATAAAATGTGTAATAAAATTAGAAAGGCGAACTCCACATCGCTATCACGATTCTTACCATCAATTACATCGAGTTCATTGAATGTCAATTTTATATAGTTACCATTCGTTTACCGGCTCCTCGCCACCTACTATAGTCTTCGGGTTGGAACTCCACATACAGTATAAATTTTCACCGTAATCTATGTTTGCCCTGTGCTCTAACCTACCCCTAGCCGCCAGTATATTGGCCCAGTCCTGACTTGTTTTACATAACTGCAAACAAAGATAGGAAATATGAAATATAGAATTGAATGGTTCTATGCTACAATTTTTATAAACTTTCAAGTTTACAAAGAAAAAAATTGTTAAAATATTCTACATAGTATCGTCATACTGTACTTGATATTGAAACGAAAAGGGGTGTATTGATATTCTTTTTAAACAACGAATCTTTAAGGAAATAATTAAATATAGATTCATATAATTCTATGCAACAGTTTCAATACGACGGAGAACATTTTTAAATATCGTAGGTTCAGCTGATGCAAGATTTAATTTATTCAGCTATATATATACATAAACCAGCCGAGTTTATTTATCGGTAAATATGAAGAGGAAATAACCTGTTTGTTGAGACGAAGAGGTGGTACTCCATGCCTAGCGCGATACAAATTGTGCGTCTCGATGCAAACGTTGATAAATTCCTTAGGAGGTCCCAATCTGCGCACAGATGGTTTACGTGTGTCAGTCTTTGATATCTACAACACACAGACAGAATACCGCGTGATAGACAAAGTTTGTGCGATATAAATAGGACAACAATATGAAACCTTTTAAAAATAAAATGCACGGCAAATAAAATCAAGATTGCGTTCAGTCATGGAATATCAAATATTTTCTTTGATTTCAAGAGCGAGAGAGAAGTTTCCTCTATTATTGGGTTCACGATGCTTTGGTACAGAATTAAAAACAATAAAATATTTTAATTATACAACTAACTTGATCAGTAATATCAAATCGTTGTGTAAAAGGTTTATTCCAGTTTGGTATTTATTCCAATTAATTCTGAGTTTATTGACCTCACGAAAATTATTTATATAACCGAAACTAATTTAATATTCCTTCTCGTAAAACATCGCGCCCTCTCATCGTCTCAAAGCAAACGCTCCTACGCTTTAATTTGCTGAAACAGCTATTGCAATTAGAGAATAGCAATACGATCGCAGTTTTATTATAGCCGTTTTCCTTGTACGTGTATATACAGGGTCTAAAGAAAAGAAGACCTTCCCACATCGGTTATATTCGTACTGAAAGTATTAATCCATCAGCATCGTTCCCTAATGGCGAGCAGTTAATAGCGGAACTCGAGCAAAATTACAAAAGTACTAATTTAATAGCAAAAGTCAAAATGTCAGTGTCTAAAAACAAAAAGATAATTTGTTAAAGTTCTATGATGAAATACTTCAGTTTCGTGGAACTTGTCAAGGTTCTAAAGTCTAGATAAAAAGACGAAGTAATGACGAAAAATGATTATATGAAGCATATACCTGGAATTTCCTGCCATAACCACAACATTAAACGACGTATCTAATAATCTAAATTAACTGAAAAAAATTACAAATGAAAGATTACACCAATGTAACATTCGCTTAATCTCGTTAACGGCTTAACCCGGAGTTTCTATTAATCAAGCTGCACTTTATCTAAATTAAGATAAATCGATCTCATAAATAACACGACAAATGAACCTTTTGTCACACCCTGTATATGTGCACGCGTGCACGTTACGGTCAAAGCGAAATCACGCGATCGCGCGAATGCAGCCAGCAATAAAGACGGTGACGTCCCTAATAACCTAGATGCGGAATATCCAATGGGGAGTAGACTGACTGGTAAATATGATTTCCCATCGTGCTATCGTAACGCGATCATTTCCAGCACACGACAGTCAGGAAGCAAGCTATCGTAAAATCGGCACGTCCTCCTCTATCGTTGGGATTTCCGGTCGCGCGTTTCTCTTCGGATTTGCTTCGACTCCTCCGTAACTAACAAGTGTAAGAAGACGCGGTAATCGATCTACGGATCTATGTAATTTTTCAAGTTGAAACGATTAAACGGAAAGATTTATAGGATTAACAACAGCATAGTAATTAATTTTATCGGTCGATAGCCGGAAGAAAAGCCAACTTCAGATATATTTTTGTCCAACAGGCACTATCGACCGGTCGTTGCGTATTTTTACTTTCCGCGCAAATGTCACGCGACGCATCGTTTGCCATTTGATTAATGCGGCCACGGATGCTGACAAGACAAATCGTGTAAATAGAAGTGCAACGAGACGTTGAAGATCGTCCTAGATTTTGATTCGGATTAGATTCTTCGTTACAGCGATACTACGTAACGATATCGCGAATAAAACACTGATTTGCTGGGAAAAATGGATGAAAAATAAGGCAAATTCCATCACAGGTTCTCTACTATCCAACTATGAGGAATGGGAGTAATAGCAAAGACATAGAACAAGTTTGTAGGTCTTGAATACTTGCGAATATTTTTCTACCTTGATTCGCTACAAACTTGTGGTAAAATATAATATTTTGATAAAACGTAGAAACGTACCAATAACATAGACGCGAGAAAATCAGCAACTGTATTATAAAGTATTATGGTTTAAAATGTTAGCAATTAAAATTGTACGAATTTATGTGGACCAGCCGCGAATTAATTCTTCAACAAATACCACGCTCCTCTATAACTGCACGATGTATCTGCCGATATTTTTTTTTTTATTTGGAAGTAGTTTGCAATCAATTCTTATTGAGAATTATAAGTAAATTATTCTGGCGTGATAACATGAATAATAAGTGATTATCGTATGTTTGATTCTAGCTGAATCTAATGTTTAAATCTAGAGGGTGATATCTTTTTAGTCTGCGGATCTGATTCGTCGTGTCAAGTAATTGAGTAGCTAGTGGGTTTTGGTGGTTGTTAATTCTTATGTTATATCTGCCGATATGACGCGAAAGTTCAAAAAGCTCCAAACTCTAATCTACTCTAATTAGATTATTTTATTTTCCACCCTCCTTGTCTAACGCGATTATTCCATGCGGAAATGAGAAATCTCGTCCGAGATCAAGTAGTTGACGAATCTCGAGAGAACTCAGTCCCCTGCCAATTTCCTATTTATATTCGTTTCTCTTCGATCTGCGCGCGAGTCATAGTAAACGAGAGCACAGTGTCCTCGCGTAGAAGGAATAAATAGAAGATTAAATAGAACAAATAGAAGAACAGTGCGGATGGATGCAAAGTGTAAAAGCGAGCCGAGAAAAATCAACACATCACGCGAACTCGACTCTCGAAGACGATTAGTCATCATTGCGAGAGTAACGATTTCCCGAGGCGTTATGCACAGCCGTTCACTAGACGTGTCTCTCGAAAAGGGAACGATCCTGAGTCATCGACAGATGCCAACGTACCCCGATGTCGCTCGCTCGTCTACACACGGGCGTAGGATTCACGTGATCGCGTGAACGCGTGACGATGATTTACGTCGCCGTTTAACCCTTCAAACGGTAACCGATTACGGTAACTCGTGCGTGTTCGTCTGTTCCTTTTCGTTTCGATTTTCACGCGTTTCGTTCACGCTGACGATGAATAATGAAAATGAAATCGCCGTTTGTTTTGTTCTTGACAAGGGGTGATTTATATGTCGATAGTTTGTAAATTGCATAAGCGATATATGTTGCAGTAATTAGGGTTTAAGGAATGTAATTAATGGACTGGATGTAAATGTACTAATTTAAAAGTTAATGTCTGGATTTATATACGTATGTAAGTATAGAGATTACAAAAGAAAAGATAATTGTAGGTCGATGTGAGCCTGAAAGACATCTCAAACGGATGAAAAGATACTACAATGTTGCCCGAGGACTGTTTTTATGTTTTTGTCACAGGCTCGTAAAACAATAATAGGATAACCAAGTCTCCCAAACATCCTGCAGGCCACAGCCAATAAACCAGACAATAAACAGATAGTGTCCCAAACCCAAAAAACAGTAACAGGATAGGCGCCTGGCGACAACCCCTCCATAGGGCCCAGACCTTAGTATTTAAATCTTCCTAAAATCGGCACTCGACACACTCTATTGTGACAGTTTTAACCATTATTCTGTTGTATTCGTATAATAAATTTTATATAGACTACCATATCTAAATTCGAATATCTCACCTTACGTAAGAAACATTCGAACTATCGCGAAATAATTCAAACGACGTGACGGGACAACCAGTGATTTGTTAATTTCACGATTTCCTGTATCTGCTACGTGACATTCTCACTGTAACTCCTCTACCAGCATATAGGTAAAGTATCTCAGACATATGGGAACTTTTCCATTTGAGACACTTGCAAGAAGAATTTAATGCACTTTCAAATAAATGTCCAACTTTTACTTCGCATTTAAGTTTCTATACGGTAGAAATTCATTTATGTGAATCGAAAGACAAGCGGTTCATATAACTGGAATTTGTATAATAAGAGTTAACCGACTCTCTCCATTGTCTGTGATTTATCATAGAAAATTAAATTTGATTAAATTTATTTTCTGCGTATAACAAAGATATACAGTTTGATAGATGGAGCGAACAAACAGGAATTCGTTTAATTTGACGCTAACTAAAATTTTGTTTCACAAGCAGTTCCACTTCGAATGGAATTCCACCCTCGTATTTCAAAATCGTGTAACTTTCTATTCTTCTTATGTAACAGAAAATTCTTTTGAAGCAGAATTCCAATCGCAATACGATCGATCATAGAAAAATATATTTACCGGTGTCGACGAATATCTTGCAGAGTCGGGGGAGGCCGACGATGACCTGGCACTGCTGCAAGACATGCCGTCGCTTCCTAAACTACCGTGGAAACTGCCGTGCAAGGAATTCGACAGTGGCCCTGGAGACGCTGGCGACGCTGTCAAAGGAGATTTCGATCTCACCGAATCCGTCCTCGACCTGAAAATCAGTAAATCGATTATACGCTCGATGCAGAAGCACAGCGAGCCTTTCGGATTTGAGGCAGTGACACTCGCGGCTAGCGGTGCACAGATTTAGACAAGCAACTTCTATGAAAGGTTTCCTCGGAATCAACGGGTCTATGTTGCGTCGCGTCGTCGGCGTTTCAAGCTGTCGGCGATTTAGCTTCGACGTATCTCGAATCTCGATGGATTCGATCAAAAAGCAGTGTGATTGAACCGTTTGTATTCGTAGCAGCGTACAAGTCAGCTGTGCATTGAAAGGGGCTTTGATTGGATATATTTAAAGAACCATTCTTTTCGGGGTACAAGCTAATCGGAGTGAAAAGTTGATTGTTCGAATTTCACGAGAATTCCGATAATCGAGTATACATACGTGTTGTATGGTAAACACGAAGACAATAATTTAAAAAACGATCATGGTTGATATAGGAAAAAATAGAATGTATACGAGGTTGCAGAATTCACGAATCAACTTTATTTATCACGTCAACTTCTAATTCTAAATCTTAACTATAGATTATGCTACGTTTATGTTAATCTCTTTAGATTAGAAATTTTATTTATAATATATCTGCAATTGAAGATACTCGTACGATACAGTTTCGAAAATTCTTCGCTAGAGTGTGGTGGTAGTAAGATCGTTTTCTTGGAAACGAGTGGACTGAAGTTGAAAGATGGATGAACAAGAAAAAGAAACTCGGTTCCAGCTATTAATCCATGAATCATACATTTTTGTTATTTTTATATCACCCGACTCGACAAACACTTAAAGCGAAAAGCATGGCAAGCAATTCTGCAGATTCGTAGGCAAACATTTTCTCAAAATACCACCTTCCCCAAAGGCTTAAATGGAAAGTTCGCTAAATCGCTTAATCGTTTGAAATTATTCGATTCCCGCAACGAATGTTTAGTCTTCGGTGTCCTGCTATTTCTCTGCTTGATCCGCTTTCGCCTTTCCAATTATTCGTCACAAGTATCGCTACGTGCTGAGGATCCTTGTCTGTTTTTCTTAAAGCGTTCACACTGTCTGCAACATATGCGCGACACGTCTTTTGATAGTTCGTTGGAATGCCATCGTCGAACGAATCACAGATTCGCGTGGATTTAACACATTCGCTGCGTTTATCGGAATTTTACCAGCTGTTTGTCAAATCTTCAGTTCCGTGTGCCAGGCCCGTTAAATCTCTTCTTAAAATCAAATCGTTCTCCGAATTTATTAAAGTTGTAGCTTCGAAAGGAATGGTTCTTAAGAAATATATGGATTACGAATAGATCGATACAGGACATATCTAAATTAATTGAAGCAACAGGATCAAAATACCCAGGTGCCATTACTATAATCGGACGATTTAAACAATTCGCCAATTTATTCTCTTAAAACATTCTTTTAAATGCCAAAACATTCTTTATTTACTTTGTTAAAACATTCCCTTAAAGATGCCAGCGGAATTCTCAACTTCAACAGCTCCTTAAAGGATACAAGCAAAAAGAGCTAACGGCGGGGAACGTGTTAAATTAGCGTCCGCTTCTCTTCAGCCTCGTTTCTCGTTCATCGAGACGCTGAATCAAACGAAATTAAACAAGTGTAAGCAGCGTTAAAGCCGGCGCCGTACAATTTCGCCCGGAACTCGACGATCCATCCGAGTTCCGTCGACGGATCTGCGAACAGAAGCCTTTTGTGTCAAAAGCTGAAAGGTCGAGAAAAGCGTGCGCGAAACTGCCGGCGATCTTCCTCTGTGCGTGGTCAGAAAGGAAAAATCGTTGCGGCACATGCAAAACGCGAGCCGAAGCGGTCGAACAAGAAGATCGTTTAAACGTGCTTCGTGAAATTGTACGAGTGCCTCTAATCTATTTCTAGTGTATGTTCCACTGTGGGCTGAATACTGTGACGCCGGCAGGATATACCGTCGTTAACGAGTCTCTTTGTCCATTTATGCGTCTATTATCACGAAAATATAACGTTACGTGTGAATCTGTCACAAGTATCTGCTAACAATTTATTCTACAATTGCTTTCCCGACGCGTCGTTTGCAAATGTGCGTGAAATTTATGGTCGGCGCCTCATACCGTGTCATTTTAACGAATAGCATCGTCTAGAGTACTCTAGAGCGAGATAAACGACCCAACAAAAGCAAACGACCAAGGATTATCCCTGGTAATTGTATCTGACATGGAACTGGCTTTGTTCGCCAATCGTTCGTTGCCGCGACGGATTTACGCGAGACGAGTCTCGTATGAAGAATCATGAAATTCTTGGTGGGCTTAGTATTATACCGAGGAATTAACTGAAAGATTCTAAGCGACTTTAGCGGTTCTCATATTTCGATTCTGAGAAAATTTCCAAGCAATTTTTAATATTATACACAGATATATAATCTAACGATCTAACTATTTAGTGACAGATAATACTTAAAAAAAAAAAAAAATAGACACTGTAAAATTGAAGATCTGTCTTTAATGTACTAAAGAAGCGATTCATACGTTAAAATATATATAAGACATATGTTCATGAAAAACTTTTGACGAGTATCTATCGTGTCTGCGATGCTTCTAATTCTCTTCTATTGCTCGTCAGTGGATCTAAATGCGAACGGCTATACGATTGGAAAAATAATTGTTACGTTTGTTTAATGATTTCAGATGCATCGGTATAGCGTTAACAAAGACTTCATAGATAACCTTTAAAAATTATGCCAGGATACTTGTAATAATTTATCAAAATCTTAGACATCCTGCCTCCAGACATCACCTAAAATTTCAAAAAGTTCCGCACGATATAATAATCGAATATTTCCGCCAGTTGTTTCCCACCTCAAAATACGACTCTATTCTTCGATATTCAATCGCAATCAACATCAACGCCACGCAGGCATTACAAACTCAATGCGCTAAACTCAATTAAACCCGGCGAAGCGTCCAAATACGTCGCGACAGTGAATGACTCCTCCATTGAAAATGGGGATCGTAGCGAGGCACGACATTTTCAACGTGACCGTCGTAGCCATCGTTGCTCCTTTTGTCACGCAACAGCTCAGCGTATTTACAGTATCAGCATTCAGGCGGTGAAGTAACGACGAAGAAGCCGAGAGAAAGCGGCGTGGGACACCAAGAACGTCGTGGAACACGCGAGATGCCACGGCAAGAATTACGCGCGCACCGCGACCGTTTCAGGTTCACGCGAGCGCGCGCGCTTCCATACACCGTGGTCCGCGCGTGCACGCTTTTACTTCCTTCTTCCTACGAGTCTCCTCGACCACGGCCACGGTCGCCACTCGCCACCAGAAGAAACGTTCCCCCGTCCTTTCTCGCGTCCCGCTGCTTCTCGCGCGTCGACAACGATTTATTAACCCTCGCGAACACGTTCGAGCGCGAACTTTCAGGGGAAACGGTGAACGCACGGATGGAAAGGGCATTGTTCTTCGCGAACGTAAATTTGGAAAGTTGGACAGCCGGACTTTTGCACGCACGAGAATCTTGCTTTTGATTCTCTGCTGCAGCGCTCGAGATGATCTCGTTTAAGAATCGTCGAAAACTTTCACCGGTTACTTTTAAAGATATCTCGTTCGATGGAATCGTAGGAATTTTTTGGTGTTTTAAGTATCGCGGACGAAAGAATGGGAATTGAGTTGCGCGAGTGTTGAGCTTCGTGCGATTGCACCGTGATGCTATCGGTTTCAATTGCCTTTCTATTTTACGTTCACCTGGTAGGTTTAGCTTCTTCTACGCGTGCGGTAATTCTCCGTGATCAATGTTATTGCATTTTCTAATTTTCTTCGAGTAAATGTTTTATTCGAGGATTTCTTTTTTATTTACACTTTTTACTCTCGATAAAATACCAGCGACAGTTGACAATATTTATTTCAATTTCGTGCACTAAATCGACTTTCTCTCGGCTTCGTATTCGTCGACAACGTCATTACTATTAAACACTAAGGCCATTCACCGAACCTAACGAAGCCCTGAAAGGTACAAACGGTGGATTCTCCTTCTCTCTTTCTTTCGTCTTTTTCTTCCCTTGCGCCATCGAATCGTCGAATACTCTCGTTCACGCGCTGCTCGGCTTCGTTAGAATCGGCGTTTGGCATGGCTACAAGTCTGCACACCATAGGTGAATACCTTTCGGGCGACAACTGGTCGACAAAGCCGACCACCTTCTTTTTCGTTCCGTTAACGCTGAGCGAGGGCATACTACAAGGAGGGGTAACGATTTACGATATACACAAGCCGGACATCCTTTGACTTTTACTTAGATTTACTATACATCGTTCAAGATGTCCCGAGTGAAATTAACGCGGAAAATGCATCCAACCGCGAATCAATTAGCGTTGGGGTCATGTTTCCAACAAAATTACTTATTCACGCGAGATCCATGACACCTAACAGCTGGAATTTAACGTTGAAACGTCGACTATTCTGACTCTTTTGAGAGATTAATTGCTTGCGCGAATGGCTTTCGAAGTTTATATCGAATGGATGATTAAATGGAAAATGAATTAAATGGAGGAAGTGAAATTATAAAACCAAATCTGCTCGATAATCATACGTTCGCGAAATTGTACGATTACGTCAACAAAGGTCAACTAAATTAAACGTCTGATTTAACCATCGATTGTTTTAAAACAAAAAAGTTATTTTCGACGCTTAAAAATTTGTTTCCTTCTCATTTCTTTCGCATCTGAGAAGAAACACTATACTGAACATAAAAAGATGATACGTTTTAATAAGATGGACTTTATTAGCAGTTCTCGAGAAAAAAAGTTGAATAAAAGTTGTTCTTAAAAAAGGAATAACGAAATTCGCGTAGGAAAATTGAAATGCATACTATACAAATATTTACTCGTGTTTCTCCCATAGCAGACATGGTGCAAAATCAACAGACATCCTAAGTAAACGAATGTCTATCCCTTGCCCGAATCCCAGTGATATAATATTACGTATTTTAAGATTTTTCTCTCGGGACATCTTGTTCTAATATGTACACATGTAAATACTTATGTTTGTATGTATATTTACACGTATAAGAAAACGGAACCTGTACCATAACTAAGAAAAAAATTTGACAAGTTCTGATCTGTCTCAAATCAGATATTTATGTGTGTTTGAAGACCGTAAGGGCAAACTTTATTACAAATAATGTACTTTTTCACTAAAAGTTTATAATTACACTACACAGAAATATGTATTAAATGAGCGATGGTCATAAAATTGTATAAATTGTACTAAATTTACTATGATTTATACAAATTATTTTCTGATTAACGAGCATAAATACGTGAATGAAATTTGTACACTAAACAAGTATAAATGTTCGAATACTCGTATGTATTAGTAAGATATATATCTTTAAGTTACAGTTATTCCGTTCAAGTATCTTTTTATAAATGCATTAAAAGCTTAATTTCATTAAACTTTACAATTATTTCATTCCATATTTATCTCATATCAAACTATACACGCTAATAATGAAATTTATCGACTAACAAAAATTCACTTGTAAAACTGATTCTCTACTTGTTTCGAACAAAGTAAATATATATCAGGAATATATTCTAAACTCCGAATTCCCAACATATGGTTCGTGACCCTCACGATTAGTTTTAAAAATATTTGTAGCGCTTAGATATTTTAACATATCTACTTTGTCGTAGTAGGCAAAAATGAATTGTCATATTTCAATAAAAAAAAAAAAATGTATGAGAAGATTATTTAACTGTTGTACAAGAGAGTCGGGAGCCAAAATTGTTAGGAAACACGGCTCTAAATTTGTTAACTGTTAAAGAAGGGAAACGTACATCTATAAAAAAGAATAAATACATAAACTACTTTTGCATTTCTGAAATTTTACTCAGAAACAAGCGATACGTTCAACGCGGCATTTCTAAGAGCCGTGAACCGGTTCTCGTTGTATCAACAACGCTGTTGCAAATACGTTACCTAGAAGGAAGCACATTACCGAAACGAAATTTCTTCGCATACACGCATCGAACATATCGCTTCATTCACGTTCCAGGAAGTCTGGTTTCTCCCGGTTTTCCCTTTCAGTCAATATAATTAAGAAAAAATGACGCATACCTGTTCGACTTTGGCGTAACGATGTCTCTAGTCTCGGACGTGTATTTCCTTTCAGCACGACCGCCGTTGAAAAGCTCGACGGTTTCCCTGGTAACCGTTTCCAGGAGAGGTTCTCCGCCCCGTCTACCCTTGCTGAAGGTCCTTTGATCCGTTTTACGGACCATAACCACCCTCGACAGAGGTTGATTGAATTCATGGCCGTGCATCGTTGGCGGAATCATCGCTAACGACTGAGAGAGGGGCCCTCCGACTCGCGGGGACCTGAAACAGATTATTCGAGATTGCAGAGTGAGGGGATTTGCATCGAATGCTCCCTGTTTAAAATTAAAATGCTTTTCATGCTACGATTAACTCGACGTGCGCAACTTTTTCTTTTAATGAATTTTTTATGAAATACGATTCTGTTCAAAGACGCATGCTGAGAATCTGTTACTTTGGAAATTCTTTCCTCGTTCGTCCGAATAAATGGCAATGCGGTGAAATTTTAGTATTTGTATTCAGAAAAGACAAGATGAAATTTTTTCGTGATATATTTTTATAAACAATTTATTCCTTTTGTAATAACTTTTGGCTATTTATAATGGGACGCATGGAGTTGGACTGATATAGAACAATATTGGCATATTCATTATTGATACATTGTTTTTGATGTTTTAATTTGATTTGATACACTGAGGAACGTCTTTTCTATTGACTAATCTTGGATTTCTTTTCTTAATTAGTCTATACATACAATGATTAATAAGTAGCATTTATCAGAATTTAACATTCCGTTATTTCGCAATAGTTTATAATAAATGATTATTTTCCAATATTGGAAACTTTATGCACTTTCCGAATAACCAAATAACATGTACAAACGAAAATGATAGTTATTACAATATTTGATAGACTGTGAAAAAACTTAAAAGTATACAAATTTACAGACTGCGCCTAATATGAAAAAATATATAGAATATTGGAAACAAAAATAAAGTACTCGTGATAATATTTCATAAATGGAATAAAAATGTTTATTTGGACTCAATTTCTTTAGTTATATCTATTCATTAAGATCTGCAGTCTATTCATAAGATGGTCTCGTGTTCCAAAGTTTGCGAATTAAACACTTTTATGTTGTGCTATTCTCATTAATGTATAGTAAAGCAAATTTGTCATCTACATTTGAAACCTATTAGCACACCGGGCAATAAACTGAGACCCTAATTCAACTTTTTAGCATTACAGTGTGAAAACAAACGCCTTGGGAGGCAGTTTAGAGGATCGTGACGATCGTATTTTACAAAATCACGTTATGGAACGGTTAGAAAATAAAATTATGGTAAGAATTTAACGGTGTTGAAGTAATAAATTACATGATGTTCTTTTCTTCTAAGAATTTTTTCTCCTCGTGGGAACGTTATAAGTTTTCCAATCCCATACGAAAAACACATACGCGCATATTTACGATACTTGTAATGCCTACTCTGCTTTGCGTGACTTGTTAACGAGGTAAATATATTTATAACGAGTCGTGAATTGCAGTTATCGTACTTACACGCATTTTTAAGACGGCAAACAGAATATATTTACTCGGATAACTATATTTCCTCGGAAAAGTCGCAGCAAAAAGAAAAATATCGTAGAATGTCTATGTAACGTTACTCCGTCAATTTAGGATCATTGTATCGGATAACTTATCTTGATCCCTTATTTTCTAGACATAAGTCACAATGATAAAGTCAATGATATAGCGCCTGTAGGCGTCAGCTATAACGACATTAAAGAGAAGAATCATCGTAATGCAATTTAATTAGTTCAATCGCTAAGTAGAGCGATAATATGACAAATGATATCTGACAAACGATGCGCGTTTTAGAATCGAAGATATAGTTTTCCTACACGTAATCCTTATACATTGGATGTACGTACATATTCTTACTTTAAATGGTAATCTCCGTACTATCGTATAGTTTACTTTGGCATAATTACAGACTAATTAGCAAATATGAAAATTTCCTATCTTGAAAACAATAGAAATTTGATCTATTTTTGAGATACTTCAGATATCTTTATTATTACCTAGACTTGCTTATTATTCTATCAAAGTGTATAAACAATTTCATTTTTTTTATAAACTTTATTATCACATTCCTGATAGACGAACATAATTAATATATATAAATAAATTATTCGCCTTTTATGACAATAGTGACTCATTTTCCACAGGCTAAAAGTTAAAACAATAGAAATATCGTAACGTGTTTAATATAAGAAATAATTTGCAAATTTCTAACTCTATAATTTAATCGATTATACTGTTGTTTTCTGAATCGTTGAAGTTATACCACTTGTTAGTTACATGTCGATGTTTTCAAATGCATACGACAAACTTTCGTTTCCCTTTCGAATTAAATTTACATTTCATATTTACTATTCCAATACAGATCTGTCAAACATTTCAATTCATACAACAAACTTTCATTTTCCCTTTCGAATTAAATTTACAATTACCAAACATACAATAATAACATTCAGCTGAATTTCACTTTCATCGGGATTCGTACGATTCTTAACTCTTCAAACAATCTTCGGGGCTACGAATTATTGTTGCAAGAATTGCTATAACGGGAAATATGTTTTTGTGCGTGCCGGGAGAAGGTGGATACGTCTAATTACGACGAATGTGGTAATAACATCTCTTGGTCTATGAGCTCGGTATTCATAGCGATGAGTGAACAACCTAACACCATCGTGCAACGTATAATGAAGCACATAGAACGAGGACCTGCAATTGTTCATAATTTAGTCGCTCGTTGACATTATTTACGATTACGGTAGGTGTCATCGTCTGCTTCAAACATTGACAAATTTTTCCAAAAAAGATTTGAAGATACGTGTATGTATATGTATACTAAGACTTTAAAAAACAAAAAACCAAATCTCAGTTACCATTCTAAATAAAAAGTGTAGTGGATGTCGTTATTAATCTTTTATAAAAAAAAAAATATCGTGACACTTTACTTGTGTCACCCTGCGTATAGGATGTAAATAAAATGAGTGGCTACACTTTGTTATCGTATCCCGTCCCAAGGACGGGAACAAAATTGTGATCGCAGAACCGGAACCTTTTTCTTTCCAAGATGTAAAAACTCTTTGTTTACATTAGGATTTACATAATAACAGTCTCTATTATTGTCGAACTGATTTACTACGCGTACATACGTAACTTCAATGTCAGATCGACTCGTTACTATACCAATTCTTCTGATTCTACGTATAACAATTATTTTTCTAAAGTTTCAATATAAACAACAAGCGTTTCGATCTCAAAGACAAAAAAAACAGGAAAAAATTATGACAAATTAAAAACCTCAATAGGAAAAGAAGTCACTTGCATATATGCCTTTTCATAGCAGTTTACATTGAACAAAATCCCGATTCATACAATAGAAAAATAACGAGGATATTATTTATTATTGTTTCTTATTGCTAGTATAAATCCGTAGACGAGATATCTCGTGTCTTAATGAAAATTACACCGGATGTATCCTAACATCACACGAATGATATTACTTCCAACATATCCTCCATACGTAATAAAAAGCGTTAAAATACACGTCCCATTAGTTACCCAATTACTTGACACGACGTATCAGATCCGCAGACTAAAAAGACATTACCCTTTAGATTTAAGCATTAGATTCAACTAGAATCAAGCATACTATAAACGCTTATAATCCAAGTTACAGTACCACGCCAAAATAATTTACTTATAATTCTCAATGAGAATTGATTGTAAAAATTCTACCAAATAAAAAAAAAAAAAAGAAAAAAAATACACATCGCGCTCTCGTCGTCTTAAATTTCTGTTAATTTGTTCGTTCGCGTGCTCCAAAGCATAAATTTCAACGTCTGACCAATTGACCATTTTAACACCTTGCTGTATTATTTTGAATATCGCTCTAGCTTGTTCACCCTAATACAGTATGTGGAATGTATCCGTAATAATTTGGAATTTCCTTTCGAGGGAAATCGCTTGCAACCCGAAATTATCCACTCGATTAAGCCGGTTGCTTGCCGGGACCTCGTTACTCTTAAAACTACGCCCGCTGACTCCTCGTTAACCTCGTCGTTAACGCGTACTCAGATTCTCGTTCCGCGGGCAATTAAGGCTGAATTTCTCCCGTCGAACGTCTAATCAACGGAGGGGCGAGTATAGTGGGTGTCTCTAGCATCGCAATTTCTTGCGGATCTACTCTTATACTCGAGGGACCGTTTCGCACGCCGAAGAAGACGCTTGACAATGATTTTTACGATCGCAGCACGATACGGGGTCGTGCTCGGAACGGTGAAATTGCGAATCAGTGATTGGAAACGGCCGATTGATATGTTCGGCTCCGATGCACTCGCCAGAGGAAAGAGTAAAGCTCGTCGATCGTAAATCATTCGAAAGTGCTATTGGGCTTTCTTCGGTGAAGCAAGAGTTTAATCCGAATCCGGATCAAAACTTGAACGTGGCTCGCGTGAAAAACGATGATTCCAGTTAATAGTTTATTATGACGAATGGTGTTACAAGAGTGTAGGTTCTTTAAAAGAGATATGTACATGTATACAGGGTGTTTCGTTTATATTGGATATCTTAGGATCAGTTACTTTGCCGTTATAAAAAATTGTGTCAGGGCGATAGTTAATTGGCTCAGATGAACGAACATTGTGGTTCGCGAGTTGTACTTTGCTTGTATTTAAACGGAACTGTTAATTCTTTTTTCCTTGCTTTTTTTCTTATAAACTTTTCGCTATCTTTAGTTTAAAGAGCCAAGGATTATGGAAATGGAACGAATGGATAAAATAGCACAGGTATAGAGGCAAAAAATGACGATTAAGTTACGTAAATCGGAGTCGCGCGATTCGACCCGTATTTCATTGCGACAGAAAAACAATTGCAGTAAATCAGCGTTTCTCAAACAGCTAGAATACCAGAATCGTTGTACTATGCTCGTATTCGTTTCTGATTCAACATCCAGTTTATACATACGTACATAGTTTACTATAATACTTTGATGCTTTGATCGTTCTAAATTAGCGAAGAATCACTTTCAATTTCATCTCTTCTTATTGTTCTTACTTTATTATGTAATCCCATTTCGTAAAACCTGATGAATAAAAAATATACACTAGCTTTCGATAAATTAAATAACGTTACTTTATTCTTACAATGAAAATACACGATTTGTGTATACCCCTATCTAAAATTTCATTTCTATTTTGAATGTTCGGATAGTCGAAAAAATTATTGCCGAATAAAATAAACAATTATAAGACCACGCTGATTCTATTCTAAAAAAAATTTAGAGAATCCTTCACGTGATATAAAAATACAAATATCGTTTTTTGTTTAAAAAAAAAAGTATCTTCGCTTATATTAAATAATAGCATTCGTTACTATGAGCAGTTTTTTACATTAGAACCTTTATTTGAAATCTACTTTTCAAATTCAATTCTATATCTTCATCAACATACGCGTTTTACTACGACTACAGGTACTTCATTTACATATTTATAACGTCCTAACCACGAGGTGCCCTCGGATGACCTCAGATTGGACAAACGACCATCTGAAAAACGAAGCCACGAGTTCTTTCACGTTTATTTCTCGCCAAACAAAACAGTCCAATTTAACAGTAACACGTTACGAAATACCCTAAACACATTTCACTTCGAGAACACAGCATTACTTCGAATACACTTGCCAGTTTAAGTCATCGAACCGAAACAGAACCTCTAACTCGTTCTTCCAATACCAACATTCCTATAGTTATCTCCCTCGTTCGATCACGAACCCCTATATATCAAAGAAAACGAGCCTATAAAACAAGGGAACGAAAAAGAACTCACCGCAAACCTCGAACGTCGACCTCTTTTATGCTGTCTATAAAACAGAAGCAAGGATCTTCTCACGGCGAGATCGATATACTCCCGTCAAAATCAACGATCCAACCTGAGATCGTTAGTCTCGTCCAACTGAAACACGAAACACGAAACAAGACACTGTGATGATGGATTTCGAGAAATAGCAGGATATCTGTTGTCGGCACGGACTATGGAGGTGAGAAAAAAGACGTGACAATCGAACGCGGGATCAAAGGAAGCGTCCTCGTTTCGAAGCTGCGCGTGAACAAGACTCCATGACTCGGACCGTGGCACTGGATCCTTTCGTCGAGGCACTCTAACTCTGCTCTCTCGATACAAACCGCACGACAGAACGAACAAAACTGGCACGAGAGTACGAGAGTCAGGCCACGAGAAAGAGAGACGGGCCTCTCCGGTCTCGGAGAGGAAAGGTGGCCAATTAGCCGTTACTCGGCGCACATGCCTTAACCAACTACCCGGCGCAGCTGCAGCGCCGCTGTACGCTTCTAGGGAATCGCATTCATAAACGCGCTCGATGCAGCGTCGCTCCGCGCGTCGTTCTGCAGCCTTCCAGAAGATTCGCGTTTCTTTTTTATTCCGTCTTGTTGTAATTTGTTTTTGTTTTTCTCTTATTCGCGTTAAATTTGACCGAATATGTATACACCTCGTTTCGTGGTTCGTCTGATGCGCGAGTTTTCAAGTGCTGCGATGTTTCGATGGATTTGATCGAAGTGGTAAAGTGATTTGGCTATTGTTCGTTGAATTAGTTTGAGATTATTCGCTGATACGAGAATAAAATTTATTGCTCTTTGCTTGAGAAATAAGGGTAGTTTATAACTGTTCCGAGACGAATTTTTGTTTTCGCAATGAGAGTCATATTTTATATATATGTATTAATTATTTTACTACGTCTTCTCTATAAAACGAGTGATGTCTCTTTCGTTATATCGAATTACTGAAAGAACAAAATAGGTATTTTCACGAGAAAATAGCGTTAATTTATAAAAACACTTTCGACCATCTTTCATGTTTTAATTTGAATCTTTTACGATCGTGTTTCTCCTAAGGATATAGATATATTTCGTGGTTAAAACGTAACAGACGTTAAACGTTTTTACGGTAAGTTAAATGAAGCATGTGATTAGAAAACCGGACATGGTTGTAATTTCTCGTAGTTATGAATCAAGAACAAAATAAGCACTTCTGAAGTTTTGAAATAATAATAGTTTGTATAAAATTGTTGCACACAGCAAATTGACTCCTGACTGAGATAATCGACCTTTCGTTGACATTTCTAATTTTAGCCTAATTATTCTAACATCTACTTATTTATTTATTTATTGTTCCTCGCCAATTAAGAAAAAATCATACGATAAAAACTCAAAACAAAACGTTACGATACACGAAACTCGCTACGAATTACGCCGCTGCAGATTCTCCCGTTGAAACGCAGCGCGATCGAAATACGCGTTGTTACATTTTGCATCGTCCCGTTTTCCAAATTCTCCTTTCACTCGTTCTAATTTCCAATTGCACCTACTTTGCGCTATAGAAACACAGGTTTAACGAATTCCTGCTCTGCGTTATACTTCCAGCAACGGTAAAGATTCTTCTGGAAGGCGAGAAAATTCCAGACCGATCGGTATCTCGAATTTCACGTACAGGAATAAACGTACGAGCTTAAAGCGAAAGAGTCTCCTCTAGCAATTTCTCCATCTCCTCTTTCTCTTCTTGTCGCGACAAGAAAAGAAACCCGGCAATGAGTTCCACTAAATTACACAGACCGGAGGGAAACACCGTCGAGGAGTAAAAGAGAAAACGACAGAGAGAGAGAGAGAGAGAGAGAGAGAGAGAGAAAGAGAGACATCGAAACGGCCGAGACGGCCGAGAGAAACAAAAACTGAAACGATTTTATCGAAACGCATCCTGCGCGCGGTTTCTTCCGCTTTCGCGACAAGGCGTAAGTACGGTGCGCGCCGCGGAAAGCAGCGTAATAATTGGAGAACGAAGATGTACGGCCGAGCGAGTACCGCTATTCCGGCTGACCGGAATCACTGCTCTGGAACAGCACGGTATTCCTCTCCTTCGATCATTTTCTCTGTCTCCCCTGCATCAACGTGTTCACGGAGAACACGTGCGACTGGCTTAACACCTGTTCCAACGTCCGAGCGCTTTTCCTTCGAGTGACCATTGATCGTCGTCGTTCGATTTTGCCTCTAAGACACCATTAATTAATCTAATCGCACGCTTCGACCATCAAAGACGCGTTTCAGGACGGTTACCATGATAAACAGCAGGCAGCGGGAATTCTGTCGCCGGAATAACGCTTTAAAGTATAAAACTTCCGTTTTATGGGCCGTGTAAACTCGAAGGTCGACGCGAATAGAATGGTTCACGGTTCGATACTTTATGGCCCTCTTGTGATTTGTGTTTCTGACGTCACGTGTATCGACAATGGATAATAATTTAATTTTACTATATATTATGGACGTCTTTATAAGAGTATTCGTAATTCATATTTGCAATTAGACTACATTAAGTATATTTTGTATCATAAAATATGGTCGTAAGTAAATATTGACTATCTGTTTAGAATGTCGTTCAAAGTCGAAAAATAATTTACGGAATTACGTGGTGTGTATCATTGTTTGTATAGAACAAGTTTACTTACGATATAACGCGACACTAATGTAATTCAAAAGTTTAACCTCTTTTTTTTAATGGAACACGCAAAATCACTTATCCATGATTACTCATTGTTATGCTATTAAGAGTGTCAGTGTAGCGCTTATGAAATACACAAAAACTAAACTCCGAACAAACGAACGTTTTTCCATTCCGTACGCGCACTTTTCCTTATCTGCATAATTTATCGGCAAATTTAATTTACTAGCGATACGTGACCATTATTCACCACAGCGTACGATCGCGTAACAAGCGGTGTTCCGTGGCGCGGCATGAAGAACGCTGAAACGCAAAATGGCCTGTTACGACGAGGACAATGGAAGCCTTACGAGGTACCTTGAAGAAAGGAAACGTCCTAGCGAAGAAATTTTGGCTACGGTTTGTATGCGGTTATCTGAGACCATTGAATCGACTTTGCGTCAATAATTCCTCCGTTATGATTCACCTATCTGATAAACTCACCCTTCCTCATTTGTATATTATAAGCACTCACCCGCTGTTCCTATGGAAATGTTTTTTCGGCTGAAGGAACATTTCTGCGTTTATATTTAGAATTTGAATGTATATTGTACGATTAATTCAAACCGAGCACCGGTTAATCCAAACAACATATATTATAATCAAAGAACAATGTGACACCGAATGATTCAATCGGTGAATAAAATTTCAATCGAGCGAAGGTCTGAAAACATGAAACTTATCTAAATGAGGTCCAGCTGAGCTTCAACAGGAACAGCAACGAGTTTCACCGGATCCCAAAAAAAAAGACTGAGAATGTCGGAGGCCTTGTTAACAGGATCTATACGTATTCATTTCTGCAATATCGTTTTCAACCTTCGATTACATCTCGACAGTATTCCTTGTCGCGTGCATCATCAATGCCTCCCGTTTAGTCATCTAACATAGACTAAGATAGACGTTCATAGCTTTACATAGGGCAGTCGGTAGTCTACCAGTAATAGAACGAAATTCGAAACTTCAAAATGGAATCTGCATCTTATTTCAACCTAAAATTACAAACAATTAAAAACAGTCTGCAAGGAGTGTCTCCGTGCAATGAGAAAAGGCACAACGTTGTTCTTGGAAGCTAATGAAGCAACGCGTAAAAGATAAGATCGCGAGACGCCAATGTTGCAATTAGACGAAGAGTGTATAACCGTTCTGAGCGCGAAACGAACATCAATTGCACGCTAACCGGACATGGAAGTGCGTTTTCAGAGAGATTTGCATGACCGCAAGCGACGCACGTGACCGTCGCTAGTAGAAATAAAATATCATACTTATTACAGAGCTTATACGCCATCGCACGAACGACACGCGTGCAATATGTTTCATGACCTACCGCAACACCGTGCTCGATCGATAATCCGACACTGACGCTCGTGAATTGAGAATGAGTCGGAGCCACGTACGATTCACAGACGAAGAAATGATAGCGGATATATTTTTTGCACCCTACAGCGACTGTGTACATTAATATTAAATGGAAAGTAATTGACGTCATTTATCCAATACCATAGATTGGATTGGATCGAATTTATACTTGGAAGTTTCTGCAAATGAGATTGCTATTAACGTCTCGCGTTAAATCTTACTTGGATTTCCAATTAGAGTAGGTTCACTGCAAATATGAAATAATTATTTATTGAACGAATTCTGAGAAACCGACAATAACCATATAGAATTTTGTATAAATAGACGTTCTATCAAATTTTACGATATATATAATTTTATTAAATGTCGTATCTACAATGGAATATAGGACAGAATTATGGTTGGAAAAAATAACACTGAAATTAAATGGTTTCCTACTAATTAAATAAAAATATTTAATTAATATTTTAATTAATATAAAAATATTTAATTAATTAATTAAAAAAAATAAAAATAATTAAATAAAAATATCCCGCAGGCAGTCGAGCGTGAATGACAATCAGTTAAAAATTTCCATTTCATCCGACTGATTTAAATTCCAACGACGTCATAGAAACATGATTTAGATAAAGAACAATTAGCACTTCCACCGGTAACATAACAGTGATAACACAATACGAGCTCATTGTTTCATACTCATTCACACGATAAATCGCGCGATTACGATTAGACGACTAGACGATTAGACCTGGAAACAGCTGAGGGTTGATAACGTTGCATAACTGCGTTCTGGAGAACGCGACACGGAATAACGTTAGTCGTTCAAGGCCGAGTACGCTCACTGTAGACAGAGCAGTGCAATCTGCATTACAATGTCATTCATTGTCGGTCAGGGCACGAACGAAAACGTACGATAACCGGTCGCCACACTTACATGCCAGCTCAGTTGTTGTCTTTGTGAAAAAGTTAAGAAACAGTGCACCGAAGAAAAGAAACGAAATCACGTGTTTTGCCGGTACAATTCGATCGACCCAGAAAAGCATAACACCATTTTGGCACGAAACGGTATACTATCCGAAACATGGAAAGTAAAATAAGTTTTTTCAGAATAATTTCGCGATAGAATTACACTTTATAATGATTCGTTGGTTCTTAGATTTTATGAATGATTTCTATTAATTATTTATGAATCGTTTCACTTATTCGGAATAATTTGACAACAGAATTATGTTTCCTGATGACTCCCAAGATTCCTCGATTTTCTAACTGAATTTGTAACTGGTTGGTAAATTCTTTTTACGTCTGACAATTTTGTCTGCGTTATGTTTCTTTGTAAATGTCGGATACCTATAAAGAAATAGGAAAATGATGCCACAGAAAGTAATTTAAAACGTCCATTGCTGCTGCTAGGTCATGGCCTATATTCCCGAGAGGAACGTAAATAATATTTCCACTAGTTTTTTTATCGCGAGACGTAATCAAGTGGTTAAGCAGAAATGTTAATAAAACGGCAGTCGAGCAGATGGTGACCTCATATAGCGTTAGGTTTCTAAAATCTTGAAAGAAGTAAGATATTCCTCGTTTGTTAAAATGATGATTATTTGTCCCTCGATAAACGTATTAAAATTTTCTTGTATAGAACGTATTTTTAGAATAATACAAATTTCACGATAAAAAGCAAGTTTCATATGAAAAAAAGATTTAATTATATATATATATATATATATATATATATATATATATATATATATATATATATATCTTCTATAAATTTCTCCTTTGCATTAACATTTTTTTCTTCTATTTATATATACAACGTATTGTTGTAATAACGATGTTATTGTTTTCCATACCAATTACAAAATATGCAAACAATCGCCTTTTCGACGATGAAGATAAACCGCGCTCGATACAACTCGATGCAATTATTCGTGACAACTCAGCACAATCGTGAAATGGGTTCGCGTGAATCGCACGCGCGTCTCTCGAGAATGGTGCTATCAAGATCACCGGCTTGACTTCCGGTGTCCGGATCATTACGTGCATAGGTACTGCAATTCGATCCACGAGGCCGTACCCATACTGGAATATCATTGACGATAATAAAGAAAAAAAAAAAAAGATAAATCGACGAAACATCGAAGAAATATTGCGAGTTACACGCGAATGTCAGACGTTCTTACGTAACCATTCGCTACGTTACGTTATCCGACTTTTGGTCCGTTATTAAGGTGACATAAATTAAGAAGAAGATTGATCTATGTGATTCCGTATGAAATAAGAACCGAAGACATTTGATCGGTGTACATGAAACTCTTATTTTTTATCTCTGTCTTGAATTATGCCGAGTAATTTGGTAGAATGTCGGTAATTTAATACTATAAATAAATTATACTTGTAGATTAATATTTTCGTACAATATTACAGTGCGAAATACGATGAAAGGGAAAATGATAAACTATGAATTTTCATTACGAGTAGATTAGAATCTTCTTCATTTCTTAATTAGGTTAACGTCTGTTTTCTGGGTTGTGCACTTTGCGTAGCTCCACTTCTGTTTTATCTTCTTTTACATTTGTCTTTCTATTTTTTTACGCGATAAACGTTATTCGTGTGAAAACTTTTTCAAACGACATTGTTTATTTCAATGTACTTGTATGCATGTAAATGTTGAAATTTACATTCGGTCACAAAAGTTAATCCCATTCATCTGATCTTTGGCCTTGATTCCTATTGCATAATACCAATCGAACAACATTTCTTCCATACATTCTATTTATATCCTCGGTTGTCCGCAGAAAAGTTTCGTAACACGAAAAGTTTCCTGCTAACAGAAGCAAGAGGAGTTTCATTGCTGACCACCGCTTCCAGCTTATGAAATTTCTATAATGTCGCCATTTACTGAGAATCTTTCAAAGGTCCTCCGTTTCGTTCATAAAATTGTGTATTCTCCGTGTGACCTCGAAACCTCTTCTTTCCACGGTTCTTCATTGAAATTTCTCCTTTATTCGCGAGCTACCGTGCAAATGGGCTACTGACGCAACCAGGAACGCGCCACCGGCACCGCGTAATGACCGATAATTAGTCAGTCGATTGCATAACTCGCCATTGTCAGATAATGCAGACGAGCTGTTGGAGGAAGATTACGTTCCGTGAATTCGCCACGCGGAAGACAAACCGGACATTTCGGAACCCGTCTTTGTCTTTGTCGACAAAGCACGAATGTGAATCGAAAGGCACAAGCAACTTCTTCACCTGCGTAACACAACGATTTCCATTCACATATTTCAAATATTTCTAGGAACGTTGTTTTGTAATATCAATTGCTATTCGTTCCTGATCCATGCTCGAAACTGCCTATACGTTTTTTGTTTACATGTAAATAACTTGTGCAAATCTACTACACGACCTATGCAAATTTTTAAAGAAAGAAAAACACTGAATTATTTACGATTACGTGTTGAATTTCACGCTTGTCTTTGCTATTTCTCTATTTACTTGCTATGTACTTGCCTAAATGTACACGATTCTGTGACAAAATGCTATAGTTCTCAATTTCTTTGGGTAATTCGGACACATAAAAGTGTATAGAGAATTTTCTTTTATTGATTGAAAGTGTGCTGGCTAAGTATTAACTCAACTAAAATGGTTGAATCGTATTTCCTTTGGAACGACATTCGGTGAAAATAGATAATCACCTTCGAAGTAACGACACGAATAGAAGATAAGATTAAAGTTCGAAATACAAATTCCACGAACCGAAGTTACACGATTGATGAAGCAAGTTTTTTTTCCTCAGTTAAACGAGAAATCATGTTTATTTACGAGTTAGGAACCGATCGAACTTCCCTGGCTGGATTGCGTGCGAACGACATAAAAGTTTCGTGGCCTTGTATTCGCGCACGTGATAATACCCGTACAAAATAAATACGTGCTCGATCGATTACATCCAATTTCGCATACCTGTTTTATCGGCAGTTTGTGCAAGAAATAAAACGATGTACGCGCAACGCGTTAGTTTTTCACGTGCCTTGAAACGAATATAAAGAACTATAGACAACGTTTAAATTCTTTTCAGAATAAAATTCTTCTTTGAGAAACGCTTATAAGACATTCTTTGAGATTATGTTATTTATCTGACATAAAATCAGAGATTCTACATAAAAATCTAAAAGTGATTTCTCTTTTTTTTTTTTTTTAGTAAAATATCGTTTGTTTTTTTCTTGGAAAAATATCATCGTAGGTAACGCAATTAGTAATACATATCTATTTCCTGTAAGAAAAATTGAATGTAAAGAACCGGGAATGTAAAAAATCTTGAGAACGAAGATGCAAATATTTTCTAAACAGTTTCTTCCGAATTCTTTGTCAAGTAGGATATAAATAAATAAACTCGATGAAAACTGTTTTGGATGCTCGAAACTCGTAAACCAGACACATCGAACATGCAGATAGGACAGATATAGACACGCTCGGCAATTGTTTACATAATAAGCTGATATTGAAGTATGACGTACCTTTCAAACGGAGGATATCGCG
Source organism: Bombus breviceps (assembly GCA_014825925.1). Lineage (NCBI taxonomy): Eukaryota > Metazoa > Arthropoda > Insecta > Hymenoptera > Apidae > Bombus > Bombus breviceps. Next base: position 17,768,308 of record CM026184.1, read on the forward strand.
CGTGCTGCGCGATTCACACGGCGAAGCAGAAACGCGTGACGAAACCGTCGCACTTTACGCTTTGAGACGGCGTTTTTGGGTCAAGTGAAACAGTTAAATGGTCGGTGGCTCGTTTTTGACCTGAACAAACGCAGGAGTCCCTGTTAAAAAACCAGGCTAACGAAACAGAACATCGCGACTTTCTATCTTACTTCGACGAAACGAATCTTCAAGTTCATAGTAAATGCTTCGAATTCACGCACGTCGAATAAAATCAGAAGGAAACGCATTGTACGAATATTCGCGATCTTTCCACGACTTCCTTCGAGCTGTTCTGCAGCACATTAGAAGCGTCATGATAATGGAAGTTTGTTCTAACGATAATTAACCTTGTCACTGTTCGAGACTATCGCCGATTATACTTACGCAAACTCACTCAACATACTAACACAAGTTCTTGAACAAGCACGACTGATTTACAATTCTCGATTGACCATTTATCGGTAACGTTATCTGAAATATGCTCTTAATCGTCGCGAAACTACGGCTATGTCAATTTTATAGACGATAACGATCGAAACTGGTTCGCCGCGATTATCGTCTATGAAAATGCGAATTGTGTTTATAAACGTATTGCATGCATATACAGGGTGGTTGGTAACTGGTGGTACAAGCGGAAAGGGGGCGATTCTAAGCGAAAAAAGGAGTCGAAAATATAGAATAAAAATTGTTCGTTTCTTTTTTCAGCAATTTTTGTAATAATAAACTTTATGATTACTTCATATTATTTCATTATGTATTCCTAATTTTCCGTTACGGCAAAAACAAACTTAAACCGCGATAATATCCATTTTATAACGAGACGCGATAAAGTGCACGCGTACCGAGCGAAAATTCAAAGTCGATTTTCTCGAAAACAAAGCCTCGAACGAAAAATTTTTATTCTATATTTTCGACTTCTTTTTTCGCGTAGAATCACCTCCTTTCCGCTTGTATCACCAGTTACCAACCACCCTGTATATGTAGATATTTCAAGAACTCGAGTAGCGGACATAAGCTCTCCAGAGAGATTTCCATGCAACTTAATTAATTGTTGGCTAGAACGAAGATGATTCGCGTTGTATAGTTGAGTTTGGTTAATCGTACAATCGATTTATTATATAGCTGCAGCTTATTCCTAAAGCGATAATAATTTTTGCTGTAATTGACGGGACAAACGATTACGTGGTGATTTGTGGTAATTCCGTGACGTAAGGATAAACTGGACGCTCTTTCCTCGTAAATAATTTCAGAGATATCGACAAAAATAGATGCGGTAAAAACTCTTAATTGCTTTACTACTTATATCGCCACTTCCTTGTTATATAATAAATTTATGATGTTACGTGTACGCAGTAATTTAGAACAAATATAAAAATGTTCAATAAATTACGTAATTATTTCGAAATGAAAATAAATACAAGCGTTGCATTGAAAGAGAAATTAATCGAGAATACATCAATTTCTATTTCAGTAACCTGTATTTATTTGTATTACACCTTGCGCTTTCATTCGTTTTTAAATTATTCGTCTAAACGTCATTACGATCGCAATAATAATTCCGTCCAGTTTACGGAAAATCCTTTTATACAGATATTTTTCCCATACAGAAATGTTAAGAAATCTTCGTCGATCTCTAAAAATCTCTAAAAGTCTTGGTTCCCGTCTCTTTTGGCGTGTAGACTTCATAACCGATCGATGACTGAAGTTCTTAAGATTATTGAAATTCGAGAGCAGATAGATTGGCAGCGCCTTCGAAGTGTTATTAACCCGGATACCTTTATTCTACATTAACGGAGCTGCACCCTCCTCGAAAATAGGCTCATCGATCAATTGACCGACTGCTACGATATTTCTATATATAAACTCGCTTCTCGTTGAAGGAGAGCTGATATCGATATCTATCCGCTAGCCACGTCTCTGCAGTTGAACTTATCGAAGGTTCGACGGTTTCCTTTCCCAAGCACGTGTTTTGACCCCATCGTGATATCGTCCAAGTAGAAAGGGTGTGGTTCCTGTTTGTAACCGTTTAACCGATAACACTAGTAGACGGCGTTTATCAGTCTATTTTAGGCAGACAATTTCGATCTTTTGCCGAAGAAACGAAGCAAAACACAAGAAATCGAGATAACGACCGTCGAAGAAATAACACAGTTCTATGAAATTTTTCGATATTTGAACATTTCTACGAATCGACAGATACATGTATGTATAGTTAAGTGATTTTAAATAAAAAATGTATCACTTTTATGAAATATACATCGTAACTAAATAAAACTCTGTTACGACTGTAATTCGTCTTATCAAATGTGACTCATGTAATTCGTGTAAGAGATGATAAAGTTGATTGCGCTTCTTACTGGTTATTTATAACATATATACAATATAATGACACGTTTTTATTTGAACATGAACTTTCCCGTATATATTACGTGTAATATTTTCAAATATTCTGAAATATATCAATAACATTGTAGTAAAACATGACTATTACTATTGTATTGGTGAACATTGGTTTCTAACAAATGCGAAATTGTATGCAGAAATTAAAGGACATTTACCGTAAATATCTAATACATTTTGTAGAGATCACAAAAGCATTTGATGTGGCATATACGATATTGTCTTAAATATATAAATAGCGTTAATTAAATGATCTAGGTAACTATATCCGGAAATATTGACATAATAAATACTTTTACGATCACGATGATTCGTGTCATACTACAGTGAATATAACATTTCAAAATGTTTTATATAACGCGCGCAACATAAATACTTTCGTGTGTTACCGTAAACATTCCACCGAAATGTCAACAATTAATTTGACCACCGAGCAAAGAACTAAAACTTTAACTCCGTTTTAGCGTATTAGGTTTTTATGGTTGGTTGTTATAAGATGACACATTGAAACTAAGCTTGTTTTGGTGTTGCGAACGTCGGGAGGACGAAAACACGAACGACTAACTTGTTTTGGCGGAAGCAGCACATTTATTGCTTCAATTATGGAAGAATCGATAGATCGTGATATCGACAGAATATGTATTCAACGATTTCGAGCGAAGATCCTGTCAAACGACATGCTATTTGCATGTTAATATCGAAAATGTAATTGCCAAGCTAAATGGAAAATTAATTGTCACGACTTATTCCTAGAACAAATGTCAACGAGTAACTACATAATAAAAAAGATCATAACCTTGGTAAAGATATATTTGAAAAGTCGTGAGAAAATAAAAATAATAATGTGCTTCATAAATTACAGCTCGTTTCCTCGTCGTGAAATGTCAGTTAATTAGAATAAACGATTTAAAAAGATCGATAACACGAGTTAGTAACGATGAATAAGTAATAGAAAGGGAACCACGAGATGCATGAAATGCAACTCGCCATTCCCATGCCGCACCTTTCTCCTCGGGAGATTGCCTTTGAATATGAGATGCGGCAACAGCAATAAATGCATATACGAACCACTATGAATATACTTATTGTTTGCGTGCCAAGTAGAAACGTTTTCTTCTTAAGAATATACCGGTAACGTTTTGGAAGTTTCGTTTCGACCTGTGTATGATGATGGGTTTACGTTTACTGCGTGGGAAAACAGTATTACTTGCGAATACCGTACGTGGAATTTGCAAGAAGATTGATTATTTAACTTCTCATAGGCAACGCGGGTCGCTTATGTCCCGAACGAAATTCTACTCGTCAATTTTTCCCAAGCGAATTTTTGCTATTTCTAAAAAGCCATTCGAACGTTTCATTTAAAGGCGCATGGTATAACGTAATAAAGACTTTGATAAGTACAGACAATTTTTCGAATTTTTCAAAGCACCAGACAGTAAAAAAGAAGAAGGAAATAAATGTGGACATACACATTCAGTTTGTCTAGGAATAGTGGAAAAATATGAGTGTCCATGGAGGGCTAAGCGTACTCAATTTTGTCAGAAATGTGAATCCGTACAACGCAAACTTTATAAAGCGACCAAAAGGAGTAGAAAACTTCTTTTCCAAAAAAATACTGCAGCAAAATGACCATTGTGGTACTAAGAAACGAAAATCATTCGATATAATTAATTTATAGAATTACTCGTTGCCTACAATGGCAAGTGAAAGACAATTAAACATTTCCAATAACAATAAATCAAACACTATGTTAGAAATATACAAAATCCTATGACCTTCCAAACGAGGAGGGGCTTGCGTCCTAGAAACAGCGATTTACTAGCAACCCATAAAATTCAACGAAGACAGTACATAAAGGGGATGAAATAGAAGAAGGAAACAAGTTGTTTACAGTCACAATGTAGCCGGCGACGTAAGCTTAGCAGCGAAGGTCTCGGAAAGTAGGTGATTCGACGTAAGAACTCACGCTCGATACAAAAGGAACAAACACACGCAACCAGTGAGCCAAGAAAATAGTGGGGCTGAAACGAAATTCCAACTACGTTTTCAGTTCCTGTTCGATGCTATAAATCTTTCGATTTCGTCGCGTAACGCTCTAATAACAAGAAACAACTTCATTTTTTCTTTTCTTTTTTCTTTCATTTCCTCTTCCCTCCCTCTTCTATGTTGTGTACCACAGTGTCGAGTCACTGCAGGAACACCAGAGCCGGAAATACGGCGAGAAGTTAAATGGAAATCCGAGAAAAAAGAAAAGAAGGAAACCTGCTGAGAGTACCTGTAACTAATCGTCAAAACGTGACGCTGGTGAAAGTAGCGGATACGATGAGAAAAAAGGAATAAAAATTGTGAAATAAGTTAAACGCTTTGTACGAGAACGTAAAAATGTTAGGTCGTTCTTTATAGTTTGGAAATAATACGAAGCGTATCTTTTTGTAAAAGTAGTAGATTCGAACGTAAAGAATTATTGCAGCGTTAGTTCTATTTAATATCTATGAATGTATGTTAATGGGATAGCATAAAATTTCTAAACACTTACTCACTCTATTTAACTTATTAACAGTGCAATAAAATGACGGAGAATTCGAAATAAACAATTTAGATTTAGGTTTAGATTTCTGCACTTTTGGTGTTGAATGTAAGATGATACTTTCAACTTTTTACGTGTATAAGTATGTAGATCTGTTAAATTACATACTGAACGTTTGTACCGTGTGGAGGCTGCGACAGTGAAAGGGTTACAATATTTCCGTTGCGAAGATCACCACACAAAAGCTTTATTGTTCCACTCAATACGTTTCTCCGAATAAGATCTCCGCGTAGAAATGAGTTGTCGAGCATAGTTTTGCACATTCTTGGTCAGAAATATCCTTTAGTCGGGGAATAATCTCGCCGTGGCGAATATCTCGCCACGTAGTGTATGAAAGGCCCTTTCAGACTGAAATATAATTATCCGTCAGTCAGTTCGCAACATTTCCCTCTGGTTGCATCGACCGACCGGTCGATTCTCTGGCAAATTAAAAAGTTTCACGCAGCGTCGTTTGCGTGGGTGCTGTGCTTTCGCGATAGTTTACGACCACGAAGGAAATCAAGGACACGAATTCAAATTTATTTCAACATGCTTCTCCCTTCAAATAAACTGAAATAGTAAATAGAAACGATAAGGAAGTTATTTCAGGGGAGATTAGTGAAATTGAAGACTTAATAGGAAAATAAAACAAACGATCGATCTTCCTGGCGTTAATAGACTTAAGTTACAAGTCCTACACTTCCTTTCTATTTAGTAAACATGGAACTATGATTATTAGGTACGAGACTCGATGATATATTTTTAATCGACACATTATTATGCCCCGCGGATTAATTTCAGGATATTGAGAAAATTGCTTCCTCTGCAATAAAGCATCTATAACATAGTTGCGTTAAGTATCGCTTGTAGCTTCCATTCTTCGCTATTTGAATAGCGCTTTTAATTTTAAAGAAGAATCGTATAATGGACACCGAGAGAAGAATAAAGCCAGACGTATACAGAGGGATACGGGTACAATAGATTCGAAACAACTTTGGTTTCTTGAAAGGGAAAGAGAACAGATACACAGCCAACCCGTTTGCTTGTGCTGTTTCAAAATGACGAAGAATTTCAGGTTTGTTTGGTAAAACATCAGTTTTGTTTAACAGAAGAATTTTGTATTTGGGAAAAATATGTGCTTCCACGATTATGTATCCCAATATATACTTAATATTTGCACATCCCTATTATTGTGCCGAGTTCTAACTTTACCTTGAGTTTAATGGACGCTATTTCATAAAGTACCTAACACGGAAGCACTGTGATCTGTTTGCAGAGCAACGTGGCGTATCGCGACAGTGATTTTATCGGTCGTTCCTCATCCCTTACGAGTTTAAACGACGAGGAGGCGCGGCCGAACACAGGAGAGAAAGCGAGAAAGCGAGAGAAGACATGCGTGTAATGTCGCTGGTTTACGCGCATTCACGCGACCAAAAAATGTGCGGCAGTTTTCGAAAATGGAACGATCGTTTCCCTATAAACGACACATCGTAAATTCCAGCGGCGTGCTCGAAAGTTAAGCTGATCGCGGGCTCGTGAACCTTAAGTCGGCGTTTCAACTTTAGACCGCTTTAAAATCCCAGCCACAGAAAGATGCGGCCGGAAGTGAAATAGAGAAAAACGTCGAGCGAAAGTCGTAGACGTCGGGACGTATGGCAAAAGGGAGGCTATTTTCTCCGTTTCGTCTCTCCCTCGCCTCTTCTTTATTCCCCTTTTTCCCTGCCTAACGATCCTCTTACCTCATGCTGTAGGACCTTCCCGGTTTGGAGGTCATTGCACCGCGCCGGGTGGTTGCAACGGGGGTGGCTGCCACGGCGGATCGATTTTCCACAACGATGTCGAGGTAGGTACCGAGAAAAATCCCCTTCACTGTGTCCCCCTTCGATGTGACGATCGACGACCAGCCCCGCGGACTGGTCCCCCACCGTGGCACACTACGCTTCTTGGCACGTGACTACGACGTAAAAACTCGAAACGCTACGTCGCGAAGCGGAACATCCTCGAGAGGAGACTGAAATCGATTGGCAAACCCTGTGGCGCCAACCCACCTACTGCAAGACTGTCGGTCCTTCGAGAATCGCGACGTCGATCGTTCAACGGGGTGGATATGATCCGATGGGAGGGTAGAGATGGAAAGCAGCCACGTTGATGGAGCCTCACGTTGCTGACAATTGATTGCTCCACTGTTACGTGCGCGAGTATCTCTTGGAATTTTTGCACTGGCAGAATTTCACTTCGAACTTCACATAGACTCTTTGCGAATGTCTGGGCTTTAAATCGTATACGAATAATCATTTATGGGAATCACAGCGATTATACTTATTTTAATAGCGAATCGCTAATAAAACGGTACCTCAATCTCAAACTATACAAAGCAATGTTACGAATCACTAACGATATCTGCCGATATCATACACTTTTCCTTCGAGCTTCGCTCGATCCACGTGCAACACGACCGCCGAACGTCGTAGTATCTGATTCACGCGGTTGTTACAAACTGACTGACTGGGATCCGCTTCCCTAACTCCGTAACTCGTTAACTCTAGATGTCGATAGTGATTGATGAGCGTTGGCGCGAAGGTCGGAGATCCCTGGTAGCACGATTTTTGCGACGGCTTTCGCGATCGGCCTCTGACTGGGCGCTGTCACAGGCAGCCACGCGTGTAAACAGATTCTACGAAAGTCCAATGTCACGGCCTGGCCACGCGGCCGTGTTACACGATCGTTTACGTTCGCACGAACAGTTATAGTCCATTGATGACACGGGCACGCACGTTTTCGGCTACGGAATCGTCGTTGCACTTCCGCGCCGGTCCTACTTGTCTTACCCCTCCATCGTGCCCGGGATCGCGTGGTCGTGGACAGCTATTGGAACGATATCAGACTGTAGCCACTCGACTCATCTCGAATTGTTATTGGCTCGTATTCGATTTCGATATTTCTCGTTCATTCTCTTTGCTCCGATTATCAAGCTATATAATATCGGAAACTATATTTGTCATATCCACGTATACAAAAATTGTATTGTGGTACTGAATTGATGGACTATTTAAAGAGGATTTAAAATACCCAGATAAGATAACGCATTTTTATTTTACCTATTCAATTAAACAATATCTTTGACGAAATTTATTTTTGGAGGCGGTAACACAGACAATCGGTGATCCATGCGACGCGAATCATGCCAGACCTGGGTCATTTACTAACCCCAAAAGAACCCTCGCTTCAACATCCACTCCACACATAATCCACCCTTTTCCAAAATGAAACAAAAAAAAAATATTTTCAATAACCATTGTCCAGAACACGAGCCAAAAACAACATTCTGTTCGTCTCACGAAGAAGCCAGCTGTTAGAGCTTCCCCGGCACACCCCGTCAGAATACTGATTACCTCGTCATGTTCACGGGAATCCTAGCCAAACGTTTCTGCGTCATGATGCCTTACGCACGGCATCCTGAAGCGGATTGAAGCGTATTCAACCGTGGCCACCCTCAACGTTGATCTCGAGGGGTGAAACGAGGGAAGAACGCGTCGAAGGGCGATTCCAGGAAAATTGTTGGTACGGGATTGTGAATGTCGACGTGGCTCGAGGGAACGAGGCGACGCGACGGTGTCTGCGGCAGCTGCAACCACCGGAGACTGTCGGCCACGTTTTCTTCTATCGACCGTATCGCACTGCGGCGACGAATGGCACTGGCGGCTTTACCTCGTGGCGCGCAGGTTTCATACAGATGCTCGAACGCGCGCGCGCCCGCGCGCTATTGCAAGCCCCAGGAACCCTTTGTATCTACATATGTATACACAGGTGGCGGCCGTGGAAGCGGAGACCGTTTGATACCATTCGAGTATGCAACGTGAGTATTTTTCGCGCGACGATCTCTTTTCCTCTTTGTTTTTTTATTTAATTATATATTCATGTGTAAACGTTGGATTACATCGATATTTGTGTCTGAGTTCAGTGCGTAACATCGCACTTTTAAATAAAATTGACAAGTTGTATTATCGTTTGAAATCTGTTTGAATTCTGTGAGAGTAGTGTTTCAGATATATATTATTTTCATAAGTATCTAAATAACGTAACGTGTATTTTAAAATTGTTGAACATGAAATGTTTTAAGGTATATATCCAACGAAATAACGTTTGAAGTGCTGTTGTGATTTATGGAGCATTATCTCAAGGTTGACTGCTACGTTATCAGGTTCCGCTTATCACAATTATGTAAAAATTATGTTAAACTTCTTATTTTGTTAGATTTTATACTGAAAATAGAATTTTTAAAGCATTATGAAACTTATTTCAGCTGTGTCTAAAAATATTAAAAAAATTTTTAAATAGAAAATAAGGAATGGAAATTTAAACAATTGCTAATTTATTAAAAATTTAACAATTTGATTAAAATCTTACAATGCAAATTAATTATAGAAGGTAACTAACTCTACATATGTTCTTAACTAGAATTTCTATTTAGTCCAGACTTGTATCCCTTTGTCGTTTGTAAACCTTAATTACTTGCTTCCGTTCGAATTAACGAACCCTTAATTAATATCTCCGTCATACATTTTGTATAGAGTTTAATGAAGGTATAACATCATTTCAAAAGGAGGAAGAGACCGCGAATACGACGTGATTAGCCTTTGATATTTTCTTACCCTGTATGCGAAGCAAAATGCACACGATGGAAACTATACGGTTTATGCCTGCGCGATCGTTATGGGAGCAATTAGCAAGCTTGCAAAATATTCGCAAGCTGGCAGTCCGCCATGTTATCTACGCGATAAACTAACAGACGATTTCAAGGTTTACGAGCTCGTATAATATGCAATTCGTTGAAACACAATAGTATAAATGTCAGAAGGACACAACGATGTCGATATCGATACCGTGAAATTATACGGAACGAAACGTAATACTGCTCGATATTTATCAAAATATAATACACTGACATTTTTCTTAGGTAGCTTCGAATGTTGTCAAGAAAGATAAGATGCAAGTATAATGATTAAATTTAAAACCACTGAATACACTGAAACTTTTCTTAGGTAACTTCGAATGTTGTCAAGAGAGATAAGATGCAAGTAGAATGATTAAATTTTAAACGATTTAAAAGTTAGTAAAATAATAAACTAATTATATTATAAAATTATTAATACTTTAAAAGAAAAGAAGGTAAAAATATTTTTGAAAATATCTCTAACACCATGTGTTTCGAAAATATTTCTTTTTAAACTGTTTTTTTAATTTTATACGTACTTACTTAATTTCAGACGAAATAATTTTTTCTAATTTGATCTTATTTATATGTATATGCAAAAATCACGAAGAATTTAAAGAATTCACTCGATCGAATTAAAGATCGACCGTGATCGATCGATCAAACGGTCAATTGATCGAAAGCAATAATAATCCTTGTCGGATTTACGCTCCCGTTCTATTACAAGTTTCAACGAGCGGTTCTTTCATGAACATATAACACGAGATTAAGAACGCAGTCGACACCTATGATTTCCGAGGTTATTGCTATTAGGTGACGATAGCAGCAACATTAAACGAATACCACATTTATAACGATTCTGAAGCACGAGCGCAGGAGAATTTGGCCGATTGCCACGTTCACGATGTTCGATGAAAAGGCGAAAAAATGAAAAAACAAGAACGATGATCGATTCAATTCTCGTACACTTTCCAATGTAAATTCTCGTTCATAAGTAAAAAGTAAAGTAAATCTGACAAGCCATTGGGAAATTATTAAACTTCATTTGGAATCTTAAATTGTAAATTCATGTTTTCGACGTGCAAATAAAAATTTCACCAATTATCAAAAATACATCCGTATAATGAGATTAAATATTTTCCTTGTTCTAACTACGAGTCAAGGCGTAGATGGTTTTTCATTTCACCGTATCGCGAGGTGCGCTTCTCACAACTTAAAGCGCATTATTATCTAAAAGTCATCTTTGTTACGAACCCATTAATTGCAAAATTGACAAAAAGCTCTAAAATTCTTGCTAATATATTTCACAATTTGTCACCACGATGTACGCATTTTGAATTGATCTCTCGTACAAATACAAAATTCTGATCCATTAATTATTTCCCTAACAATGTGGATCGTTTATCACGTTTCATACGAAACTAGAATGTGATGTAATACTTATGAAAGGAGTTGCATATTTGTATAACTAGAACAACGTGGAGAGTAGCAGAAGGGGATGGGGAAACCTCGAGGCTCGGTTGTTCTTGTTCCGTATGAATTATTATTACCGCGATGAGTCTGCCTTTTGGACAGGTTTGCTTTTGGTTCGATTGGAGAGAACTGTCTAGTGACCTGGAAGCGAGCCGCGGGTGGTAAAGCGATTTCGTGAAATATTGTTCTGCGTTTGGTATCAGCAAACGGACACGGGGACTATGAATTGACATTGTTGGCTTCAGTCGTTCTACGTTTGGTCGATTCGAACGTTTTCTTTGCTTTTGTTTCTCGTTGGGGAATAGCGTGAATCATTGCAGGCAGACAGCGTGTCAGAGATTATTGATGACTTTCGAAATTTGATGTTAAAATTTCAAGAAATAATTGAAGCAATTGAAGTTCCTGTATTTAACGTGGAAAAATGTGCATTTTCGTGTAAAATATGGACAATTGGGAATTTCAATTCGACCTTAAACATGAAATGATATAATAAGATATATATCTACTTAATTATACATTAGACTAAAATAAATGTAAATTTTTGACTTGAATATCTTTAAAGTTTTTACTAGATGAGAAGAGAAATATGCGCATTTTCTTTTAAATGTCTTAACCGGTTGGAAAAATAAATTGCTCAGAATGTATAAATAGCGAAAAATTGAATTCTCATTATAGAAACGATATCATTGAGAAAAAGGGAAAGCAAGCAGTGCAACAGTTGGAAGCTGAATTGTAATCTTATTCCAACTATTTTAACGACTGGGTAACATCCGTAAGTGCCACGGAAATAAAATCATTAAGGGCTGGTGTTCTTAATAACCGTTCTAGATTGGCTGATGTCACGCCAATTTGAACATACCAGTCCAAACTAAAACTGTGACCGAGGACTGTCTGAAAATTATTCGTGGACTTCCATTCGAAATACGGCAAGAATTCTCTCTAACATAGAGAGTGTAGAGATCTAAAATGACGCGAATCTAAAGAAGTTAGCGAGTCGAACATCGACTATTTCTATTGAAACTTCAGCTTTTCGATGTTTGCCAAGATCTATACACGAAGGTTTTCGTATACGTCACATGAGTTTTTAAAATTTCAACGTGCTTTATCCTTTCTATGAAATATCTATTTCTATAAAAAATCATTTCTGTAAAAAGAAATAAAACTTTTGATGGTAGCTATGTCTATTTTGAAAAATAGAGGAGTAGATTAAATATGGCATAACAGCATTTCTGGTGGAATAGATCTCTGAAATGTCATATTAGGTTGTCCGGAAAGTGCGTTTCTTTCGCAAACGTGTTTTTTGTAACAACGCATCTTCGTACAAACGTGAAACCAAATCTGTAAAATGTCGCGGTGTTTATCTCAACAGAACAAAATGGATCGTACGTAATTTGACAAAATAATATAAAACAAAAGACGTTGTGCATTTATTATTTCCTCATAAAACGACAGAAACTTTTCGGACAACCTAATACTTTCTATATTACTCTTTACACATACTTTTAGATTATATACCATTTCCATTTTTAATTGCATATTTCATCTGACGTGGAAGTTTTCAAATAATTGCAATGGAAAAGGAAATTTTTCCATTTTTCCAATGTGATTGGTAAAAAGTTTAAAGAACATAACAAAAGGTCCCATCACCTAAAAGAAATGTAGTTTCTTTCACGAATCATTTTAGCTCTCGTAGTAAGCAGCGTTGAATTATCTCGCAACTGATACGACACCTTTGTCCTCAATCGGTCGAACTCGCGAATTCAAGATTGAAAGCAACATGTCCGGTCGTTATAAATTATCCGATGTGGACGATCTACATATGACGTAACGTACTACGTGGTTGAATCCGTAGATTAACGAGAGGTTGTCTGCAGAGGTAACAATCGTGAGGATACGCATGCAAATGTCACGTAGGAGACACAAGAAATCACGAAAATGATAGATCGCCGATGATCTTGTGACAACGACCATACCCAAATCCACGTCATTCCATACTACGTGACAGTGAACTGTTAGGCTTTGACCTGCCCTTTGCACATGGTCCAACATTACATTTTCCCCGTTACGTAGGGCAATCAGAATCCTCTTCTTGCCCCTCAATACCTACAAACGCAACATATAAAAGCTGCAAGCATTCGACCACGAGACTAGTCTTGTGTACAGTCTTGGCTGTGTTCTTTTTTATTTTTATTTAAAAATTTTACAATTTGTCCAGTAGGACATTTGGTAAAATATTTTAACTTAGTGAATAAAATATAGCATGTGGATAGTTACCCCCAGCGGGGTTCCATCATCGTGTTTATTAGGTTATATCCTTTGAGAGATCTGTTAAGTGTTTCCTTTTCAGTCTTCTATCTATGTTTAGCTGTGATTTGAACAACTATTTTAACTTCGCTACTTGATTGTAATATTATACTTAATTATTTTATGAATAAAAGCCTACAAATATATAAAAGCACAGTCAAGTGAAGCTATCCTATGGGGAACAACGAGTAATTCCAATATAGAAATTCTCCAACGATTCCAATCGAAAACTCTAAGATTCTTAATAGATGCACCTTGGTATGTTACCAACGAAACGATACATCGCTACTTTAAGATAGCCACAGTTAAAGAAGAAATATCCAAGTTCAGAAACAGATATAATATAAGAGTTAACAATCACCAAAACCCATTAGTTACCCAATTACTCGACACGACGGATCAAATCGGCAGACTAAAAAGACAATACTTTTTAGATTGAAGCATTAGATTCAACTAGAATCAAACATATTATAAACTCTTATTAATCCAAGTTACAGTACCACGCCAAAATAATTTACTTATAATTCTCAATGAGAATTGATTGTAAAAAGTCTACCAAATAAAAAAAAAGTTAAGCTATAGCTCAGCTCTTCCTTTTTTATCAAGAATTTTACATGACAATCTCCTCGCGTCGCAGTTCGAACGTTTCACAAATAAGATGAAGAAATTGAACTTTTTATATGATAATAGAATTTATTATGCAAATCCAGCAGAGTGACGGTTCAAAGTGTTACAACAGAATGATTCAAAATGCTACAACAGACTGGTTCAAAATGTTACAACAGAATGATCTTGAGCGCTTATTTTGGAGGGTTTTCATAGCGTGGTTTTAGTCCCTCTGGAGGGGTTGTCGTCTAGTGTATCTCAGAGACGCCTATTTCATTATTGTTTGGATGACTGTGGTATGCAGGATGTCTAGTCTATCCTATTATTGTTTCTGAGCGGGTGGCCTTTTTGAGCGTGTGACACAAGCAATGTAACGTCATAGCATTATGATTTCGTATATTCAATAGAGTTTTCCAATTCGGCAGTTTAATATTTCTAACAGTAGAATCAGACGCTCGTACGTATTATACCATTAGAAATCGCATAAAAGTGCCAAATTATACAAAGTTATTACGTCGACATTGCACAGCAGAAATTGCTGTTTAACCAAGAGTCTTCGATATTTTCCTACTATCAAATTTTTGTCCTTTTTGAGTTTCTGAATCCTTAAGAATCCTTAATCAGAATGTTATTTACCCACTTAAAATTATTTAACTAAGATAATGTGTACGCAGAAATCAGTAATCCTCGTCGCCTTAAAGAGTACCATTTGTCAATGTTTCCTTTTTTCATAAAGGGCGTTGCACCGTTTCAATTTCCCAGCGACATTGCGATATTTACTAGCTTTATATTTGCAACAGTAGGATGACATTCGAATTTACGTTGAATCGTAAAATCCCCATGGTACCGGCTTTTCTTCGTCGCGCGTTACAACAAAAGAAAGTCACGAATTCGGTGTGACCCAAAAAGAAGATGAAGCAAAATGCGCGTTTGGTAGGTACGCGACTTTAGAAATAAGCTGATCGCCGCGAAATCGCCAGTATATCGCGGTTCTCGACTACGCGGGTCTAAACGAGATTCCGAAGCGTCGCGTGGCGTCCGCGTTCGAATAGAATTCACGGGACGCGGACACAAAGAAAGTCACGCGGAATGCAGGGAGTTCCAGACGCGTAAATCGTTCGCCGCCTCTCCTGCGCATAGGTGCGCACCAGCAGCGCGGTATAAATATAGACGGCGTCCAGAAATATGTCTTTCGAGCTGCACTTAAAATCGTAGCTTCCGTCGTGGTTGTCGGAGGACTTCGTTACCTTTAGGGCCATTTCTCGCCTCTGTGTTTTTACACGCCGCGTATGCGAACACTTATCTTCCCTCTCCTTTCTCTGTGTCTCTGGAAAGTGAGGGAAAAGTCTTTTTCGTCGTAAGTAAATCTGACCACCCAGATGAACGTGACTTCTTGAGAACTTCCGAAGGTCACGTTGGATAATGGTCTGTTGAGAAGAGGGTAAGCGTTCTGTGCCGAAGATACCGTGTGACAGGTTAAGTTATGTGTAAGTGGAGTTTGTATTTTTCCTGCTAATGCATTTCTTTTTTTATTTACTAATATTTTACAATGAATTCTCGCATTGAGAATTTTCAGTAATTTTCTCTGGCGTGGCGCACTGACATGGCTAATTATTTATAATAAGTTAATGCTTATTATAGATAAGTATAATTTATAAATAAGTATTATAAATAAGTAAATATTACTTGACATAAGTGTCTAGTTAAATGGTTGCTAATTCATTGACGGAGATTCAGAAAAGACAGTTGAGACTGTTGACGGTAGTTCGAACCGAATCGTATAATTTACAGTACTTCGAATTGGTTTGCTATTATATACTGATGTTTTGATATATTTGAAAGGAGTTTCGAAAGATCGTTAATTTTATAGTTGTAAACAAATTAAACGATTAATATATGTCCTACTTCGATTTTGAAATGATGTTAATCAGAAATAATATTATACTGGATGTAAATAAAGGATTTGTAAGATTCTGTATCAAAATCTTAGTATGGAAACTTTTTCATACATAGCAATAGGAAATTGCTATTTAAGCGTACACAATTTCTCTTTTATAGATAAATCGTTTATTAAAAACCTTTTTCTCAAAATTCCAGAACTTATAAGAATTATATTTTCTATGATCTACATTTACATCACTCATATTATTGGATTACATCACCCATGTTATTGGATTACATTATCATAAAAACTTAATTATATAGTATCGACGAATAGCCTGTTAATAGAAGTCTATAAACATTATCCGATTTCTTCAAATAATTATGTTCGATTGGACATAAATCCAGGCAAACAAGACAATTTCCCAGAACGTAAATATTTGCGCTCGTATAGGTCATTGTATCACACATCAACACGTGAATCTATCGATTGGTTTGTGTAACAATCCACAGACATAGTTTCGTTTGTTGAGAAACTAACGCGTGTACGTGTCTCCTATGGTTGGCAGAAGCAACAGTTCGCAAGTCCGCTGAAAGTTCAGAACCATCGGGGCAAATTGCATTATGTCGCACTGATCGAGTTTCGTCGGAACCCTCGAGAAGGTTTCAGCGTGAAATTGGTCGTTACCGACCTTTCTCTCGTCAAAGTTTGCCGGACTAAGAAAAGAATCATCGATCCCATGAATCGCTGCTACGCGGAGCAATTCATCCGATAAATAAATCGGATTCGATGGGTCGATGGCTGCAGAGAAATTATAGATAAGGATACACGACTCGACGATTTCGAATTTATTCGATTCACGTTCCTGCAGATCTATTGTCGCGATTTGTAAATCATTCGCGATCGCGATGCAAACGATGCGAAAATCTTGTTAGCGTACGAATGGCCGCAAATCTGTTTTGCGCTCAGCTGCTATTAAGAACGATGGTGACGCCAACTATTCGTAGTTTCTTTTCCACCGCTCGATTAATTTCCACGTAGGTACACATTGACGTTTCCGAATACCATTCAGATGGGAAAAACATTATACGTAACCGCGTTCCGAAATGCATCACTGTAATCATAGCCTATGTAGCTAACAGCTACTACTAAATTACAGCTTGCGCTAATTATTGCCAAGAAATTGATTTACTGCCAAGTAACTAGTACGTAATTTATTCCACGTCAATCAAATACGAGGGAAAATTTTAAAGGTGTAAAATTAGTTAGATAAGACAAATTCCTATTTACATTTTTAAAAAAAACTTAATTAACTCGTAAGATTAGTTAGGTAGTCTAAAGAAATAGTAAGAGAACGAATTTTTAATAACGTATATAGTATAATCAAGTCGTGTAAGTCGTCACAAAATCATATGATAAACGACAAAATAATTTGTAGCGACACTCGACACCAAATCTTCCAACGTTCTCTGTCCCGTGGCTTGCTACACAAAGACCCTATCCTCGACCAGACGGCCGTAGAGCTGTGGTTAGCGCCGTTGGTTACGAACGTTCAAGACGCAGGTTCGAATCCCGCCACTTCTTAGTCCGGTTTTTTTCTGCATAATTTAAAAAAGAAAAAATAGAAGAAAGCAGCAGTACTCTATCACGACGATAATTTATCCACCTGAAATTTAATAAACTTGATAACAGAAAATAAATACCGATATTCTTATGAATTTTCCAACTCTATCAGAAAATCAAAGTAAAATACACATTAAACAAAAACCGATATTTGCAATATCTAAGAAATTCTAGCAATGTATAATGTTAAAGAGAAGTAAGGAATCTTCTAGTGATTTTAAACTTAAGCTACATCAAATTTGTTGCGACCTCTTAATTAGGTGACGCACAGTCAAGTTGCAACTGTTCGGTTGAGATTACGAAACTTGAACGATATTAAAGTGGAGGAAGAGATTAAAGATCTCTAGTATGTGCTTTTGTGATTTGTATGATTATTTGAAGTGTTTAGTATAAACGTAAGAGTATGAAACGTAAGTAAGAGAGTTTGAACGTTAGCAAAGAACGTGTTGAATATCCTTTGGTCTACTGTCGAGTTCTCATATGGTGTCGAAGTTTATGATACGTCGTTTGCTGTTGAACGGACTTATCAAGCGCTTAAGATACTAACTTGTCGGTGTGGTTCGAGTTGCAAACTTTATAATTTGCAGCGTGGGAAATTCCAATTTCCCAAAAAATAGCAAATGTTTTGTACGTATCGTAAACTGAGGACAATCTTTTAAATCCTCAACAAAATCCTAGGAAACTAGAGTCCCTAAGAACACAGTTACAACAACATGTGTCAAGGATCTGTGCCATCCAGGGTCTCCATGTCAACCCTCGATGCATACACGTTGTATCAGGATCCTGAACTAGGAATTTTGTTTAATGTATGAGTTTTCCATTTAAAAGTTTCGATCTCCTTAGAAGATAGGGGCAATCCATTGTTAAAGGTTGTCGATTGTTTGGAGACTCGGAAGATTCTCGAAAGTCTGATCAACGATTTGCGACAGAGTGTTCTGATTCGAGCGTTTAAGTGCTTCCAGACTCTCTGGAGTTGCAGATCTGTTTAGGATCTCGATTATAATTTCGACGTCCTATCAAGGTTTATTACATTCTGTTCAATTTGTATTGGCGCTCTGACTATGTGTGTTTTATATAGCTGAAATATACTAAACTACTGTAAAATAAAAGTAAAAATATTGCACAGCACATATTTCGAATATCTCTCTCTATAAATATTTCTCAGTTTTAATCAAATTTCTTCTCAACTTTAAACGTTGTTTTATATTGTCGAAGGTCACTAAATTTTCAAAACTTGCGTTTCTTCTGCGCGCAGATTAATTTACACCTTCGTTTGTTCATTTCGTAACACTGAACGAAGCACGAGTATCAGTCAAGTAATAAATATACGATCTAATTACCTGCTCGTGATTATAACGTTTCGCGTACTTCTTCGCACGATAGTTACGTTGGAAGCTAGAAATTGTACTTCTTTCCGCAAGAATTACCTAATATGTAATATATGCTTTTCTATTCCACGAAACATCGCATGTCTATAACTTCCTACGTTAGATCCACTTACTTTTGCGCTAGAAGCGTTTCTCGTTTCCTCCTCGGCTAAATCGCAAATTCGTTGCATTAAGGGCGTGGTTCGATTCGTATTCGTATAAGGTCAAGTGTAATCTCATCGATGTTCTTCAACGTGAATCCATAACGAGTTTCCATCGAATGTTATTATTATAAAATAGTCAAACAGCGTTATGGAATTGGCAAAATTTTCATTTTAATTGCAAGGTTTTTGATAAATGGTTTACCATATATAATCATCGATTTCCTAGCTGTATTTGTTCCATATTGCGCGAATCGATACAGCAACGAGCAACTTTTTGCCCTGATACGAGCGAAACTCTGGCAACGATGCTGCTTTCGCGATGCTCACGTGAAATTCGCTATCTCTCGGCTGGCATGTCACGATGGAAACTCCAAACTGTTTTATGCAGTTGAAAGTGTATTTTCCTTATCAGGATGTTTAACGATGGGTCTCTGTTCCAATATCACGGTTATGGGGTATAAACACGCTTGCATGTAATTAATTGCAGGCGAATGTTAATTAGTAACATAATTGCCAGGCGAAATTTGAAACTAGATTATATTGCAAACAACAATTGGTAATGTTTCAACCGGTTTTAGTACCTTTCTATTTTCGCTAACGCGTTAATCGTACAAGATATAATGAATAATATTTAAGTGCGAAATGTACTTTATAAGAAACGTAATTAAATTAACGTAAACGTATTTGCGAGAAATAAACGAATACATATAAAGCGAAACGCGATTTTTTAAAAAAATGTTAACACATAATTTAATTTATAGTTGAAATAGAAAATTATAGAAAAATATAACGTAATTTGCAATTTTTATTAAAAAACGCTGGACATTCTAATCGCCAGTTTCGCTAAAAAGCGGGCAAAATTACTTTTCATTACAAAATTTTTCATTAGTAATTTCATGGACATTACATTTTTTATTATAGTATCTCCAATAAGTAAGTAATAGCAAGTATTATTCTGTCCTCCCTTCAACGTAACCGTTCATAATGGCAACCGTTCAAACGATCGATTAAACGTCCGTTACAGTTATGGTTAATCCCAATCACCCAACGCTAATTAAATGAAATTCTATGGTCCATACATCGAAGATTAATGAAAAGTGACCAAGTTTAATTTGCCCGTAGGCCGTTTTAAGAATAATCCACTGGATTTATAGCACAGCTGCCATACATGCTCACGATATAATACACGGTGCAATTGTTTGGCCTGCATCCATTCGTTCTCAGAAATGGGCAATCGATTCCAATAGCGATTAAAGTTGCACGTAGATTTGGATTAGGATAACTGTTAGGAATTAGGGTAACCGTTCGTTTGTCCCTTAATGGCGTTAAAACGGCCATCTGCCATGAGAAATATAATCCTCTTTTAGATCGAGCCCCTAAACCTCGCTTTACCGACTCTTCTTTTTAACGAATCATACTATTCATACTACTTCATAAATAGCAATATGATGCTAAAGTGTTCTCATAAATTGGAAAAGTTAAAATGTAGATTTTAGTGAAAGAAATTATTTATAACGCATATATGTACATTCACTGACGCCAATGAAACAAACAAAGAGTCTGAACATACATTTTTACGTAACATTCTTATTAGCAATTAGTAATTAGCAGACTCGAAGTTGCAATCTCTGTAAATTGAGATAATTCTTTTCAAGATTCACGGGAATCGTTCTCCGGATAAAATTATGTATACGCTATTTTTTTCTTTCTTAATAATTTCCGTAAACTTATTATAGCATCATAAGAATATCATAGTAATCTATAATATGTAAGAGCTTCTTTCTCACTTCCGTTTATCTGGTTGATGGAACAAAATCATTCGTAGTAGCGATCTTAAAACCTTGAGCTCATTTTCATAGATAATAAGCACACGTAAATTAAGTTTCAAAGTATTTGATTTATTGCAAAAGGCGATACTATCGATTGAAACAAACGTAAGTGCATACATATAAAGTTTATACGTAAAAATCAAATTCTATTTATGAAGACTACTAATAAATACATTTGGTATTTTATTTACATAGAAAACCAATTTTATTGTACAATTTATCAATTATTTTATTATCTCTCACAAATCATAATTGCGCGAGTTAAAGCATTTGATTTGATTGAAGGTGACCACAATATCTCAGGATAGTTAATTCGCTCGAGGCGCCAAAGTGTTTAGCAGATACATATACCAACACGATCGTGTTTCATTATTTTTCAAATCCGAGTTGCGACACATGTAGCGTCTGGAATACGAGTTATTGTCCTCGAACGTTTGCAAATACATACTTTCAGCAACGCGGCCAACCATCGAGATAAAACAGCTCAAGTTACCATAGAATGGATTCTAATTCTATCTGTAACGTCGTTACGACATTAACACCCGCCTTAATACGATGATGCAATATCATCGTACAAATGGATGCTCGTTAGAGCTGAGAAAACGCGAATGAGAAAAGGTCTTCTTCGAGTTAGCGTTGAATCTTATGGAATTCCTTTGAAAAGGTCGCGCAACGTGTCGATCCGCGCGAAGATTAAACCGTGCATAAAGTTTAAATGTTTCCTCAGGATCATCATGAACTATCATAGTTATAAACTTTAAACCTAGTATCCACTGGCCGTGTAGAATGCTCGTGAATATTTGCGAGCATCTGAAAATGCTGCACCAACATTATCAAAGTTACTGACAATTCTATGCCAATTTTATATCCTTGATCATTCATATGCAAATATTTATCAAATATAATCCTGGCATACTCGTTTTTTAATATCGATATTCGCTATTCATTCGGTAACAGATATAATATAAGAGTTAACAACCGCCAAAACTCATTAGTTACCCAATAACTTGACACGATGGATCAGATCCGCAGACTAAAAAGACGCTTAAATTTAAAGGGTAATGTCTTTTAATTAGATTCAATCAGAATCAAACATACTATAAACACTTATAATCCAAGTTACAGTATCACGTCAAAATAATTGACTTACTTTGTATTGACGATTCTCGATGAGAATTGATTGTAAAAATTCTATCAAATAAAAAAAGAAAATATTCGTTATTCATATTTTTCGCACTATGTAATTAAAATCAAATAATATGGAGAAAACGAGAAAACAGGTACAATATATTAATCTTTAATGGTTTGCCATGAGTGAAATTTCACCTTACGCGAATTTTCCTCTAACATCAACGTTCCGTAATATCGTCGCAATGTTATTTTTAATATTGCAGATAATAACATTTCGTTTAATATCGAATAATGACGAAACATTTAATTACATTGGTTTGAAAACTTTTGAAAGTTGAATTTAATTCGATTCGACCTAATTCGTTTAAAACTGAAATCAGTTTAAATGTAAAAAAGTAGCTGAATTCTATTGTTTATTTTTCGTTTCGACCGTTTGATCGATCGGCACCGCTACAACCCGTTCTAACACAAAACATCCCTAGTAAGCCAGGACGCTCGTTTGGTTCTCGAGGCGAACAAGCCAGGTACATCTCATGTTGCTTTGAAATTTATCAGCACGGCTAGATGTGGGTCAACCAGCGAGAGCACTCGCCGAGCATCGAAGCTCGGCAGATTTTTCAGGGATCTCCAACCGGCTCGCAGCTGTGACTTTCCCCGATTGACCTCACAACTCTATTCAACGAGACACCTTCGGCACTCATGGTAAAAATAACGAGATATCGATCAAAATGTACGAGGACTCGCGGCCTCGTTGCACGAGGTTATATCGGTTTGCACGATTTGCTCCTGCGGCGAAATCGGTATCGTCTTTTAAAGAATCTACTATCATCGAAATCTGTACGGAGTATCGACGAAAGTTCGAAATCGCTATGTGTTCTAGAAAAGTCAAGAATCTTAAAAAATGCTAAGAAAGCTTGGAATTCTTTTCTATTATCTCGGAAAGTTCTTTCATATTGATTGAAAAAGCTATAAGTATACTATGGACAAAAGTTTTAAATCGTCACGTGCTAGATAAAAGTCAGTAATTTGAGAAAAACGTCAGCTTGAAATTCCCTTCAAGAAGGCTATAGTCGAATAAACGAGTGAAAGAGTAATTCAAAATTGTTCGATAGTGTCCATCTTTTCTATGATACGTGATTCTGAAAAATGTTTGTTCGCCGTGTGAAAGCATTTTCTCGAACTTGACCATACTCTTCGGTTGAGAGGGAAGAGCAGCAGTAAACAGAGTGTAAATAAAATAGAAACGAAGAGAGCGAATTGGTAGCGCATGGCACGTGACTCGCGTCGAACGACTGTTCCTTCGCAGACAAATGCGAGAATGTTACTAATTAATTGTTCCTTAATTATCCCGTTATCGAGCGTTTAATGCCTTAATTGGACGCACGTTTGTTTTCGAGGCTATTTACTTGTTCGAGACGATAAGTATCTATGTGTGTGACGATAGTTAGTTCTACTTCAATCATACCGATCTTTCAAACGTTTTCGTTTTCGAATAGTATTTGAATTTTATTCTTTCAAGTAATTCGTGTAGGCAATATCAAATTTGTTTTATGATCATCGTCCAATCTATTCGAAAATACAGTAGCGACAAAGATTTAAATAAACGAAGAAGAAAATTCTTTTTGTTGTCAAATTTATTATTATCGTTATGTTTTATTGATAGATGATTTTCACTGTGAACCAAACGTTCGTATACAAAGTCTGTCAAGCCTCCATATGTCTGCATAATCTAATTTCTCGTAATTTAATTTATCAGAAAATCATTATTGCAATATACTCAGTTTATACTCGTATCCTCTCCTATGTTTTTCGTATTTCTCTCAAGCTGCATCAAACGGTATCGTTTTAACGAACGTGTTACGTGGACGTTAAATCTACTATGGAAGCAAGTGATTATCTTTTCCTAGAACGCAGGAACGTAAGAAGCAGCGAATTACTATAAAAGAGTAATGACAACGTTACGCAAGTAATCGGATTACGTAAGAGTCGACTGGAGGCACTTCAGGTGCGGCACGTGCGGCATAGGTCGACGAAAAGGGTTACGAGAAAGGTTGCCAAAGGAATGGAGAAGGGGGTGGGTCAGCGTTGGATAAGATCGTGAGAGAAAAGAGTTGATGTGTACGAGAAAAGTTCCGGAACAAAAGGGTAGAATGGCACTGCTACGTGACGGGATTTCGTGAGCGAATCGAATACCCAGGAATCTAACGCGCTACCTCGATGGACAGCTATGTAACCTATGGCCATCCAAAGATGCATTCTTTATATCTTTCGTGCTTGTTCCTTTTTTTGATATTTATTGAATATCGAACGAGTGTCGTAGGTTAATTCTAGATATCTTCGGCTGTCAGTAATAAACTTGCAAAAATATTTTTTTATCTTTAAAATATTTTTAGATCTTTAATTCCTTATTTATGAAGATTTATATAGGTACATATTCTTAATTAATTTCTAAAGCTAGTTAAAAAGGTTAAAACTTAGGAGGTACACATTTAACGTAGCATAGTGCGTTTTATTCTTATACCATTAATATCCATTTGTTGCATTCGCTTGTCCTATTAAGAACCCATTTTATATGCTAGGGAAAAATGGAATACACGTTTAAGAAGAACGTTGTCTGGAATTAACGCAATAATTAATGCCCTGGCTCGGAGATGTTTTTCAAACTTATTGCAAGAACAACTAAGAAAACTTAAATAAAAATGTTGTAAATGGAACAACGTGTAAAAACTGTTAAAGAGTTCTTATTTTCGAAGAATAGATAAATTGAAGTAATTGTATACTTTAATAGATACATTTAAAAGATACACTTAGGTGATCATTTAATGCAACGATTAAATGGTTCTGTATACCTTCTTCGATGTTTCTAATAATGAAGTTATATAAAGTGGCACTACATGTGATTATTACGGTATGATTATCACGGTAATCATATGTATATAATTACAAGAGAACTTATGCTCACAGCAATCGTGATTTTACTTACGCGAGAGAATCTACTCGTTAAGGTCCCATTCCCAGCGAGATCTGGTGAACTTAATGAGCGGACAAGCGGAAACAACTGTACCAGAATCGATTCTAACCTTGTGTCTAAGTCTCGGAGAAACTTTTATCAATTCAATTACCTTCTCGAAATTTCAATTAATGAAACTCGAAGTAATTAAAACTTTCGACTTTTTTCCATTTCTTTCGCGAAATTAGTGCTTGAATAAATACTATAAATATTAATGCAAATTTAAAAGCGAAATACAAGTTTGATAAATTCCGAAGAAACACGCATCTATGCTAAAATCATAGATTTTATCTTTTAATTTTTTATATCGGTTGAAGTAATTTTAAGTAAAATTAAGTGCAACATTTATACGCTTCGCTGAGGTGTAGTAGAAAAAGAAAGAAAGAAGCTTTTATATTTTCCCTGCGAAATCCTTCAAGCGGCGGAGAAAGTATCTCTATCTGACAGAAGCGATGAATAGCGCTACATATCGTTGAAAGTTCTAGCGAACAACGCAACAAAGTCTCTGTAATTACATTTAATGGCGGTACAGCCGATTTATGAACGTTGTATCATCGATACTGTTTTTCAATTTCCCGACGTTATTATGTGCAAATTGCAACACCTAACATGCATGTCATTTATGGAAAACAATACGGTGTCTTACAAACAAGTCACGAGTGTTTCTCTAAGTTCGATAACTATAAACTAAAGATATAACGGACGAAGTCTTAACAACTAGTATGACTGTGATTTATTTCAGCTTAAAATTTAAGCTTAAAAGAGTAGTACTATATTTAAACAAATAATATAAAGTTAACTATATGCATAATGCTTAAAATATTTATTTATATCGAAGCGAACTTATTGCAAAGTATTTTAATATCGGAGTTGATGAAGTAATGTTTTTTAATAAGCTTTCAAAAGACCTATATTTATGTAACAATTGACAACTTTTTTATTATTTCCCTCTTCGACCGTGTTACAGAGAAGACGGGGAGACAGACATAACCCATCAACGAGAGTGGTAAAGTCCCATCTCAAATCGACACTACGAATCAGCCGATTCCATACTTCGGTTAAGAAAAAAGGAGTGGTTTGAATGATCGTAACACCGAATTAATAGTTTAAACATACTCTTTATTTCCAACAACTTTTGGGACTTGAGTGACTGCGTGTAGTGCTGCGAGAGATGTAGAAGTGTTTAGAGCGAATAGCTGCACGCAAGTTAAGATGTCCACGGTTCAATGAGTTAGCAGCAACTTAAGGCATCTTCTGACCGTGATGTTCGGTGATACTGAGGTCTATAAAGAAAACTAGTGATGGATACTGGCTGCTCCCCATCAACGGTCGATCGTGGATGGAAGTGGCCTTCCAGCATACAACATGGGACAACTCGCTTTTCCCATGTTTTACAGGAATGAGCGATAACCTTAAAGAGCGTCTCGACTTGGACGATGCATTGTATACATTAAGGGCCTCGACAGTAAGCAAAAATCTAAATCTGATGACAGCAATTAACGGTATCTTAGGATTATTGCGGGTCTGAACAAGTATGTTTGAACAGCTATTGACCATCGTGATCGCAGAATGGATTATAGTATTGGTATACAAGTTCCAAATAAAATATCTCTGCTACGAAAGCGCAACGATGTCACATCTCGTCTGCATCGATTCTCAGCATAGGGAACATCTCGCTTGGTGGTACATGTCGCGATTAAAGACGTTAAAGATTTCGTTTCAAAAACATCCGCATTCTACCAGCGTTGTAAGAAGTAGCGATTTATTAATCGTAAATCATTCCTATCAATTGCTGAACCGCAATTAACGGGTTGGTGCACGATATCGTTACATGGTCACATATGACCAGGCGGTTTCC
The DNA here is from genome assembly GCA_014825925.1 of Bombus breviceps. Lineage (NCBI taxonomy): Eukaryota > Metazoa > Arthropoda > Insecta > Hymenoptera > Apidae > Bombus > Bombus breviceps. The sequence goes on from CM026184.1 coordinate 17,795,256, forward strand.
CCTTTTATATGGCCAATCTTACAGTCAACGGCAACGTCGCGATGAAAAAATAGAAGAAATCGAACGGATCAGACGACTCAACATGATGATTTTAATAAACGGATTTAAGTGTAATACTATTAATTATTAACTATTCAATCAAAAAAATAGCTTAATTACAAAGGAACACCGATGCAGGCATATCGGGTGGGCCTGTTACGCCGACATGATCAAGCGCAGGATTCCTGGAGCGCTGTCGCAAATCGCGGCGGGATACTGAATTAACAACGAACTCTTTCAAACCGTCTGCAACCGCGCGACGAACTATCACCCACCTTGTGAAACGTGTTGTTTCACTCTTATGCCATCGTTTCGAGATGCGACTAACTGTACAAGGCAGAGAACATCATTTCTGTGAATGCTTGAACGATACAGTGTTGCTAACCAGCAGGAAAATTTACAAACGGAAAGATTTCTACAATTATGTGTTTTAGTTCTTGGAAATTGTGCGAAATTACAGGTGTTTTTATGTTTTCTTTTTTTTTTTTAGATATTCTGATATCTAGTAAAATCAAATTTTGATTTTATTGCTGACATTATTAACAAGCAGGAAAGATTAGAAAGGGCAGGTTTCTACAGCCGCGTTTCAATTCTCGAATATCGTACGACATATTTTTTGTTTGATTTTCTAATAAAAAAAATAAAATTGTGAAGCAAAGGAAATCTTCGATACGAAACAAGTTTTAATTTAATTTAATAACCCAATTTTTAGACCTAAATCGCGCTTGCAATGGACAACAAGAGTTTTAATGTTTCAATGAAGTTCCAAACAATGTAGGGCCGACACTTGTAACCTTAAGTATGAGTTCTAAAATAGAAATATTATATGACTACGGTGGCGACGTGGATATAGTATACGTCTACAAATCCGAAGTCCCGTGTTCAAATCCTAGTCGTAATTTTCCTAATTTACACGATTCCAATGGATGGGCCCCGTCCGGGACTGGAGAGGGGTACCGTTCAAAACAAACCACGCGCCAGTGGTCGTGTCCGTGGGCAAATGAGATGCTCCCGCTAAAGCAATATACATATTAAAGCAATACATATATATACACGTACCAAAAACAATACATATCAGACAGGTGGGACATCGAAATCCACGACACGCTACTGCGTGTGGGATCGGGACCTCCAAAAACCTCCAGGAAGCCCAAAATTAGTGATTAATTGCGACTAAGGGTGTGTGCACATTCTTCTGGATGGAATAGCCGTTTACTATGCGCCAAGAGGCCCGTACATCTGTTACCATGCGGTTAGGGAACAGCAGTACGTACTCCCCGTAGTCTCTAGTTTTGCTGTAGTTCCTATAATAGTTCCTTTTTTTTTTACTAAAATTTAACTTTGTTAGAGATAGGAAAATAAGATTAGGCCGGAAGTGACTCGAAAGAGCACGGTTAAATAAAAAGCATGGTATAAATGAAAGAAGCGAAATTAATCATATGTATATACTTATTGTTACAGCATACTGATGGAAACTAGAATGTGTAACGGCACAAGGCCGCAGAGAAAGATCCAGGGTTGAAGCGCACTTGGCCAGCGCAACGATGTCCGATGACAAGATGTCATAAAGGAAGAGACCCTGGGGCTTTTCGAAGAGCGCAAAGAGCTTCGGCAAGGAAAAACAACTCGTCTACTCCAGAAGAAACTTTCTCATCCAAGAACATCGGCACCACATAAAAAAGGGAAACGAAGAAAGCTCGTGGCAGAGAATGCCGGGCTAGAGTTCGAGTTCGGCCCAGACAAGACACCTTAGTAACATTAATAAACACACTGTTAAATTGATACGCTGTACATTCCTTTGGTACCCGTCACGTCTTACACCTCAAAACGGAGTCAAACGCAGAGATACTGCAGTTATGGCACGAGTGGCTTTGTCATCAAAACGTCAGACATGTGAGGGGTATTTAAAGAAGTTGAATATCAAAGTTGTAGATGACATCTAGTGTGTCTTTTAGTAACGGGTTCATTCCTGAGCGTAGACGCTATATTGGACCCGAGCACCCCTAGGGCCATAAGGGTTGGGATTACGCCAAGGTACCCAGTACCTTGCTACCTGGATTAGTTAAGCCTGCAGGGGCTGTCACTCGTCTCAGGTCGAACGGGGCACTTTCCAAGCCCTACCGTCTCTCCAGGATGATATTCCAGAGTACTGCAGGCTATTGACAAGCGTGGCGTAGATTTTCGTTACTGATGGACTTCGTTGCTTCCAGGTATGGTCGAGAACGTCCGTTCATCTTCGAAATTTCCGCTTAAAGATACTAAGGAACCTCTCGACGTTTTGCAGTCACACTTTTCTGACGTACACGTGCTGGATTTTGTTTGTTCGATTGTACAGTTCACAGGATACTCCATGAATTCTCCGAAATCCACCTCGCAACCGTCCGCTTTGTCTCCATTCGAAACTACCGCGGTTATGTCCGTTGTAATCGGTGTCGCTATTATCAATTATATGTTGCGATGTGGTGATCAGTTAGGTTGCAACTGGTCGGTGGATATCGCGAACCTTGAACGCCATTAACGCTCAAGGTGGCGATAGATTAAAGATGTAGAGTAATGTTGTGTCCACTTGCTTTATTTGCACTGTTTAATATAAATGCAAGAGTATGTAAGGAGTTTCTACCAAGGCTGGTGCATGATGAGTTTCTCTTGCTGACTGTGTGATGAAGACTGAATACTCGTCTCTTGAAGCGCCTGGTTCTTATATTCTAGCTCTCCGTCCAGGGGGTGTTTTTCTGTTCATATTTCTTTTGAGAAGCGAATCAATTCCTATCCAATCTGGTAACTATCCTACCGTCGTGGATGTATCTCATCTGGTGTTTATGCTTAACTTTAGAGGGGACCCGTCGAGCACTCTGGGTGGCAGGCACCCTCTTGACGCACTGTAAGTTTTACAACTTGGGAGGTACGAGTTTTCAACTTCCCAAAAAAGACTAATGTGCTATCCGTGTCGTAACCGAAGCCCATTCAAAATCGAGAACATCTGATTCATCTAATTAATTTTTGTTTATGACGACGGTGTCCTCGAGACAAGAAAGACTCGTGGGAACTGCAACTGCCGTACATTCTTTCCTACTTTCTCCGATAGTATCATGAAGAGATTCGTTTCCTTTTTCGACCACGATCGAGCTTGCAAAGTCGGACTGAGACTGACTTGTTATTTCATTCTCTGGCCACCTTCTAATCCGATTATCAACTTCAACTTCGTCTAATTTGGACCACGACGGATCAGATCCGCAGACTAAAAAAAAATACCCTTTAGATTAAAGCATTAGATTCAACTAGAATCAAACATACTATAAACTATTATAATCCAAGTTACAATTCCACGCCAAAAGAATTTCCTTATAATTCTCAACGAGAATTGATTGGAAATAGACTACAAAATAAGAAAAAAAAAAAAAAAAATAAAAAAAATCTAATTTGGGCGCTCCTATTTTCACGTATTGATCCGCTCACACTGATCGCTACCAATGTCTATCAACGCGGTCAAATTGTTATCTCCGATCTTAACGTCTCTATAACGCTTTTCTGTAACGACTGCGACACACTACATGCATTCTTAGGGGACTTACATTGTTAAATTGCGATGCGATGTGTCCGTACTCCTGGCATTTGAAACATCTGGCAACTTTGCTTTTCGTTGGGCAGTTCCCACTTAGGTGATTTTCGTTTCTGCATAGAAAGCTCCATCGCGTCTCGTCCTCTTGGATTTTTCTTCGACCAGTTTGCTTTTCGTCTTCGCGTTTTCCTTCATGTCCTCGTACGGGGCGAACTTCTCTTTTAATTCGCGAATATCCTTGGCGCCGTACAGTATGATGTTGTTAGTCCCCTCGCGAATTCCGTCGATAATATATTGCATTACGATCAAACTCTCCATACTAGCTTTCTTCCCTATGTCGAACATTTTGTAGATATACTCCTGGTATGTCTCGGTTTTCTTCTTGATTCGACGCGACAACTCCTTATGCACCTTGTTCGCGTCTTCTTTTTTTTTTCTAATGTGTAACGACTAACTTCTGTCTGCATCTAGTCGCAACTTACTCGTAACTGACTATTCTCTCCACCAAAACGTCCTTTTATACCAGGGATTTTCGGTTCCCCTACCATGTACATGTATCTTGCAGCTATTGGTGACCCAAGATGGTTAGGGCCACCATTTTCGATTGCCTATTCTCCTGAAGGGACACGTGCATGTTCTTGGCCTACTTGGCCCATTGGAATGTCCCATCCTACTTGGCCAGTTAGGGGCCTTTCAATTCTTCACCATCTCTAATTCATCGGAATTTTCTCAATGGTTTTTTCAGGATACTACTATATATAAAAGTCGGCAGCATACAATGACACTTTGCTTTTTGTTGAAGTAGACCGCACTTCTAGGAAAACTCTACATCAGCATTATTGTTTAGTTTTTCTGGCCTTCGTAGCCATTAAGTATTACCTAATACTAAATCAATAAGAAGGGCCTTTCAGCCTCATAGCCTTTTCAGGAACATGCCTTGCATACATTGGTGTTATGTTGCGGTTATGTTAGTGCAGGGGGTATAGACAGGCCAGTTTCCGTAATTATATGAATACACATAGGCTCCTGGATTCGGAGCTGTGTTGTAATGTAACGCTGCCAGAGTGCGCATCTGCAATAACATATGCTGCACTTATACTCATTCTTACGCTTATACTCAGATATATTTCTATTCCACATCCAGCCACGTGTTCCTCTATCAGATAACCACAACACTTAAATAATATCCGCTTTGATTCGCGATGGCGCGTCATATTTTTTTCCAACAACAGCACTGATATCCATGCAACGAAAAATCGGGAAGAGCAACTTCGATTAACTGTTGGTACATACTTCAGAGGAGAGAATATTAAGGGACACTGATGATAATGAACGTAACTAAACGGAACTCGGGCTCACGATGGCCTACTTGTCACGTCGATGACACCGATGACACCGAAACCGGGTTAACGCATACGTGCTGGAGCATTGCACTTTGCTCTAATAGACTCACGGTGTACAGCGAACAAATTGAAACGCAAAGTGCAATTCAGTCCAATTGTATTTCGTGCATGATGAGAATTGGAATGTGATGTATACTGCAATATTAAAACTGAACTAGGTTGCGGAAGAATATGAGAAAAATGTAGAAATTACTTCAGTACGGGCGTACAATATATTTTACTCGGAATATCTGTATCGACTAAAAAGTCATCGTTTCCTTGATATTAAATCCAAACAGAAATAAACGTATCAATGTTCAGAGATCATTGGTTATTTCACTTTGCTTGCTTCAGATGGTATTACATATAGATAGCTTAACGACATACATTGGCAAGAAGTTTCTAATTGTATATATGGTATTATCAACGCTTAGTCGTTAAACGTCATGTCCTTAAGCTTATGATCCATTTTCTTAAAATATGTTTGTAATATGTACGTTTGTAAGCTGCATTTGTAAAATTTGTGTGCATGTAAAAATACAGATGAAAAAGTTATTCGGTATATAACAATATAATTACTAGGAATATTGTAGTGTCGTGGAAAGATCGTCTAAAAAAGTCAGGACGAAATATATACAATGTTAGGAGAAAGCGTACGTGCCGACAGGGTGAAAGGGGCGGGAAACTTCCGTGGGCCATGGGGCCCATCTATATGACGTACGAAGGCCTATGAAGGCGTACCTGACTATGATCATGGATAGTTACGGAACAAGTGCGTAGTGGGCGTATAAATAGATGACAAAGGGGTGGTTGAGTCAGAAAGTCCATTAATCGTCAGTTTTTAATAGAGGGTCTAGCTGCGACGAGTTTATTAGTTGGAAGTCGTAGTTGAGGGAGAGTTCCTTAGCGAGTTGCTTTGCTTGTTAGCGAGTTGCTCAATTAGTAGCTGGCGAGTTGCTATGAGTTAATTGTTAGCTGTGAGTTGTGAATTATCAATTTAGTTGTCTTATTTATTATCACATTACTGCATTAAATTCAAATGAAATAGCCATCGTTTCCTGTTTAACCACTCTAAATAAATCCATCTACCAATAAATTTATCATATAAAATAGAGATCACTAGTAATCCTGATTTCTATAATTTCGATTTCTGTAATATCTGATTTTTATAATCCTGATAATTCTATCATATTACAAATAAAAATATATTTAGCTTATTTTTAGTAGTTCAAGCGTTGCATGGCATAAAGTAAGATTTTTTAGGAAACGACACATTGCGTTGTTTTAATAGCCATTCTCCCGGAACAGAATTAACGAATTTCCTCTGTCTAAAATTTCCATACAACAATTCACGGTTCACAACGTCCGAGAATAACAACTTACCGCTATATTCCACGCAAGGACATTCAATCGGACTAAAAATTTCTCCGTTTATTTGAACACATATCGCCAAACAATTATTAAACAATGGCTCATGAAGAAATATGAAGCAAAGAAAAAACTTACTATGGTTTGTTGGTAGGACGATATCCTACTACGATCCAGTTTCTTTTCTCGCCGCAAAGTCCGCCGTCTATTGTAGCAGAGGAACAGGTTACTGTTACCACGGTAATAATTATTCGTAATGCGCGCAACGAGGCTCGAATCAGAAGGAATCTTTGAAATTGTGCAAGTTAGGGGCAAGGCTGCGATGAGGAGGAAAAAGAACAGGAAACCAAAGCGTTTTCACGCTCGTTCGCAGGAAGGTCCGTATGTATAACTGACTCTATACGCGACTGCTTGGACGCAACACTCGTATACCCTCTAAATATTCAGAAGACGCCGCTTCTGGAATGTTGCTCTCGTTATCAGTGAAAGTTGCGCGATATAAATAAGTAAGTATGGGAACGAAGTAACGCGTCAGCAAAGGCACCTGAAGAATATCAAGTGACATTACATCTTTCATAAACAGAACGCGTATCTCGGAGCATTTTTGGCTATTTACATTCATTTCATATATTCACTATCAGCGAAATACAATCAGGAAACTTTAGAGTTGCATTTTTTTTCATCAGAAATGTCTTTACTTTTAGATTGCGGATTTTTGTCCGTTTATAAAAAATTTAAAAGTGCAAACATACATAAAACGTATACAGTATAGAAAAAACACACGTGGGTAGTATAATATGGATCATCGCTTTTAGAGGTCGCAATGAATTTTGAACAAAGCATAATAGAACAGAATTTATTTATTAAAATATACATTGTCACGTCTTGCGGTGCGCACGAGCCGTAACGCGAGCCGCGAAAGAAATACGTCATTATTCGCGAATTGCTCGAGTTAAAGCTGTCGGGTAATGCTATAATGGACCAAGTCTTAACAACTAGTAAGCTTGTCACGTATTTGAGTAGAATTAAGTTTGAAGAAGCAATACTCTATTGAAAAAAATAATATAAAGATATCTATATACATAATGCTCAAAATATTTATTCATATTGAATAAGATCTATATTTATGGAACAATTGTAATTTTTTTTTATTTTATATTCAACTGTATCGCGGGCAGACGCGTTCACGGTATAACGCGTCAACGAGAGAGGTAAAGTCCCATCTCGAATTTACGCCACGAATCAGCCAATTCCATATTTCGGTTAAGAAAAAAGGAGTGGTTTGAATGATCGTAACACTGAATTAATAGTTTAAACATCCTNCTTTATTTCCAACAACTTTTGGGACTTGAGTGACTGCGTGTAGTGCTGCGAGAGATGTAGAAGTGTTTAGAGCGAATAGCTGCACGCAAGTTAAGATGTCCACGGTTCAATGAGTTAGCAGCAACTTAAGGTATCTTCTGACCGTGATATTCGGTGATACTGAGGTCTGTAAGGAAAACTAGTGATGGATGCTGGCTCGCACCTCAACGTTAGCTCGTGGATGGAAGTCATCCTCGAACATTCAACATAGGAAAACTCGCTGTTCCCATGTTTTACAGAAACGAGCGGTAACTCCAAGGAGCTTCTCGACTTGAAACATGCATTATATAAATTAAGGACCTCGACAATAAGTAAAAATCGAAATCTGAGGGCGGCAATTAACGATTCCTTAGCATTATTGCGGGCCCTAACAAGTATGTTAGAGCACCTGTTGACCATCTTCACCGCAGGACGCATTGTAGTATATGGTAGGGTCACATGACGTAACATTACTCATGGAAAACGAAAAAACATGGGAGGTCTTAGGACCGATGGGATACAGGCCGCAAATAATAGAATATCATTACTATGGGTCAGACGACACAACATAATGATTTTAATAAACAGATTTAAGTGTAATACTATTAATCATTAACTATTCAATCGAAAAAATAGCTTAATTACAAAGGAACACCGATACAGGCATATCCGGTGGGCCTGTTACGCCGACATGATCATGCGCAGGATTTCTGGAGCGCTGTCGGAAATTGCGGCGGGATACTGAATTAACAACGAACTCTTTCAAACCGTCTGCAACCGCGCGACGAACTATCACCCACCTTGGGAAACGTGTTGTTTCACTTATATGCCATCGTTTCGAGATGGGACTAACTGTACAAGGCAGAGAACATCATTTCCGTGAATGCGTGAACGATACAGTGCTGCTAACCAGCAGCAAAGTTTAGAAAGGGAAAGATTTCTACAATCATGTGCTTTAGTTCTCGGAAATTGTGCGACTTACTCGTGTTTTTATGTTTTTTTTTAGATATTTAGATATGTAGTAGAATCAAATTTTGATTTTATTGGTAACATTATTAACAAGCAGGAAAGATTAGAAAGGGCAGGTTTCTACGGCCGCGTTTCAATTCTCGAATATCGTACGACATATTTTTTGTTTGATTTTCTAATAAAAAATATAAAATTGTGAAGCAAAAGGAAGCTTCGATACGAAACAAGTTAATTTAATTTAATTTAATTTAATTTAATTTAATAACTGAATTTTTAGATCTAAATCGCGCTTTCAACGGACAACAAGAGTGTTAATGTTTCAACGAAATTCCAAACAATATAGGGCAGACACTTGTAACCTTAAGTATTAGTTCTAAAATATAAATATCATATGACTACGGTGGCGACGTGGATATAGTATACGGCTACAAATCCAAAAGTAACCGTGTTCAAATCCAAGTCGTAATTTTCCTAATTTACACGATTCCATCCAATGGGCCTCGTCCGGGACTGGAGGGGTGCAGCGTTCAAAACAAACCACGCGCAAGCGTGTCATGTCCGTGGGCAGAACGAGATGCTCCCGCCGAAGCAAACAGTTGTGATAAGTAGATATTAAGTTAGTTATAATAGTGGAGTTTAATGCTCCGTTTCAAAAGACTGAAAGGCATATCGTACAAGCAATATATTCTATAGAATCAGGCTGTGTTCCCGGACACAAACCAATACATATCTGAAAGGCGGGACATCGCAATCCACGAAATAAGGCTGCGTGTGGGATCGGTACCTCCAGAAGGGCCAAAAGAAGGACGTAAGAGTTAGAGATCATTGCGACTAAGGGTGTGAGCACATACTTCTGGGTGGAATTAGCCGCTTACTATGCGCCAAGAGTCCGTACATCCGTTTTCCTGTACAGAAACGGTAGTACGTACTCACCGTAGTCTCTAATTTTGCCGTAGTTCCTATAATAGTTCTTTTTTTTTTTACTAAAATTTAACTTTGATAGAGATAGGAAAATAAGATTAGGCCGGACGTGACTCGAAGGAGCACGGTTAAATAAAAAGCATGGTACAAAGGAAAGAAGCGAAATTAATAATATGTATGTACTTGTTGTTACAACCATAGCATACAGGCAGAAATTAGAAGGGAAAATTTTTTATAGCGTCCAAGAACTACGACACATTAAACCGTTATAAACGATTTACCTAAATTACATAGGAGTAATTCAATAACCAATTCATTATAAAAATGTAATATTCAATTTTGGACATCAAGAAAATAGAAGAATCAATAAAAATATACAGAATTGCATTTTCGTACAAAGCTTCTTGTTCTAAAAATTTCAAAAATACAGCATTCAGTATTGATAAATTTTTTTACCAAATTGTTGGAATAAATTTTAAAGTAATATTAATAAAAACTAAATTTATCGAGCTGTCATCTATCATCTTGTAAAATTGTTCACAACAAGCAGCGTTCTTGATCATAGACAGATCGCAAGTGTTACATGAACATGATCTTCGACGTAACGCTACCAATGAAAAACGAAAAAAATGGGACGCTCTAAATACAGGCTCCAAACAGTACAATATCATTGCTACGAAAGCGCAACGATGTCACATCTCGTCTGCATCGATTCTCAGGGAAAATCTCATTTAGTGGTACGCATTATCACGTTAAGGATTTCGTATCACATTCATCAGCTTTCCAGCAGCTTTGTAGGGAACAGCGATTTATTAATCGCAAACTATCCCATCGCTAGTTGAACCGCAATTAACGGATTCGTGGATTAACGGTTTCCGCTATTACATGGTCAATCTTATAGTCAACGGCAACGTCGCAATCAGGAAATGGAAGAAATCGAACGGTTCAGACGACCCAAAATCATGTTGTGATAAACGGGTTTAAATGGAATACTATTAATTATTAACTATCCAATCGATGATAAGCTTAATTACAAAGGAACACCGATGTAGGTATATCGCCTGGGCTACGGCAACAATTATGGGAAAACTTGAAATTCTGGCAAAAAGAGATCCAGCCCTGAGGAATTAAATGCCAATAGTGCGAAACATCTAAAAAATATTTTATACAATTTGGAAAGTTATTCAAAAGGAAACGTGGGGCCCCGGCAAAAAATAACCGCCGCCACGCAGATAACCCGGAAAAGAAGAGAGGAAGAATACAAAACGATTCATTAGCTCAGGAACTCAAACAGACCCTGCGCTGATTGGAAATCTACCAAAGGGGAAAGTGACATCACCTTTGGAGGATATAAAGACAACTGAAATAAAAAAGTCTAGGCAGGGTGAGCCTACATACGCGAAGATGTGTATCGGTAGCGAAGACGTACGCGTCAGTGACGGTAACAATAGGACAGTTGATACAGGTACAGAATGGTCAACAGTGAATGGTCGGAGGAGGAGAAGTAGCGTACCGGATAGGGCAACGCAATTAAACGCCACATTTTGATCTTGAAGATTCTAAAAGATAATAATGATACGGACTGGCATGTTAAAAAGAGCACCTAATAATGGTATAGTTATTTTAACGAAAAGCAACAATTGATATCTGACACTGGCGTACCAAAAACAATATATTCTATATATTCTATATATTCTGTCTGTATATTGTTAATACTGTTATAAAACGTTTAGAGGACAAGAAAAGTGTGAAGCAAGATAAATGAAAAAGATCGTCCAAACGGCGAGCGTATAAATAGTAGAATGAGCCATTGTAGTCCCACTATAATACGTAATATAAGATGAGATCCACCCTCTACATAGAGGCGGTTCAAATTCCCACAAATCCAGAGCGTCGTCTCGACTCGAGATGTGACTAGGTAAATCAGCATAGACAAACACTGACATTCGACATTTTTGACGAGACATCCGGAAGATGGAGATCTTAGAACGTACGAACGATCGGTTCCGCGAAGAGATTCGTGTCAGGGCAGTGCGAGTCGAGACGCTTACTACCATTTAGGTCCGCATAGAAGGATCGCTCAATATAAACGAAACGCTCAATTGGGAGATGATGGCGCAGCCCAAGGCGTATTGGCCGAAGGCGAAATGTTTGAGACCAGGCATGCTCGTCGCCGTGCTAGCAAATTTTGAGAGTGCTAGCTTTTGGGACAGAGCTGTTCATTTGCAACAAACCGCGACGAGTTCCACAGCTTCTTTCATCGACTAGGAGATAAAAAACCACCAAAACCTCAATTTGATTCGGTTGTTGTCACGGATGTTAGCGAGGATGGCACCATGGACTAGGAAGATCCGCCTGCCAGGCGTGCGCGACCAAGCGATGAGTCATCGTGTGGTCCAACTATATTGCGACGGGCAGGATACCTGGTGAACATCGACCCCTCACTTCTATCGTCCACGACAAACTTGTCTACGTTACTTGACTCCGATGCAGAACTATCCTAAATTGACCAAGGAGACACCGGAAACTTTACCAAATTTAATCGACACTATCAAGCACCATCTCTGCGCATAGAAGAACTTAGGTGACTCTGTCACGTCAAACACCATTATCATAAGATTATTCCTATCCAAGTTAAACACAGACAGCTTTCAACAATGGGAGCTCAACTTGGGAAATCGACAAGGGCCAACCAACTAAACACGTTTTAGTGACGGATTGACGAGTGAGAAACACTCCCGAAACCACGCCCAACGCATCAGCGAAGGACGATAACATCGTCGCGCTTCGGAACGAAAAGCTTCCTTCGCTTCGGTCGTCTAAAACAGTTGCGATGAAACGACTCGTCTCTCTCCACCGCTGATTCCAATCTGACAAACAACTTGAAACCGAGTGTCGGGCGATCATTCAAGAATACTTGGAATTGGGATACATGATAAGGATCACAACAGACCACTCCTCAGATAAGAAATATTACCTGTCACATCACGGCGTGATCAAAGAATAGAGCCAAACTACGAAATTCCGGGTCATGTCTGACGGATGTGTAGCAAGAACTACCGGAGTTTCTACAAACGACGCCCTCCATACAGGACCGAAGTTCCAGGAGGATTTATTCGACATTCTTCTGAGATACCGCTCATACCAATACGTTCTTACTTGTGATGATGAGAAGGTGTACCGACAGTTCCCCGTCCATTCAGGAGACCGAAAGTATCAACAAATCTTGTGGCGCAACTCTAACAGGTAGGTCGGAACATATCAACTCACGCAGTGACGTTCGGGTTGTCAGCTATCAGGTGCCTCAAACAATTGGCTGACGACGAGAGACACCGATTCCCGCGAGCCCCGTCGGTTCTGCAGCGAGACTTTTACGTAGATGGCGCCCGCATCCGAGCTGCTACGAAGGACGAAGGACTGTCGCTCAGCGCGGGACACATTGAAATTCTCCAACTAGTCGTTTTGAATATACAAAAATGGGCATCCAAAGACCAGGAACTGCTACAAGGACTATCCGAACAAGAGACAAACCAAAAACTACAGTTGGCTGAATCTCAAACATTAAAATCTCTTGGTACTATTTGGAATCCTCCGACGATTCGATCCTCTACTCGATCGATGCCAGATCCAATACTTCCCGAGTGACGAAGCGATCTACTGAGATTATTCGCGCCAGTGATCGTTCGAGCCAAGATGATCTTTCAACGAGTTTGGGCACTCGAGGTTGATTGGGATGAGTCTCTTCCAGCAGACTTTCCCGCCTAAGACCGTCTTCGAATCCGCAACAGACATTGAGCTGCACGGCTTCTGTGACGCCAGCGAGAAGGCATATGTGACCTGAGTCAACCTCCGCACCACTAATTCTGACAACTCCTTACTCCGGGATGAAAGGTAGCGTCGCTCAAACCTCTGATCATTCAACGGCTCGAGTTAAGCGGAGCACTTCTGCTCACATCCTTCATCTCCGCTCTACAGAAGGTCCCAACGATAAAGATCTCTCGGTTCGTACATTGGACTGATTACACCATCGGCTTTCAATGGATCAAGACTTCGCCTCAAACGTTAAAAACTTTTGTTCCTAACCGCGTGGCCGTGATACAAACGAAGACCAACATTTCCGACTGGCGTCATGTGCGTACCACTGATAACTCCGCGGATCTTATCATTAGAGGTCTGACGCTCAAGGAATTCCTGCGCCCAACCATTTGGCAAAACGGACCAGAGTGGCTACAACAAGACGAAGAACATTGGCCAACTACTATAGATCATTCATTTTGAAATACAGATACGATGACGCCGTTAATCCCCCTCATTCACCACACTTTGGCGGCAAATGGGAAGCCGCGGTAAAGTCATTTGAACGCCATCTCACACGCGTCGTCGGCAAGGAGCTATTCACCTTCGAACACCTCAACATCCTTATCACTGAGATCGAAGCCATTTTAAACACCCACCCACTGACTCCAATATCCTCAGGTCCCAATGATCTCCCTGTTCTCACTCCCAGCCTCTTTCTAATCGGCGACACACCAACCAGTTTACTGGGGCGAGATTTCAGGGCGACTCCACCAAGCCGGTTATCCAGCTGGCAGCGCATCAATCAACTCAAACAACATTTCTGGAGACGTTGGTACCGGGAGTACCTAACCGAGTTGACCAGCCGTAACAAGTGGAGCAAGGGCAGTCATGACATCCGTGAAGGCACCATCGTACTCCTCAGAGAAGATAACGTTCCATCAATTATCAATATTACAGAAGTGGTTATCATTAAAGAGGGATATTGGTCTAGATTCCAACAGTTATGTCAGAGAATTACGATAACTAGACAGCCCAGGCGAAGAACATCGAAAGACAGCGTACATCACGAATAGGAAGATGAAAAGATGAGACGTACAGTCAGAGAGAAGTCCAACGCTGAAGCAGTGCCTTGAAGTGGTTCCATGGTTTGTTCTTGTATCGACAGAGAATAGAGACAGAGGAGGGGTGTTTGGTGGGTGGAGATGTCATCATCTTGCCAAGACTCGGATTAGCCAGTAGCACATAAAAAAGGCGGAAATCGCGGCGGGATACCGAACTAAGGAACTCTTTCAAACCATCTGCAACCGCGCGGCAAACTATCATGCACCCTGGGAAACGTGTGGTTTCACTCTGTTCCCATCGTTCCCAGATACGGATAACTGCATAAGATAGAAAACATCATTTGAATCATCATTTTGAGTTCGTGCACGATACCGTGCTGGTAACCAGCAGCAAAATTTAGAGAGGAAAAGATTTCTACAATCATGTGATTTAGTTTTCGGAAATTGTGCGACTTACTCGTGTTTTTATGTTTCTTTCAAATATTTAGATATGTAGTAGAATTAAATTTTGACTTTATTGGTGACATTGTTAACAAGCAGGAAAGCATAGAAATGACAGGTTACTACGGCTGCTCAATTCTCCAATATCGTACGACATACTTTTTGCTTGATTTTCTAATAAAAAAAATAAAATTGAGAAGCAAAGGGAAGCTTCAATACGAAACAAGTTTTAATTTAATTTAGTGAGCCAATTTTTAGACCTAAATCGCGCTTTCAACGGACAACAAGAGTGTTAATGTTTCAACGAAATTCCAAACAATGTAAGGCCGACACTTGTAACCTTAAGTATGAGTTCTAAAATAGAAATATTATATGACTACGGTGGCGACGTGGATATAGTATACGGCTACAAATCCAAAGTACCCGTGTTCGAATCCTTGTCCTAATTTTCCTAGTTTACAGAATTCCAACTGATGGGCTTCGTCTGGGGCTGGAGGGGAAGGCCTAACTCCGACCACAACAATAGCGGCTAGTCAGCGGTCAAAGTCGGGCCGAGGTGTGCCACTCAACAATCAGCGCCTCACAAAGTGATCTCAATAGCTGAAACAATCTGTGATATACATTGGCTGTGACAGTTCAACATTCCAAAGACTGGAATAGTTAAAATAGAATGTAGAACACAACTAACAGGCTACTAACATTAATATTTAAGGATATGCAGCACTAACACAACCCCCGGACAACTACTAACAATCTCCGAGTGGAACACAGACGTCCGCAAAATAACGCTGACGTGGTCGGTCCTCCAGGAAGTCCAGAAGAAGGATGAAGGTGGGAGGGACTCTGTAAATATCGGGGTAAGCACAGCCTTCTGGATGGAAGAGCCGTATACTATGTACCAAGGGCCCGTACTTCCTGAGACATCGAAGCGGCAGTACGGGCTGCCCGTAGTCTATAATTTTGCAGTAGTTCCTATAATATTTCTTTTTTTTTGTACTAAAATTTAACTTTGTCAGCGATAGGAAAATAAGATTAGGTCAGATGTGACTCGAAAGAGCACGGTTCAACAAAAAGCATGGTACAAAGGAAAGAAGCGAAATTAATCAGATGAATGTACTTATTGTTATAGCATACTGATGGAAACTAAAAGGTGAAGCGGCACAAGGCCGTAGAAAAGTATCCAGGGTTGAAGCGCACGTGCTGGTCACATGGCCAGCGCAACGATGTCCGATGACAGAATGTCATGAAGGAAAAGACAGTGGGACTTTCCTTCGGCAAGGAAAAACTACTCGTCTACTCTGGATGAAACTTTCTCTCCCGAGAACTTCGGCACCATATAAAAAAAGGAAACGAATAAAGCTCGTGGCAGAGAATGCCAGGCTAGAGTTCGTGTTCGGCCCAGAAAACACACCTTAGTAATATTAATAAACGCACTGTTAAATTGATACGCTGTATATTCCTTTGGCACCCGTCACGTCTTACACCTCAAAGCGGAGTCAAACGCGGAGATACTGCAGTTGGCACGAGTGGCATTGTCATCAAAACGTCAGACATGTGAGCGGTATTTAAATAAGTTGAATATCAAAGTTGTAGATGACATCTAGTGTGTCTTTTAGCAACGGGTTCATTCCTGAGCGTAGACGCTATATTGGACCCGAGCATCCCTAGGGCCATAGGGGTTGGGATTACGCCCAACCAGCGCACAAGGTACCCAGTACCTTGCTACCTGGATTAGTTAAGCCTGCAGGGGCTGTCACTCGTCTCAGGTCGAACGGGGCACTTTCCAAGCCCTACCGTCTCACCAGGACGGTTCCGGAGCAGGTGGGACGCTGCTCACCCGTCGACGGCCATTCGGAGCAGATAACACCCCGTAAATCGGCCGTCTTGCCAGCATTTGGCCATCACTGTTGGACTATCCTGTGGATGTACGGCCACGTCACTGCCAGTCGGCGACCTGCTAACCGAGCTCGACAGTTCCGGATGGGGCTCACGTAAGCGGGGGCCTCAAGGCAACGGGCATCGGTCAACACGGATGGTCCGGTCCCTGGACTTACCCCGACGGTCCCATCCTTGGCTTCAGGATCGTGGGTGCGCTACTACCCAAGGCCACATAGGGAGAGTGTATCCGTACTTAAAGGCTTTACACTCCCGGTGACCTTCCCTGCGGTGTACATAGGGGACTCACGTAAGCGGGACTCTTGTCCCGACGGTCCCCCCTGGCTTCGGGAACCGTGGGTTTGCCAGCCCCCATAGACTCACATAATCAAGTCCTCCCTGCGGGGAGTTGTACACGACAGAAGCTTTTCCTGTGGATGGGAGACATGGTAGGTCGGGTTTTCCCGAGGTAGTCAAATATCACCTAATTATATACACGAATGTATGTGAACCTATGCAAGTCAAGAGATTAGGGAGGAAACCTTATATTCTTACGTTTAGTGGTGACATTTCACACTTCACATAGATTTACTCCTTACGACACAAGTCAGAAGTTATTGAAAAACTGAAAGCCTTTTATCTGGAAATTGAAAATCAAAACAATGGTAAAATCAAAGAAATTCATAGTGTTGAAGGGAAAGAATTTAAAAATAAAAAAGTTGAATGATTTCTAACAATCGAGGGAGTCGAAGCGAGATGACGTCTCGGAGAGTGAAAATATAATGGTAGTAGTGGTGGGCCAGTCGATGCTGTATTCGAAAGTAAATTGACTGTTGCTTTTATGGGCCGAAGCCATGAACACCGCAGTGCATGTCATTGACAAAACGGGGCCGATGGGTAGGGCAATAAAATGCCGTATGAATTATTGTATGGGAAACCGTCCGTTTTAGAAAATTTTAGAGTTTTCGGTACCGAGTGCTTCGCACACAATCCTGCAGAATAAGCAAGAAAACTTGATAAAAAGGTGAGAAAAGGATATTTATTAGGCTATCTAGATGAGGAATAAGTGTATCGCGTGTACGTGCCGAGTTGTAATATTCAGCCGCGACGTAATATTTAAGCCCGAACTAGCATCGATGAAAGTTGTTAAAATAAGTTTGCCGAAAAATATCAATCGCGAAGATATGCATTCGCAGAGCGATGATGTACGTACGTATGAAAGTGAACGGACTGAGTATGATACCATAGATCAACCTCATAGGGCTGGCGAGAATGTGAGACAATTGAAAGATAGACTCGCGGTCAAACGAACCGATTCTTATGGTCGCCCCATATAATGTACATAGCGGGAAAATTCCCGGTGGTCTCCAACGAAACGACGAGGTACGAAAAGTGAGAGTTATGGAAAAAGGCTATGTGTGACGATATGAAATCGCACTATAAAAGTAAATCATAGACTCTTGCAGAGAAGCCAAAAATTCAGAAGATATTCAGTACAATGAGTTTTAACTGTGAAGCTAAATTCAGAATTTCATCAAAGAAGTAAACAAGTCGACAAAGTATATCATTTCTTGCGAAATTGGTACAATAAAGGCGAAATTAATGTAACGTATATAAAAAGCGAAGTGCAACTAGCGGCTATATTTACGAAGGCGTTACTGAATCCAAGCTTTGAATACTTAAGACAAAAAATTAAGTTTGAAAAATAAGAACGAGATTAAGAGGTAATTGTTTGTAAAGACGTAGTTTTAGGGAGGATGCTGATGTTATTCTCATTTCGAGCAAAACTCTACATCTTCTGTAGTGTTTAGTTTTCTTAGTTCTAAAGCCATTAAGTATTGTTTAACGCTGAATCAATTTGAAGGTCCTCTCAGCCTTATAGCTTTTCTAGGAACATGCTTTACACAGAGGAAGGAGATAAATTATTTTTTCAAGTTTGAGTCAGTTTTTCAGCGAGTATCTTGTTTCAGAAATATATGAGCTCTTGTTATTTACTACTAATGTCGAATTTGTTGTAGTAACTTGGTTCGTGTATTATGTAACGAAGAACCTGAACTAGTGAGTAAATATAGATTGTTATGATACATAACAAAATGTTTCATATGAAATAGATATGCATGACCCTTTCTCCAAAAAACATAATATTCACTATGTTCCGCGATGTGTTCGACACACAAACATAACAACAGTCCTTGATCGGTCATCGAAAAATCTTAAAGTACATTCGTACGAAGTATCGAATCAAGATTTGCACTTGCGCTTCCTATCAATCTGACTATTTATCGTAGTTGGCAAATAATTCCTGTGTCTAATAAACGTATTTATGAGGAACTAGATAGCATGTATGTAAACATACCTTCAGTGAAAAAAGTTGGAAGAAACTACGAACAACCAATCTATATAAGTTCTATAGTATTATACATATTCATTGCTTTCATTTTTGTTACCAATTCTGTGCATTGTAGTTCAATGCACGTATATTAATTAGCCAAATGTTCTATCTATTTCGGAATCCACATGGAAAGACAAGCATCGTTCAGGTGAACAGCCTTCCTCGGTTCGAAGACCGAACGTATCCGACGATGCAAACGAATTTCACTCCTGGGAAACATTGTCTGCGAAAAAAGCGTGACAATCGATCGAACACAGGGCGAAGACTGCTCCGATCCAGCATTTTCGTTTCATTGCGTTAATCATGCGATGGTCAGCTGGGAGGCCAGGAATCAAAATCGGGAATGAGATCGAAACGAACTGTCTCTTCAAAAGCTGAACAGCTACGAATTAACGCGAACCCCCACAAATAGTAATCGTATTTATGTATAATCGTATACACATATGTATGTATTTTGTATATCGCTATCACTATATGTATTCCGGAGGATACTTTACTATTAAATTTCTCATAAACCTATAAACATCTACAGTCTAACAACTATCAAATGAAAGAGAAAACAAATTCAATTAAACATATGAAAGAAAGTTGTTTTTTGCATCGAGAGAAAGAAATTAAAAACCATATGCTTCACATCTTCAGAAAATTAAATTCTGTTATATACGTCCAATATCTCAACGCTCTTATTCATGGTTTCTCTTTTCTATAACAACAGACAATACGTATACATATATTAACGAAAGTTGAGTCTCCTCCTTCAGTTTCTCGAAAGGACCGGAAAATTATATCTGGGCATAAATTTAAAAGATGAAAGCAAGTAATGAAGGAAGGAAGAAATCCAATCATATAATGGATATTGATATACCTGATCTATAAATATATGTAATAAAAATCAAGAAGCGTATACTTGAAATTACTTTAAATACTATTGTTACGTCCTGTGACCCCAGAATATATCCTCATCCATCCTTCGTTCAAGATGGTCCACAACTTTTCAAACATACTCGGATCCGCAATAATCTATTACTGTCCTCTGATTTAGATTTTTACTTACGCTCCTTATTGCTCGTTGCGGTATAACACGGGATAAGTGTCCCGTCCCATCCTTATCCACCATCCCATCCTTTTCTCATCCAATTAGCAGCAATAACCGTTGTTCCCGCTTGCTTAACGAAGATTGCAATAAACAAATCCGCTTGTCTCGTTGCTCCAGAGGCACACCCATCAATAGTTTTCCTCCTCGACATCACCGTCTTCGAATTTCATTGGTTAACAACTCTTCGACCAAAACGCACTTTTCAGTTTTTAAAAGTTGTTGGATGTCAAGAGAGTGCGCCGATTATCGTATCGAGACGAGGATTGAAGACTCTCGTAGACGCCTTATACCGCGAACGCGTCTTCTCGCGAACACGGCCGAACAACTCTAATGACATTATTTATTTTCTTTTATAGAAATTTTCTAATAGTTGCATCAGTTTCGTTTTTCAATCGCTCCTTAGAACTCCCGAATAAGTTCTTGCTATTCTTCATCAGGGTAACGATTATCTTACATTGAGAAGGGTTTCTTGTTGCACGACATTTATGGAATCACGAACATCAGCCGTGGTCCTTTGTTTCAGCATCGTCATCTCGAAATCGTTTCGAGTGCGTACAAGAATATCGCACCACGCATCACCTAACTCTGCACCGAAAGCTAAAGTCGGTTCTTTGACTATTTGCAATTCTATGGTTTCCAAACACGTTTTTAACGCCTGCCTAGCTTCGACGATCAACATAGCACGTAGTCTACATCCACAAGTCCCAACGATCTCGTCGCCCATTTGAAACTGCTCCGATTTGGCTGTCACTCCATTTACGTCCATCTTCGAAATCACGTAGAAAGGTCCAACAGTTTCTTTTCTTTCTACGAAGACGCTATGGTTCTCGGATTTCTTCATTTTGCTTCTAGAATGGACAACCTCGGGATTTTCCAGGTTCACAATCGACCACGATATCTGTGGATTAGAATACTGTATGCTATTGACAGGCGTGGCGTAGATTTTAGTCACTGATGGACTTCGTTACTTACGGGTATGGTCGAGGACGTCCACTCGTCTTCGAAATTTCGGCTCAAAGATACTAAGGAACCTCTCGACGTTCCACCATCGCATCTTTTCGACGTACTGACTGTGTGATGAAGACTGAAGTCTCGTCTCTTGAAGCGCCTGGTTCTTATATTCTAACTCTCCGTCCAGGGGGTGTTTCTCTGTTCATATTTCCTTTGAGGGGGAATCTATTCCTATCCAATCTGGTAACTATCCTGCAATCGTCGGTGTATCTCATCTGGTGTTTATCTTTAACTTTAGAGGGGACCCGTCGAGCACTCCGGGTGGCAGGCACCTTCTTGACCCACTGTAAGTTTTACAACTTGGGAGGTACGAGTTTCCAAAAAAGACTGAGCTGCTATCAGTTTCGTAACCGAGGCCCACTAAAAATCCAGAACATCTGATTCAACTAATTAATTTTTCTTTATAACGACGGTGTCCTCGAGACAAGAAAGACTCGTGGGAACTACAACTGTCGTACATTCTTTCCTACTTTCTCCGATAGGATCATGAAGAGATTCGTTTCCTTCTTCGACCACGATCGAGCTTGCAAAGTCGGACTGAGACTGACTTGTTATTTCATTCTCTGGCTACCTTCTAATCCGATTATCAACTTCGACTTCGTCTAATTTGGGCCACGACGGATCAGATCCGCAGACTAAAAGAAAATATCCTTTAGATTGAAGCATTAGATTCAACTAGAATCAAACATACTATAAACTATAATAATCCAAATTACAATTCCACGCCAAAAGAATTTCCTTATAATTCTCAACGAGAATTGATTGTAAATAGTCTACAAAATAAGAAAAAAAAAAAAAAATAAAAAGAATCTAATTTGGGCGCTCCTATTTTCAAGTATTGATCCGCTCACACTGATCGCTACCAATGTCTATCAACGCGGTCAAATTGTAATCTCCGATCTTAACGTCTCTATAACGGTTTTATAACGACTGCGACACACTACATGCATTCTTAGGGGACTTACATTATTAAATTGAGATGCGATGTGTCCGTACTCCTGGCATTTGAAACATCTGGCAACTTTGCTTTTCGTTGGGCAGTTCCCACTTAGGTGATTTTTGTTTCTGCATAGAAAGCTTCATCGCGTCTCGTCCTCTTGGATTTTTCTTCGACCAGTTTGCTTTTCGTCTTCGCGTTTTCCTTCATGTCCTCGTACGGGGCGAACTTCTCTTTTAATTCGCGAATATCCTTGGCGCTGTACAGTATCATGTTGTTAGTCCCCTCGCGAATTCCGTCGATAATGTATTGCATTACGATCGAACTCTCCATACTAGCTTTCTTCCCCATGTCGAACATTTTGTAGACATACTTCTGGTATGTCTCGGTTTTCTTCTTGGTTCGACGCGACAGCTCCTTATGCATTCTTTTTTTTTTTTTTTTTCTAATGTGTAACGACTAACTTCTGTCTGCATCTAGTCGCAACTTACTCGTAACTGACTATTCTCTCCACCAAAACGTCCTTTTATACCAGGGATTTTCGGTTCCCCTACCATGTACATGTATCTTGCAGCTATTGGTGACCCAAGATGGTTAGGGCCACCATTTTCGATTGCCTATTCTCCTGAAGGGACACGTGCATGTTCTTGGCCTACTTGGCCCATTGGAATGTCCCATCCTATCTGGCCCGTTAGGGGCCTTTCACTTCTTCACCATCTCTAATTCGTCGGAATTTTCTCAACGGTTTTTTCAGGATACTACTATATATAAAAGTCGGCAGCATACAATGACACTTTGCTTTTTGTTGAAATAGACCGCACTTCTAGGAAAACTCTACATCAGCACTATAACTTAGTTTTCCTGGTCTTTGAAACTATAAAAAATTATCTAGCACTAAATCAATAAGAAAGTTCTTTCAGCCTTTTTAGAAACATGCTTGCACAGATTGTGTTCAGGTTAGTGCAGCGAGGTATACACAGGCCAGTTTTCCTAATTATATAAATACCTATAGGACCATGGCTTCGAAGCTGTGTTGTAATGTAACGCCGCCAGAGTGCGCTGCAGTAGCATACACTATATTTATAATAGTCTTACACGTATACTCCGATATATTTCTATTCCACATTCAGCCACGTGTTCCTCATCAGATAAACACAACTCTTTTAAATATCTCCGATAATTTGTCTGCCTGAAAGTTCGGAATAACTGACATCCGCTTTGATTCGCGATGGAGCGTCATATTTTTTTCCAACAACAACACTGACATCGATGCAAAGAAAAATCGGGAAAGAGCAACTTCGAGTAACTGTAGGTACATACTTCAGACGAGAGAATATTAAGGGAGACTGATGATAATGAACGGAGCTGAACGGAACTCGGGCTCACGATGGCCTACTTGTCACGTCGATGACACTGATGACACCAAAACCGGGTTAACGCGTACGTGCTGGAGCATTGCACTTTGCTCTAATAGACTCACGGTGTACAGCGAACAAACTGAAACGCAAAGTGCAATTCATTCCAATTGTATATCGTGCATGATGTTGATGAGAATTGGAATGTGATGTATATTGCTATATTAAAACTGAACTAGGTTGCGGAATATGAGAAAAATGCAGAAATTACTTCAGTACGGGCGTACAAATTATTTTACTCGGAAGATCTGTATCGACTAAAAAGTCCTCGTTTCCTTGATATTAAATCCAAACAGGAATAAGCGTATCAATGTTCAGAGATCGTTGTTTATTTCACTTTGCTTGCTTCAGATGGTATTACATATAGATAGCTTAACGACATACATTGGCAAGAAGTTTCTAATTGTATATATGGTGTTACCTACGCTTAATCGTTAAACGTCATGTCCTTAAGCTTATGAACCACTTTCTTAAAATATGTTTGTAATATGTACGTTTGTAAGCTGCATTTGTAAAATATGTGTGCATGTAAAAACACAGATGAAAAAGTTATTCGGTATATAACAACATAATTACTGGGAATATTGTAGTGTCCTGGAAAGATCGTTTAAAAAAGTCAGGACGAAATATATAGAATGTTAGCAGAAAGCCTAAGTGCCGACAGGCTGAAAGGGGCCGGAAACTTCCATGGGCCAAGGGACCCATCTATATGCCTCAGGTCATTCAGTCAAATAGTTACTGGGGTGAAGGCGTACGTGACCATGATCACAGACAGTTACGGAACACGTGCGTGGTGGGCGTATGAAAAGATGACATATAAAAATATATTTAACTTATTTTTAGTAGTTCAAGCGTTGCATAGCATAAAGTAAGATTTTTTAGGAAACGACACATTGCGTTGTTTTAATAGCCATTCTCCCGGAACAGAATTAACGAATTTCCTCTGTCTCAAATTTCCACACAACAATTCAGAAAACGCGGTTCACAACGTCCGAGAATAACAACTTACCGCTATATTCCATGCAAGGACATTCAATCGGACTAAAAATTTCTCCGTTTATTTGAACACATATCGGCGAACAACTATTAAACAATGAAGAAATGTGAAGCAAAGAAAAAACTTACTATGGTTTGTTGGTAGGACGATATCCTACTACGATTCAATTTCTTTTCTCGCCGCGAAGTCCGCCGTCTATTGTAGCAGAGGAACAGGTTACCGTTACCACGGTAATAATAATTCGTAATGCGCGCAACGAGGCTCGTGTTAGAAGTTATCTTTAAAATTGTGCACGTTAGGGGCAAGGCTGCCATGAGAAAGAAAAAGAACAGGAAACCAAAGCGTTTTCACGCTCGTTCGCAGGAAGGACCGTACGTATAACTGCCTCTATACGGGACTACTTCGACGCAACACTCGTATACCCTCTAAATATTCAAAAGACGCCGCTTCTGGAATGTTGCTCTCGTTATCAGTGAAAGTTGCGCGATATAAATAAGTATGTATGCGAACGGTGTACGGATGTAACGCGTCGGCAAAGGCGCCTGAAGAATATCAGGTGATAGAGCTGCTTTGTAAGGAGAACATTGCTTTTAGAGCACGCAAACAATTTTGAACGAAGTATAATAGAACAAAATTTATTTATTAAAATGTACATTGTCATGTCTCGCGATCCGCGCGAGCCGTAACGCGAGCTGTGAAAGGAATGCGTCATGACTGGCGAATTGCGCGAGGCACAACTATCGGGAAATGTAATTAGAAACACAAAATTTAAGGGAAATAAGAAATATGACACGTACAAATGCTTTAATATTACAATAAATTTATAAACAAATACACAACATTATTATCGAACAAAATTAAAATCTGACTAACAATATCG